>JAPQNM010000013.1:827436-914936 GCA_029783475.1 Metacarcinus magister | reverse complement strand
CACCACCCCTTGTTACCCTCCTACGCACATCAACCCAGGCTGACCCTCCACTACATGTGTCCACGCCCTTCTAAGGCCATCCCACCCACGTACATGTACTTACTCCTATTCACTACCACCTCCTCCTTCTACCTAATAATTATTTTGTTGAACACTTAATACGCTTTAAAAGAATATAATATGATCAGATATAAACGCAGATCATCTAGTCGTTATGATATAGTGTGACGCTGTTACCTAGTGTGTGTCCTAGAACGTATCAATAAATAAATGCAAACTAAGAGCTATATCCAAAAGGGAAAATGTGACCTTTACTGCCAGTCCACCAAAGGAAAGTTAGCGAGAAGTCAAAGTCGTAATCATGTTAAATTTTTAAGTGACCCGTTGACACTCCCTTCTGGAAAGTGTTCAAATCGTAGGAACCAGGTGATGCAGAGGAAGGCAGTCTATTCCAGGCTCTACGAGTAAAGGTGAAGGCAGGTTAAGGTGGTAGGTATTGCACGCTAATCGAACCTGTATTGGACAGGTGACGGTCAAGGTTCACAGGACGTGTTTATTACCTTACTACATAACCCCACCTGCGAGATGACTCAACTCACCTTCTCCGTTGCTGGCTAGAATAGAATGTTCAATAGAATCTAACTCTTTTATCAGTCCATTTCTTTCATTCCTTATTGAGTCGTTCATTTAATTATTTCATGTGGATTTGTTGAGTGATAGCCACATGGGTCGTAATGTTTGTAATTATTTTTTAATAGCCTTTTTAAAATCCAAGCAAGTTGCCCAACATAAGTAGCTACAACGTTTATTTAGAGAGAAATCGATTGTTTTTCTTCAATTTTCTTTTTATCTAGCATGCAAATACTACCAACGTCTTTTGGCATAGAGAAAATAAACAAAAAGCTTGCAGGAAATATTGAACATTCCTGTTGTTTAATTGAGCGAGTACCAGGTTTAATAATCAAATTAAAAGATATAAAATTAATATTATACAGGTTTACGTATCAACAGCCTATGATAACAAGGGTATAGCAAGATTTTACGAAGAAGTAGAAACAGCTATGGAATTGCACAAAACTCAGTATTCTTTCCTATTCGGTGACTTTAGTGAAAAGGTCGGGAAAAAAAGTGTACGAATGATTGCACTAGGAAATTTTGGAATATATACATGAAATGATAAAGGTGGAATGTTTGTCGGGTTTGAGAATAGGAATAATTCAAAGTTAATGATCACATTCTTCGATCGCAAGGCAAGCAAAAAGTAGTCATGGAAAACCTGAACGATGAGAGCTAATAATACTAATTCATAAGAAAGGTGATATAAAAAAAACATAAAAACTATCATCCAATAAGTCTACGGTCTGTAGTATACAAACTTTATACAAAAATGCTTACGAATAGGATAAGTGCAACGCTGTACTACGACAGCAAACAGGATTCCTAAATGGTTACTCATCAACTGACCACATCCATGCCATTAATCGGTGCATTCTATCAGTTATAACATATTGATCTGAAATCTGGAGTCTTACGAAAGCCCTCAAACGAAAACTTCCGTGTCTAGAGAGGAATGGAGAGAATAGGATGGATAGATAGGAAGAGAGCATCATGGATTAGGGAGCAAACCATAGTTGGAGACATCCTTACCACAATGAAAAGAAAATAGTCGACATGGGCAGGACACATCATGCGACGAAAAGATAATAGATGGACTGTTAGGGTAACACTGGTAAACTCTGGAACTCTCTTCCTTTGTCTGTTTTTCCACCTGCTTATGACTTAAATTCTTTCAAAAGAGGAGTGTCAAGACACCTCTAATGTTAAATGAAATCCACTCCTTACTTTATTCCTCCTACTGTCCTCTCTGCAGGGTCTGGCGACAAGCGGGATTTTTTTTTTTTAACGTTTATGTTCTCCCTTGGCCGGTGCCCTTTTGATGTAAAAAAAAAAAAAAAAAAAAAAACAGAATGGCAGCCCAAGGATGAAAAAGAAGGCAGGGCAAAAAACTAGATGGAGAGATGATAAGAAGTTTTGCTGGAGTAACCAGTATATACAGGCAGGAGATAGAAATTAATGGAGAAGGCTGGGAGAGACCTTTGTCCTGCAGTGGACTCATACATGTTGATGATGATGTTATCTACCTACGTAGAGAAAAACTAAATTAAAAGCAGTGGTTGGACACGATGATTAGCCTATTATTTATTTGCGTAAGTGGAGACAGGTTTGAGACAGTCTTCGGGTAAAAATAAGAATAAATCCCTTTTATTTTCTGCTCTGAGGAGAAAAAGAGAATTTTAAAATGCAAAGTCAGTCTTAGAAGAAGTTCTGATACTCCCCTCCTTGGGTGGAAGGAAAAACAGAGAAAGGCCAGAGTTAGCAAGTAAAGGGGATGAAGGAATGGGGATTTTGGTTATCTTGCGTGACGAAGATGGTTTGAGCAGACATAAGTGTGTATCAAGTCTTATGCAATGGGAAGAAGGGAGAAATATGCACCCATCAAGTTCAGAAAAGCAGTAAACATGAAACAGGCTAATACGTCGGTGCAGTGAAATGAGAAAGACGGCAGCAGAAGACTTTGTGATAGTCAGTCTTTGACTCTCCTTGTTGTTGTTGTTTTCTATTGTCCTTCATAGGGAAGGACACGAGCTAGCTAAGAGCCCGTTACTGAAGTGCAGGTATGGAGAGGGCAGCTGCCACATGTTAGAGATGGAGCAGGTCCTCATCTTGTCGAGGTATTCATCAATGACTGTCTGCATTGCTTGGCTGAAAATGGCAGGGGAGACGGGCAAACCAAGAGCACCGGCGAGTGTCAAGGAGAGACCATTTGCCAGCTCTTTTCCAATGGCTTGGAAGGACTCTGGTGGCAGCTGGTAGTAGCGTGTCTCTTCGTTGTATGCTGAAGGGGAAGTCTGCGGAGACATGGCGGGTGTCTGGGTGGAGGAAGTGCAACGAGCTTGTTGAGGTAAAGAGGTAATGCGTGGTGAGGAGGGTGTGGTACAAAGCGGGACGATCGCGGGACTGCTCGCCACTTCACCCCGCCATCCGTCTCTGCTAATGTTACAGCTAAACCTCCCAGTGCTGTTGTAACGCCTGCTGAAGCCCTTAAGCCTGCTACTTCAGCACTACCTCTGGGTATCGCATTGTCATGGGTCTGAGATAACCTATTACCGGGACTCCTCTCTAGCAAAGCTACTAAGCTAGAGAGGAGTCAGAGCAGAGTAGGAAGGTGGGTGTTAGCGGGGCCTCCGAAATATACTGGCCTGGGTCTCGAAGGAAGGAGTTTAGGAGGGGTAGGGATCAGCCTGTCTATCACACACACACACACTCACACACACACACACACACACACACATTATTATTATCTTTATCTATTAAATTGTAAGAATTTCCCTCACCACCATCACCATAATGATGAATAAATACTATAATAATATTAATAATAATGAATATGAGGTGATGGTAACGGGAATAATGAAAGTATTTCCTGTATCTCTTATTTTTTTTTATATATTTTTTTAATGTTTGATATTATAGTAATGACAAAACTGAGTCCAGATTCGTGTTCAGTGTGACCGAAAACCTTTATGTACAAATTTCCATGAAATTCCGAGGTGTGTAAATTTTCATGAAATTTCCTAGGGTACCACCTAAGATTTTTTGGCAGAAATCATGTATTTTGAAATAACTCGAAAACTATGAGGTTTACGTAAAAAGAGTATAGAATATAAAAGAAAGAGCAGGACACGCCCGTTCTTTTGAGCTATAGTGATATGGAATTTGAACATAAGTATAGATGTAAGAATTGAAAAAAGAAAACATTAATTTTGTTCACAATAATTAACTTTTCTCCAAAGGTATAATAGATATTGGAAATGTGATGACATCAATCGATAGATCTTTTCAAGCTGCATAACTTTGTTTCTAATCCTTTTTCCTGTAAGAGTAATAGTTTCGTAGTAAAATGGCAAAAACATATTCGACCTCAATTCTGGTGGACATTTTCGGACCACAAAATCAAAAATTCCTTATCGTCACAGATACGTGAAAAATGACTTCAATAAAACTTTTAGATATTCCAATTTACAGTAAAATTAGTTCAAAAAGTTTTCGTGTATGACACAGTTTTAACGGCAGTAGCAAAAAACCTACCCTATACCTGAAGGGATTAAGGGAGAGAGAGAGAGAGAGAGAGAGAGAAAGTAATAAGTTTGGCGAAAGAGTTCCTGACACATGCATGGGGAACACGGACATGATAGTCTAGTTTTGTTCCTGGTACTGTGCTGTCTGGTTTCCATTCCGCAGGTAGCAGAAGGACCCAGGAGTGGAACACTGAAGGGAAGGAGGACCTACTAAGCGATATAAAGCGGAAGAGGTCACAAGAGAAGAGGAAGAGTGTGACTGTGGGTGTGTCTTGTCTTGTCTAGTCTTGTAGTTTTAGGTGTTACCACCACGGCCAGCCTGGGGGCCCACCGCTGCCACACCTCTGCCCGAACCTCACTTATTGGAGCTGATCAATGATCGAGTTTGATGCTGCTCCACGTGAAGTTGTGTGTGTTTATTGTTACGATTTATAGGCTGATTTTAGGCCTAGCTTGATGGTGGCTGCGCTTTTGATGTGTTCAAAGGTAATAATGGAAAGTGTGGTGTTGAGAGTGTTAGGCTTTGAGTGTTGAGTGTGTTAGGCTTTGAGTGTTGAGTGTGTTAGGCTTTGAGTGTTGAGTGTGTTAGGCTTTGAGTGTTGAGTGTGTTAGGCTTTGAGTGTTGAGTGTGTTAGGCTTTGAGTGTTGATTCTGATTCTGAATGAGGTATTATTGCAGTTTCAACCAATACACCACACGTAACTATAAACTATCTCAGGGTCTAGATGACACTGTTAGGAGCATTTCTAGCCCCATATTACACTGTCGGAAATTAATAATTAATAATAGGAAATTTCTTTGATTTCTAGGGAAATTTCCTTAGATTTTTTAGTCCATATTGGTGAATGTTTTGTTATATTATTGTCATTATTATGAAGGTTAGGTTAGGATATTGAACCAGGTTTCTGGTTGTGTTTGAATAGTGTCCTAGCGGGGGGGGGTCCAGGGGGGCGCAGCCCCCCGGTTAGAATAGATTTGTCGTGTTTGCTACATTTAGGGAATTTTTAGGGAAATTTCCCTAGATTTTCAAAGTCTATATATCACTCATATATGCCTCTCCCCCCCAAAAAAAACCCTGATTCCCCACAGCCCCCAAGCTTGCTTCAGGGGTTGGTGGGGTGTGGATAGATAGGGAATATTGGTTGAAACTGCACATTTACCCAGAATGATAATGTGTAGGGCACTCGTTCTGGTGCATATCACGCATATATAAGTGTTAATCTTTGAGTGTGTTAGGCTAGGAGTGTGGTAAAGATTCGTAAGACGACCCATTCGATATCTCCTTACCTTTATAATGCACTGCAAATTCAACCTCAGAAACTTGTTCAGATCACCTCAAACAGTTATGCCGCTTTTTTTTTTTAGGTTACATTAGATAACCCGATTTGCAGTGCATTATAAAGGTAAGGAAATATCCAATGGGTCGTCTTAGGAATCTTTACCGAGTGTGTTAGGTTTTGAGTGTGTTAGGCTTTATCAAAGTTAAATAAATGACGTAATTCTTTTATATTATTAAACATTTCTCACCAGTCACTGAGGGAAGAAAACGGAGCTTGGTAAATGTGGGTTTGATTAGGTTAGCTTGGTAAATGTGGGTTGTAGGGACAGAAATAGTGTTTTTATATCAACTTTTCATCACTTTTTCAATTTTATGCTGCAGATTTTGGTAAATTTTTAAGGCAGTGCTTACAAGTACAGCAGCCATACGAATAGGGTATAACAATGGGGTACGGCTGCCATATCTGTAAGCACTTATAGGTACAGCTTACAGGTATGGCAGCCGTATTCTCATGGTGCCCACTTATAGATACGGCACTTTTGGGTTATAAAATATAAAAAGCTTATATAACTGATTCCTAACCAAACCAAACCAAACCTAACCTAACCATGACCTAACATAAGCCGTATCCTCATAGTGCTCGGTTATAGGTATGGCATGTGCCTAACTTTTGGATAAAAAGCTTATATAACCAAACCTAACATAACTTGAAAGATGCTATACCAGGTAAATAATAAGGCACAAGCCGTAGAAATAATGGATTATTCTGTTGATAACTTTCTAAGTGTTTTTGAAACTTCGTACAATGAAAATATCAAATTTAATGCAAACACGATGGGTGACGCCGGCCCATGCCGTACGACTAGGGGATGACAACAGGGTACGGCTGCCATATCTGTAAGCACTTCAATTTTTAAATCTCCACAATAATGCATCTGGATAGAAATTATACAATTTTCGTATATATTTTGATGCATTTGGAATAATTTTGACATTGATTTTCGTCGCCAATGCATATACATATAATAAGATCATCTCATCACCCCAACAAGCTGGGGACCTGTGGGAATGCGGGATTATGGGGGGGGATGGCGGGGCAGACAAAATGCAGTGATTTACGCTAAAAACAAGGTGCCAGAATCACTAACCTAACCTAACAATTCCCTATTCACGAATGTGCAATGCACTCATGGTCACGAGCACACGCACGAACACATGCTTCTTCCAGGGGTACATTCTAGGCAAGAAAATAGCATGTTCACCTGGCCCAACCTATGATTTTTGCTCATAGAATACATTTAATATCTCCGAAATTAACCTAACCTAACCTACTTTATGCAAATGTATATTGCCAAATAACATAAGAACAAAAGAAAAGGAGGCTGCAAAAGGCCAGTTGACCTACACAAGGCAGCTCCTGTGCACCTAACACTTACCATTACAAAACCTTGTTCAAAGCAAACAAAACTTTACCTCATTCTAGAACAGAATGTCCTGACTCTTCCTCGTTGTCCTCTCTCGAGAAGTGAATTGGTGAAGGCTGCCTCTGTCGGTCACTGAATGGGGATACATCCGTTTGTTTCAATGAGTAATACTCCCACAATTCCCTATTCACGCACGTGCAATGCACTCTCTCTCCCTCTTTTGCTTCTTCCTGGTGTAGAAGCCAGGGAAGAAAATGGCATGTGCACCTGCCCCAAACCCTGATTAGTGCTCATAGAAAACATTCAATATCTCCAAAATTATAAACTTTCTAAACATAACTAACCTAACTGGTACATATTATTGTCTTGTGTGGTATCAGAAGGACCTAACGATTCTTACTCGTGTCATTGCACAATTCTTTCGTCAAAACCTGCGTTACATTTACCATTGGTCCGAACCTACATAATATAACCTAACCTTACCTAACCTAACTGATATGTGGTATCAGAAGGACCTAATGATTCTTACTCATGTCATTGCACAATTCTGTCGTCAAAACCTGTGTTACATTTACCATTGGTCCGTCAGAAAGGAAAGTAACATCTTCGCACAACTCAATTAAAAGTTTGAAATGCGTTCCTTCCTTAGCAAGCTTTTCATTTCACTGGTTAGTCAATTTTTAATCCAAACACACCGCAACCAATGACAGTGAACAATTTTGCACCGATGCACTTCTTAAAGAAATGCACCCATAAACACGCTGCTGTTTGACTGATTCAACTCTGTGCGGAGTGAGTGTGGTCGGCCTGGTCAGTGTATTGTTGTTCAGGGGTGTGTCTGTTTTATCATCAAAACATGATTAGAAGAACAAGGCAATGCCAGGCATGCTACTTGTCACATTAACATTGGAGCCAAAGTTTGAGGCTAACACATAAGTATTGAAACATACATGTATGGTGTAAGTATTGCAACATTTCAAATTGATGCAAGGCTCCTCTAGAATAAGGTGACATCACTTAGTGACACCAAACAATCAGGCAGAGAGTTCCACACAGGGACACATTTCACGCTGAACTATCTTTTCCTACACCGCTGGAAGGCCAGGCCAAAGAGTGAAGCTTTCTAGGCTGGGAGTGGAGGAGGGAGTATAGTTTGGAGACCAGGGCGTGGCTTGGGCAAGATGGAAAGCTGTGTTTCTTGTTGTGTGCCGAGGTACAACAATTGGTCCTGGCTGTTTGAGGACTGAGCTGGTCATGTAGATGAGAAATTATGAAGGAGCCAGAAAGGTGGAGGTAGTGGAAGCCTTGCCAAGTGTGGTGTGAGTGAGGCAGGAAGCAGGATGTTGGCCCTACAGGCAGGAGCAGAGTGTCAAGGCAGCTCGTGGCTCTCTGTGTACTGACCCTCACCATTGTTGCAGGTGCCGAGGCCTGAGTCCAAGCCGACTGCCTTGCTCGGAACTGACCGGGCTCACTGCAGCTTCCCCGAGGGTTCCCGTGGGATCAGCCACAGCACATGCTGCCGGGAGTAGTGCTGCGGTGGAGGACACGAGGCAAGGCAGCAGCATGAATGGCCGGGAGCAGCAGGATCAGTCTGCCTCAGGTGTGGGAAGGCGCAGGTGTGATGGCAAGAATCACCTTGAGGCAGGCAGCTCTGTCCACAAAGGAGAGAGCAAGTTTGAGTGTCTAATGTGTGATAAAACTTTTAAATGCAAGAGTCTGCTTGAGAGACACACTGAGACACACAGTGGTGTTAAAAATTATGAATGTAAATTATGTGGGAAAACATTTACCAAAATGTCTCATCTCATCCAACACACCCTGACACACAGTGGTGTTAAAAATTATGAATATAAACTATGTGGGAAAAGACTTACTCGTAGGTCTACCCTCACCAGACACACACTGACACACAGTGGTGTTAAAAATTATAATTATGAATGTAAACTGTGTGAGAAAAGATTTACTCAAAAGTATAGCCTCACCCAATACACCCTGATACACAGTGGTGTTAAAAATTATGAATGTAAACTGTGTGGGAAAAGATTTACTCTTAAGTCTAACTTTATCAAATACACCCTGACACACAGTGGCGTTAAAAATTATGGATGTAAACAGTGTGGGAAAAGATTTACTCATAAGTGTAACCTCACCAAACACCCTGACACACAGTGGTGTTAAAAATTATGACTGTAAATTGTGTGGGAAAAGATTTACTCATAAGTGTCACCTCACCAAATACACCCTGACACACAGTGGTGTTAAAAATCATGAATTCTATAGTGTTTCTGATCTTAATCACTGGCTTGAGGGAGTTCAAGTGTGATGTTTGTAAGAAATGTTTCAAGACAAAGGTTGATATTCACAAGCACATGCGAATCCACTTTTGAGTTGGTGTGTTGTGTGGACAAATGTGGTGGTGGTTACAGGTGAGGGTGTTATACTGCTGTTGTGAGTTACTCACTTGAGAAATATTGTTATAATTTTGTTGTGTCAAAATGTAGTTATCAGTGTTATTCTCTGGTGCTCTATTGTCTTCTTCCCCTGTATGATATTGTCTGTTGAGATACAAATAGGTTGTAAGAAATGTTTCAAGACAAAGGATGATATTTGCAAGCACATGCGAATCCACTTATGAGCTGGTGTGTTGTGTGTTGCATCTGTGGAGGCAGCCGTGCCTATTGGCGTGTGGATGTTGGTACATAAAGGTGGTAGATAAAGTACGTCATATAAAATTTTAATTAATATTATCACAGAGGAAAGAAAGAATAAAGATAAAGTTGGAATGGAACACTTCAGGCTTGAAAAGACAAGGACCGTCACCATGCGTTCAAGGATTTTTGCAGGACAACTTATGTAGGAGTCAGCTCAGCCTAATTTTCTGCAAGATTCTTGGGCTTTGGGATCAGCTGGATTGTATTATCATTGTAGCAACCTTCCATTCAGTTATAAATGCTCCAGTTTTGAGAGAAAGGTTGTACAGTAAGAGGAGGAGGAGGAGCATGGAGTAAGTTAGGTTAAGATTCGGTTCTTTAACCACTCGATATCTCTTTACCTTTATAATGCACTGCAAATTCAGCCTCAGAGACTTGTTTAGATCACCTCAAACAGTCATGCCGCTGAATTACAGAAAAAAATATGAATCCTTAATATTCTTATTTTTTCTGTAATTCAGCGGCATGACTTTGAGGTAATCTAAACAAGTCTCTGAGGCTAAATATACAGTGCATTATAAAGGTAAAGAGATATTGAGTGGTTAAAGAATCAAATCTTTACCGTAGTTTGTTATTTTCCCGTTTACCTCAGATAAGTTTACTAATGGATGGCAGCATCTTGAAATTGGATTTAGTTACCCAGATGAAGGCAAATTGAACAGTAATTAATAAAGTTAAAGTGTTTTCTGACATATGTACAATAGACTGATAAATTACATGAGTTAGAAATCATAGATTTAACATTATTGATTGCAAGAACCGTTGGCGCCAGGAGGCTTTATGGAGGCTAAGATGGACTTGGCTCTTGCCCGTTATTTGGCGTAGGTTTAGATTTTTTTTATAGTGATGCCTCGAATGTTATTTACGTTCTCTCTTGAATATGTTGAGAATGAGAGAGGCTATTGCTGCTACAGCTTCAAATGCATTTAACATTGTAAGTCCCGTCTGAAGACAGTATGGCAGCAATTTGGGTAATCTTTAGCCACTCGGCGGTAATACCAAAGAAAGAAAAGTGGCCAACGGATATCGGGACTCGAACCTGGGACTCTAGGTTCGCATGTCCGAACGATGACCACTGTACTACCCTCCTGCCTAGCTTTAGTGGAATTAATATCTTATAATCTAATCAAGTTATGCAAATGGTATTATTTCCTTAGTGGTCTTTCAAAAGGGCAACGATTTGTACATATATCGTTATTTAGATCTTTTCATCTAATGCATTTTGGTTCCTTAAATAATTACTGTAAATTGACAATTACGCAGATATCGCTGTTTTAATTAACATATTTTGATTATCAGGTGGCATTTCTGCTTACTGATATTTCCTTTCATAACTGTTATTTGTGAAGTCTGAATTATATTTTTTTCAGAAAAGTTATGATGTGTTTTGGGGAAAATTGTTTTAGTGACATTATCAATTTTTTGACAAAATTTTTTATATGAAAGATTCTGATGCATTTTGATAGAATCTAACATTTGTTTTTCTTAGAAATCAATATTCTTTTTTTACCTCTACCCCCATTATGAAACAACAAAACAGACAGCATATTATTACAAAACACATCAAAATCTATCAGAAAATATTTTTTTGTTCTTGTAATATCAAAGTAACAATACTGAAAGCTGGTATGCAGCATTTAAATTTTGGTTGAGGGTCCTCTACTGGCCGCCACCAACGGAAGTGTCTATATGCACGGCCGTCGTGCACATTAGTTCTCATAAACTATTTGGATAACCGTCGGCTATTTGCACAATCGTCATTGTGGAGGTGTGTTGCAACCCCCAAACTTCCGGCTGCTTCGCGGCTTCATACCCAGTCTGTATTCACTAGGGGTGGGGACCAGACGTCCCGTCACTCCGCTGTATTTGGATACTTAGTGACTCAATAAACCAAGCAACGGACTCCCAGCCTTTCTGTAGTCTACCCCAACATGGCGCAGTTTCTTCAGGGGTTAATGGAGGAAGGTATAGGCGGTGTAGCGATGCCTTTTGGAGGCGAGAACCAGCAGGACACCGGACCCACGCCATCATATCACATGGCATACATCTCACAGCGCACACAAAACCCTGATCTCACAACAGCCAGTCAGCCTCAGTTATGGCCAGCATCACTGCAGCAGCACCCACTACCCCTTCCACCAAGTCCATGGGGAGCAACGGCGGGCATGTCGCCGGCGGCGTTTAAGGTATGGGCCACCAGCGTCGAGGATTATGGCAGCATCTGCGGCTGAGCACCGCCAACGGCAGCATCCTATATACACCTCTGTAACACAGAGGTACAGCAGCATATTGACGCACGCCTTGGCAAGCATGAATTCAGACAGCTCTCAACCACGGACGCAATTGACATTGTGAGAAGCGTGGTGATCGGTCCCCAATGTATTGTCAGGACGTGGGCGGAATTCTTCTCGCTAACACAGGCATCAAGTAACAGTGTGTGTGCGTATATCTCCCAGTGCCGCGCCAAAGTGAATGAGTATGGCTTTAGGAGCCCTAAGTGCCAGTGTCCCTTGGAGGAGTACATGCTCAGCAAGAAAATAGTGATGGGGCTATGTGATCGCAGCATGAAAGTGGAGGTGCTACATTGTTTACCCGGCCTCGAGTCCTTCAGTGATGTGGTTTAGGTGTGTGAAGTTATCGAGGCTGCGGTAAAAGCGATTGAGCGACCCGAGGTGGCGGCCGCGGGCCCAATGCGCCGTAGATGCAGGTGATGCACAGCCTGCGGGTACTCCGAGTGCACAAGTGGGCATCAGTGCAAAGCTTTTGCAGCAGTATGCCATTGCTGCGGCCAGAGGGGGCACTTCTGGTGCCTGTGCCCAGCCCTCAGCCCCAAGGGCGGCGCTCGTTCCCCCGCCCACCACTCGGACTTTCCCCCAACCTCCAGTGCAGTTATCGTAGGATGAGTGGAAACGATGGCGTTGCTGCCCGTGGTGATCAGCTGCTCCCGCCCCCGCACCACGTGTCCCTACACAGCAGTAGCAGACACTGGGGCGTAAGTGTCTGTGGCGGGCCGCCTACTGTTGGGGGACCTCAGCATATCCCAACGTCAGCTCCAGGTTGCACCCGCAGCAGTCACCCACGTTGCCGGGGGCAGCATGCACCTCCTGGGAACCATCATGTGTTAAGTCTCTGTCGGGCCTGTTGCTACCACGAAGTGCATCTACATAGCCGAAGGTGTGCAGCGACTCTACCTATCCCTCAAGGCATGCATGGCCCTCCGCCTGGTTCATCACACTTTCACGCGTCCCCTAGCGCCCATCGCTAGTTTCATCGTGAGGGAGCGAGCAGTAAAAGTGACCCCCGAATCAAGCTGCAGCAATGCTTGTTATATAAATGCATCATCATTATAAATTTGAAGATTTATAATCACTTGCATAGATCATTACCATATCATTGGAGTTTCAGTCATAGCTTAACACATCAAGTAAAGATTTTATCATGGAATTTGCATCACCGGGCTACACAATATTCAGTCGCGAAGGATAACAGAATCGTTAGAGGTGTAATCTCATAAATTTACAGCACTCTAATTTCTGTAAAAACAAAGACCATCACCACGTTGACACCGTCTGTCAATATTGAAAATAAATTAACTAATAGTCGGACTGATTTATAGACCGCCAGGGCAGCCTGTAGAAATTAATCATGTCATCTCTGAATCCATCCTTGAAAGAAGTTGTTGCTGTGAGGGTGATCCATTTCATTTTTGTCATACAGGGAGTGACCTGTATATGAATTTACTCAACATGTAAACAAACCAACTCAGTATAATAATAGCCTCAACCTTATTTTTTTGCTTTTCTTTCATCCAATTCCTTCATCATTTCCTTTATCTCTTCTCTATTTATCCTGCTTTGCCACATCTTATTTTTTCTTTTTTGTCCTTGTGGATTTTTAAAGTCAGATTTTTATTATATTCTTTCATTTTCTGAACCTTTTTTTTCATTTTCTATTATGTTTCATTCCTTTTCTTTTTAGCTCTCACACTTTCCAATAAACAACTTTTTTTTTTTCCTTTTCTGTTACCTTATAAAATGGAAAGTATTCCTTGACTTCTTGTTCATATATCATCAGAAAGAAATCATATTTATCTTGCACATCCTTTAGTTCTTTCATTTTCGTGGTTAGTTTCATTGAAAAAATTCTTAATTGCAGTATAGTTTAATTTTGCAAATTTCCTTCTTTTCTTCATATATGATTCCTCTTGTTTGTCTTTCATATCTCCCTTAATCTCAATTTTTAAGACCACCCGGTCTCTCCTTTCAAATGGACACATAATTCATATATTTTTCCAGATTTATTCATTTGGTAAATAATACATCCAATCTTGATGGTTTATCTTCTCTATACCTTGTATAATTAGGTACCCATTGTATCATTGTATTATTCATTGTTAGTCTCAATGATTTATTTCCCAAAGTATTTTCACTTCCACTTTCAAATGTTTCCCTCTTTACTTCATTACAATTAAACTCCCCCACCAATGTTACTATTTACTGCTTTTAAATGACTTAAAGCTGCTTACTGTAGAAAAAAAAAAATTGCAAAATTAAACTAAATGGCTTTTATAAGCAAATACATTTGACAACATATTAAAACTTGGTTAGATAATATTTTGCTTATGATATTCTTTAATGTATCATGTAATGGACAGCAAAGGTATCAGAGTGTAACATAACTTTACATCTAGTACTTCTGCAAAGTGTTTCAGGCTTTGATGAAGACTGTGATGAACCGAGGTCATCGCTACTGCACAATTGCATCTTTCCAGTTGTGAAATACTGTTAGGTTATAATCACCTTAATTTCTGGGGTTAGTGGATTAGTAAGCTTAGTGTCACTGTAAATCTCTCACAAGGTTGATGACAAACAGAATACCTTCACAGTTTAATCAGTATCACTTGGAAAGCTTTGCATTACTCATCTTGTTCAGTACATCCCTTCTGGGATGTATATTCATTCACTGGAACTCTTGCTGTTGTGGTTCAGTCATGGTGACAGTGCTAAGATATGTTATAAGCAGCACTTGGACATGGTGCACCTTGTCATAGCATCCCACTCAGTTTTATGACATGTTACAGATGATTATGACCATTTCCAGCCACTTATAATCAAAATGCACCGTTTTCTCTTGCTATGACAAGCGTTCTTTGCTATGTCAGTTTCAAGGTTAATTAAATTATTATAGGTTATGGTTTATAGCGGCTCTATGGTGTAGTAATTAGCTCAGCTCATAACCGAAAGATCCTGGGTTCAAATACAAGATCAGGTGAAGACAAAATGGGTTTGTTTCAATGGCTGTAAGCCCTGCTCACCTAACAGTAAATAGGTACGGGAGTAAGCCAAGGGTTTGTTTGCAATCCCAACTGGAGCAGAAGGCTGTGAATCCTATCCCATTGTATGTGTGAGTGAATGTGTGCGCATGTGTGCATGTGTTAGGTGCTTCCTCTAGAGACCCGGCCACACTTGCCTTAGAACTTTGCACGAAAAACTGCACGTCGCATGATGGAAACATGCCATGTGCATGCTTGCAACATGTAGATAATACTGTACAACATTTCTACTTTCAAGCATCTCCCATTTTTTATATATTTTTCATTTTCATGTCTTTTTTTCCAGCAGCAGCAGTTTAACTTTGAGCATGATTCTCATCAATAAACTGTTCTTTGCAAAACACACCTGTTTAATGGGAATCTGTCCAATGGCTCTTGGATCAAATTGCACAGATACCAAATTATTTAAACCAATTTTTTACAAACTTATGTATGCAAGAATCAAGCAGTAGAAATTAGTTACTTGAGAAGTGTTTTTTGTGTAAGCAAAGGAAGTAATAAAATTTGTATATAGAAGATTTGGTATGTATATCCTATGAGGAAGGAGTTGTGGAGTTGTGAAATTAGTGAAACCAGCACCTCAAGATGGTATTAGCACTTGGAAAGAATGGGTGAAAATGAGATGACAAGAAAGGTAATAAGAGTGGAATTGATGCTGGTAGTGTGAGAGGGTGACCTGTAAATTGGTAGGATAATGTGAAATAGAGTAAAAGGATGGTGGATTAAGAGTTTGGTTTAAAGCTGAGTGAGAAGTTTAATTTAAATAAAAAGTTAATTTGACCAGAAGTTAAGAAAGAGGAGAATTAGGGAAGTGTGAATGTCACAAATAAGAGAGGATGGAGTTCATGAAAGTGGTAAAGAGAAGGTGAAAGGAGTACGGAAGAATTTCTTTGAACGTTTCATGAATGACAAGACAGAAAGGGAAGCAATAGTGTCGAGCATGGGTGGAAAGGCAAGTGTGTGTGTGCAAAAAGGAATTGAGAGAAAGGAAGTAAAGAAAATTTAGTAAAGCTGCTGGTGTAGATGGAATAGCTGCAGAAATGTTAAAATATGGAGGAGAAACAGTGCTAGAAGGGAAGTTACTGATATGTGATCTTGCATGGAGACAGAATTACTAGATCAGTGGAAGAAGGCACTTATTGTGCCCCCGCATAAAGATAAAGGTAGAAAAATGTATGTAATGATTATAGAGGGATAAGTTTGCTGAATGCGCCAAGAAAAGTGTATGGGAGAGTCTTGACGGAGAGACTGATTAAAGTAACTGAAGGGAAGGTTAGCAAAGAGGAGTGAGGATTTAGAAAAGGAGAAGGTTGTGCAGACCAGCTATTTGCAATTAAAATAATGGTAGAGGAGTACTTAGGGAAAGAAGAAAACTGTATGCAGTCTTAATGGAACTAAAAAAAAAAAAGCATATGATGGAATTCATAGGGAAGCTCTTTGGAAGGTTCTGAAAATTTATGGTGTTGGACGGTAGCTATTTGGAAAAATTAAGGCATTTTAGAGGGAGGTAAGTGTATTTGTAAGGGTGAATAGAGAGCACAGTGAGTTTTCCTATATGAGTGGGAGTGAGACTAGGATGTGTGGTGTTGCCATGGCTGTTTAATATTTTTGTAGATGGTTTTATAAGAGAAGTTAAAGCAAAAGTGGGGAATGTAGGTGCAAGACTGAAGATGAAATTGGTAGGATGTTGGTGGTATGTCTGCTTGCAGATGATATATATATATATATATATATATATATATATATATATATATATATATATATATATATATATATATATACATATATATATATATATATATATATATATATATATATATATATATATATATATATATATATATATATATATATTATGGATGGATTTAGGCGAGAAATGAAAGCTAAAACGAGGAATAAAGAGACAAGATTGAAGATGAATGGAATGATTTGGGCAGTGGTGGCATGCCTGTTTGCAGATTACACAGTGTTATTTGCAGAGAGTAGTAGATGAATTCTATAGTGTATGTAGCCCTACAAGAAGGAAGCTATAGTTGAATGTTGGGAAAAGTACGGTCAAATTAAGATAAAAGTAAGTAAAAGTAAAGTTTTTTGAAAGGGAAGCAGAGGTGGTATTTTAGTACATCATATGAGGTGAGTTTGCCAGCAGTAGGAGATTTGTAAGTTGTAAGATAAGATAATGTAAGAGAGAATGGAGAAAGTTAAACAATTTAAGTATTTGGGAAGTGCTACCTAAACATGGAGAGATGCAGTGGAGGCTTGTGGAAAAATAGAATGAAGAGACTGCGTCACTGCAAGCTTCACACAATATTATAATAATAAATAAAAATTTGTTAAAAAAAATTGCAGAAAAAAAAAATTTAAGCATTCAGATATATGTACCGTAACCTGTAAAGGTTTCCGTTGTCAGTTTGGTGAAGGCATGGATGGCTGAGGTGGTGATGTTAATACTTGAAAATAAAATCAGTGCGTCGACTCTTTGATGTAGTAAAATGGTTTATTATTTGTTCATTAAAATCCTTAATTTATGTTATTATGTTTTCAATCGATATCATTGCTAGAGCAGTCAATCTCTCATTTGCCATGATACTGCGCAAAAAAAGTTTTGATTTCTTCAAAGTTGAAAAGCACCTTTCTGCTCCTGCTGTTGTTACTAAAATTTCTAGCAGCTTGACAGATTCTGAAAATGTTGTTGGAAGTGATTATCATTCATCATCTCCAATAGGTCAATAAGGTTTTCTGATTTACACAAATATTCTCTTGTGTACAATAATGTAAGTTCTCAGTTCTTAGTTTGTCTTTTACAAGCATGGGATAGGCTGCAACTGCGTGTACAAGTGTATTACTTGGGAAGTCTTTGGTATACATTGGACAACTATACACTAAAAGTAACTTGCTAGCTTCCAAATGATTAGTGAAGCTGATACTTGTTCTTCACTGCAACAAAATTACGTCACAAACCTCCTTTGTAGCTAATACTGATTTATCTATATTAATTTTTCTTTTCTTTGAAAAAAAAAAAAAAGCTCAGGAGTTAATGTAAAAGCATCCATTTCATCTCTTAATTTCTGAACTGAAGATGTGAAAGCTTTTAAAGAAACACTAGCTTTAGCTGCATCAATATTTCTAGACTGAAACTAAGGAACCATGTCAACATAAGGCATTACTTATGTTCTTTGTTCTTATGTTCTTATTACTTTGGAGAAAAATTCCAACCAAAACTCGAATTCATGATTATTCACAATTCTCTTAATACCAGCTGCTGTATATCTAGTATTTCTTGAGGTAGATGCTTCCAGAATGCTGCAACATTCAATTAACGCATCTTTCATTGAGGATTGAGGAAGGAGCAAAAGCCAAACAAGGACCTGCTTATAATGCAGCTACTCGTTGGCCGCAAATGTAGCGCCAATAAATCCAACATTAGCGCACAACATGGAACTTCTATTGTTGTCTCGTTTTATTGAAACTTTTGAAATTTCAGTTATGAGCGTATTGAAAATAACACCTGGCAGTGTTTGGCGGGCAGGCCGGGGGTAGGGGCGGGGTAACTGTAAGCGCGGGCAAAGTTCCCGCGCAGCTGGGTTAACTAAAATTAGTTAAAAGGCAATCTACGGTTGCTTTAGGGTTGCCTCTCCGGCTCTTGCGAAAATGGCTTTTGTCAAGCCGAAGCAAAATAAGTCAAGTTATATAGGTTGGTATTTTCGCTCAAGAAAACGCGCCTCTAGTATAGAGTCCTTGCTGCAGCTCAGCACTCACCAGCTGAGTCTTGAGTCAGCAGTTCATATGGGCGAGCAGCCCTTGAAAGTAAGTAAAGTTTTTTTTAAAAGGCAAGCAGAGGTGTATTCATGTAAGATAATTTTAGGAGAGAGAATGGAGAAGGTGAGAGTTTAAGTATCTGGGAACAGAGTTACGTAAACATGGAGAGATGGAAGAAATCAGAGAGGGCTGTGGAAGGCACGTGTGTCATACGATCACTTGCAAGTGTTATGAGAGGATGGAATGTGTCCATAGAGGTAATTAGAGGATTAAGAAACAGTATTTTCCCGCCAACGCTGACGTATCGATGAGAGATTTGGACATGTAATAGGGCACAGCAGTCAAGAGTGTGTGCTGTAGAAATTAGTTATCTGAGAGAAGTATGTTATGTGATTAGATGAGAGGATGAAAACGATGAAAGCTTGTATGAGAGGTGTGGCATGGGACCTTGTGCAAATGGGATGAAGTGAGGTAAGAATTAAGAATTGAAGAGACTGCAAGAGGCCAGTTGATGACCTACACGAGGCAGTACACGAGGTGTAGTAGAGTGGGCAAAAATAAATGTTCAGGTGGATTGGTCATGTGGAGACAAAAAACAGTTTAAGAAGAAAGTATGTGTGAGTGAAACTGGATGTACTAGGAGAGGAAGGCTAGTTGTCAGATGGAAAGATTGGGTATTTACAGGAACTACCTAGTGCAGGCCTCTGGGCCTTTTGTAGCTTCCTTATATTCTTATGTTCTTGTGTTCTTATGTAAAGGACTATATGCATGAAAAAGTTGTTGACAGAGGGGAAAGGCTTCAGCAAGGAAAGGGTTTAAGGACAGGAAGAGGTGGACTGGTGTCTTTGTCATTCCTTGGGGAATTTCCAAGTGGGAACGAGGCATCAGTCTTTAAATTGATTATATATATATATATATATATATATATATATATATATATATATATATATATATACACACACACACACACACACACACACATACACACACACAACACTGGTTACATGACCGTAAAAATATGTGACAACTGGTGATCGTCCTTTCCTTATCATTGGATGTTGGATGGCGGTATTACCTTCAGGTTGTCTGCTGAATTCTATCTAACATTAGCAATTCTAAAAATATTATTTCATGAACAGAACACATATTAAATGTTAACATGAGAGTTAAGAGAACATAGCAGGTTGACTCATTTCATACACAATCAAATACAGTTACAATTAATTAATAACGGATCATTTGCTATATAAAGCGAAAACATAGGTGCACTTTCTTGGTTATAATTACTGTAGGAAGAAGATGGTGGTTATTTCATGATATACAAACAATCTAAACAACAAATATGATAAATCCGTGGAAGTTTTATTTTTTTTTCAATGTTCACATAGAATGCCAATGTTTTGTACTTGAGAAGAGCGCTTGATATCTAAATTATTATCACAACCATAATACATTAAATATTATTGAATGAAACTATTAAAGAGAGCAAATGGGATCAGTTTGATTTAATAACTTTGAAATAGACAAATTTTCTTCAAACTATACTGTTTTTATTGATTGGTGCGCTTCTAGCAAGTCAGCTGTTTTCAACAAAATGTCATCATCATCATCATTGCCTACGGCAACAAAAAAAAATAATGAAAGAATTAAATAAATGCTATCAAAAATATTACATTCATACATTTTATACATGCACTTTTGCCAGGTTTTCCAAGGTCACTGACCCACATATTGTCCAATTCGTCCTAAATAGTTATAACATTTAAGAACATCTATAAGCTGGGTATAATTACTGTGATTATTATTATTATTCATTAAACTTGTTTGTATCTAAAAAGTGTGACCTCACACATTGAAGTTCGTTACAACCATGGAAATCATTGCCACCTGATTTTAGCTAGCAATATCAATGTAGCGGAAATTATGTACTTATTCATATATGTAATAACTTCATGTAAATTATAATACAATTAGGTTAGAGTAAGAATGATAGTGATATTCTCTATCTAACACTAGTTAGAAAAAAGTGATTGAAAGGTGAAACTAGAATTAATATGGCAACACTGGTCACATATCCCCCATAATACATCCCCCATCTGAGGCTGCCTGGCTAACTGACCTAACTACACTTCGAACTCACTGTATCTGTTTATAAGTGTTTGGACTCCCACTTCGGTGGGTAAGCTCTGCTTGCTACTACTACAACCTGGAAACACACTCGCCCATATAATCAAGACAGGTAATGTCAAACGTGAGGCTTGCAGTTGTCAATGATTGGTTAACACTGAAAGTTACGGTGCTCCCTCCAATTTTGCTTGAAATTGTTGACATTGCAATTCGCAAATGCTAATTCGCAAAATTGGATTCATTAACCTTATGGTGATTTTAGTAATGTTTTTGCCCTTGTTTGTACACAAATTTTTGTAATCGTACATCCTACAATGAAGAAAAATACAGAAAAACATAAACATTATCATTATCCATAAGAAAATCGGGTAAAAGTGCAGAATAAGGCCTTTTGCACTTTCTTTTTTCTCTCCTTCCCTACATACAGGGAGGCGGTGGTGCAGTGGTCAGCGTTCGGGCCTAGGGTCCCGGGTTCGAATCCCCAATATCCGCTGACCACTTTTCAATATTTGATATCACCGCTGAGTGGCCAAAGACTACCCAAATTGCTGCCATACTGTCCCCAGACGGGACTTACAACGTTAATATGCATCTGAGGCTGTAGCAGTAACAAGCCTCACTCGTTCTCAACATATTCAAGAGAGAACTTAATCATTCGAGGCGTCACTATAAAAATTCTAAAACCTACACCAAATAACAGGCGAGGGAAGTCCATCTGTGCCTCCATATGCCTACTGGTGCCAACGGTTAATGATATAAAAAAAAGAAAAAGGAAATAAATACTATACATAGTGTACTCAACACATCTGTGAAGGTTTCAGGCGGGGGTCACCATTATTTACCTCGTAAAACGTGTTTGAAGTTATGTTAGGCTGGTTAGATTATGTTAAGTTAAGGTTGTTAGGTTAGGTTACGGTTATGTAATGGTTAGGTTAGGTTCGGTTCAGCTAGGTTCGATTATATAAGATTTTTACATTTTATTACCCAAATCCAGAAAAAATCTAAGGTTGAGAACCCTAACTTTGGGGTAATAAAATGTAAAAATTTTATATAACCGAACCTAACCAACCTAACCTAACATAACTTCAAAGACGTTTTGCGAGGTAAATAATGGTGACCCCCGCCTGAAACCTTCACAGATGTGTTGAGTACACTATGAGAGAAAAAAGAAAGGGCAGAAGGCCTTATTCTGCACTTTTACCGAAAATCAATTTAAATTACCATTTTGCTGTACCTGGGCTTGCAGAGATAGAAATTGGTCTCGGTCGCAAAATTGGAGGTAGGGTAAAGATTTGTAAGACAGCCCATTCGATATCTATTTACCTTTATAATGCACTGCAAATTCAACCTCAGAAACTTGTTCAGATCACCTCAAACAGTTTTGCTGCTGAATTACAGGAAAAAAATAAGATTTTTTTTTCAGGTTGTGTTAGGGTTGGTTAGGTTTTGTTACGCTTAGTTAGGTTTCGTTACGCTTAGTTAGGTTTCGTTACGCTTAGGTAGGTTTAGTTAGGTTTGGTTAGGTTTAATTAGGTTGTTATGTTATGTTAATTTAGAAGCTATCAAATGTTTTCTATGACTAGAAGCAGGGTGTTGTGCGAGGTGCATACGCCATTTTCTATCGTAGCCACACGCCATTCTGGTGAAAATGTAAAAATTTACGAAAAAAAATTACTTTGTTGGCATAATCATCAAAATCAAAATCCAAAATCCAAAATAACCTTCCCAGAGCTGCAGTTAAATAAGCCTAACCAAAACTAACCCAACCAAACCTAACTAAACGTAACGAAGCCTAACCAAACCTAACATAACCTAAAAAAAATTTTAAATGGTATTTCTTTACAACTACTGCTCTACCTCTTTCTTTTTTCTATGAAGTGGTATATACTGGTACATCTGTGAAGGTTTCAGGCGGTGCTCACCCTTATTTACCTCGCAAAACGCCTTTAAAGTTATGTTAGGTTATGTTAAGTTAGGTTGGTTAGGTTAGGTTGAGTTATGGTTAGGTTAAGGTTAAGTTATGGTTAGGTTAAGGTTATTAGATTAGGTTACGGTTATGTTATGGTTAGGTTAAGTTAGGTTAGGTTCGGTTATATAAGATTTTTACATTTCATTACCCAAATCCAGAAAGAAATCAGCCCTCTTAACAAAATAGAAGTACACTTCACCCAAACAATGTGAATCATGAATTACACACACTCATTTTATTATTGTTACATTTTCAGGTAACTGCATGTTGGACAGAGGAGGTTGTGAATGTCAGTTTTCTAAGGAGGTCATACTTGCAAATACACAGATATGGATGAAGTTGCAGATTTTGAGGGTTTCACCCCTGACGATTCCTTAGCAAGTGCCAAGCGTAAAAATATTTTCATGGAACAGATTGCAAAGAAAAATTCTGTCAGCTGCCATTTTTCCGCCTCTGAAATAAAGAGACAGAAAAGAAGGAAGTATCAGAAAACATATAACCAGACATTTCTATTAAAATATTGGAATGTGAAAGAACAGTACGTATTTGACACACTACACCCGGTGCATGATCATGCCCAATGGTTTGATGAGGTCAGGGCTGAAAAAGTTGAAAAACTTCAGCTCCCTTACCAGAAATTTAGAAAACTTGTAAAACTGGAGAGCCATGTAAATGCAACCATGTTCATCAGTAACTGCAATGAGATCACCACCCAATGCCTGTGGAAGAAGCTTGATCACCAAACCAAAACCAGATTGAGCAAATTGTGTTTGGAAAAAGCACTGACTTCAAGTCCTTTGTTCTCCTTGGGTCGACATCGGAAATTATGGGAGAGGTTGGGCTTCACCCATCAAGAAGGTAAGAACATCATCTATTCCAGCTATGAAACATGGGTATTTTCATTGTCTTTGCTTTCAGTAATTGTGAGAGTTGAAGATGTTACTATTTTACAGTTTTGTTCCATTGGTCAAAATAAACTGAGTCTGTAATTCATCATTCTAGGAAGAAATCAAGGAACGGGATACTCATTCATTCATTGGCTGGGTGTCCTGGAGCAGCGGAAGACATGGGCGTGTCTTTGGATGCCAGAGCAAAATTTTGAATTTAGAGTGGAGACCATTAAGGCCATCTTGATAAAGTATGGCCTTCTCACTGTAGAGGATATAACTAAGATCATTTGTAGTGCATTCATGATTCCACATATTGCAAAGGTTACAGAACTGGTATACCTCACACTTACTACATGCAAGATATTCCACCGAACTGAAGATCAAGGTGAGGTCCATTTACACTTAATTCTATATCTTAGCAGTGTCCATTGCCATATTGCATACTATATATTAAAGTGTTGGTATAGTGAGGTGACGAGTAACACTTGTTGCATGTATAAAGGTTGATGTGTAGTAAACTGAGGTGTCATTGCTTACCAACAAGCAATACACCCTCACTATACTGCATAGCCTCCTTGAATATACAATTAAATTTTTTCTATTTTTGCTTTTCAAACCAGTTATAAGATGCATTAACCAGTAATTGATGAATTCTAGTTATAGTTATTTGACTTGTCTTCACTATAGTCAAACCAGCTTATCTTGAGCTCTTGGTTTTGGGTAGTATGACTTGTAGTGTTATCAGATCTAAAAAATACTTCTTTACATTGTAAATAACTTCTTTTGCTTGGCTGTGCAGAACAGGAGAGTGCGATGCAAGGGAACCTGTTATGGCAGGCGAGTAATATGAATGACTGGGTTAGGCCGGTGTGGCGGGTAAAAGTGACGACCGTCTCAGAAGTGGCGACATCGCTTCTGCGCATGTGCTGGGAGTAGAAATGTCGTACTGCTGTCGGCAAAATGTTGAGGAGATGATGGTGGTCAGTCATCACTACAGTCGCTCGCTGAACGTGATAGAATGAGGAGGAGTCTGTCATTAATAAAGTTGTGCAAATATGCATGCACTATTTCATTTGATATATATATATATATATATATATATATATATATATATATATATATATATATATATATATATATATATAGTTACGCATCTCTGAGGCCGACAAGTTTCAGCCTGATAGCGGGGAGAGCGGGACAGTTCAACAGACAGGGGAGGGCGGAGCAGGACAGAGGCGAGGGAGACAGACGGAGAGAGTGAGGCTAGCAGTCACTGCAATGTTTGAGTCATGCGGCTGGCAGCGGAGAAGGTTCCAGCGCATGCGCAGAAGCAATGTCGCCACTTCTGAGACGGTCGTCACTTTTACCCGCCACACCAGTGGTGCAGTGGTCAACGTTCGGTCATGCGAACCTAGGGTCCCGGGTTCGATCTCCCGATATCCGCTGGCCACTTGTCATTATTTGGTATTACCGCCGAGTGGCCAAAGATTACCCAAATTGCTACCATACTGTCCTCAGACGGGATTTACAATGTCTATATGCATCTGAGGCTGTAGTAGCAATAAGCCTCTCACGTTCTCAACATATTCAAGAGAGAACGTAAACATTCGAGGCATCACTATATAAAGTCTAAAAAACCTACGCCAAATAACAGGCAAGAGGCAAGTCCATCTTTGCTTCTATATAGCCTACTGGCGCCAACGGCTTATGATATAAAAAAATAAAAAAAATGTCACCAAGTGTAATGGAAGGTAGACAGAGCCGTTCATAAAACCAAAGAAGCGTATTATAAAAATATATAGATTGAAAATAATTAACGTTACAACTAACAGTATGAGGGGGTCATCATCGGCCTGTTATCAGTGAACGTGACAGCAATGCGGGAATCCCACAGACACACCCGAGAGCTCAAGTTAGGCTAGTGCAAAACATAGCTAACAGGGTACTGGGTTTTATCACCAGGAGCGTAAGTAATAGGTCAGCAGATATAATACAAAGATTACTTAGCATTAGTTAGGCCTCATTTAGATTATGCTGTGCAGTTCTGGTCTCCGTACTTTAGAATGGATATTGATAAGCTAGACGCAGTACAAAAGAAGGATGACCAAAATGATTCAGGAGATAAGGAACTTAACTTACAAGGATAAATTAAAACGTCTCAATCTACATTCTTTAGAAAAGCGTAGGGTAAGGGGAGATCTGATAGAAGATGAGACGAGGAAGAGGAGGATGTAGTGTGTTGCATTGGAGCACCGAGTGTAAGAGAGATGAATCAAATGCACCACATGGAATGGGCGAAATTAAAGTGAAGAATCATTTGAAAAGGTTGCCAGTTGATGGAACACATTATCTGTAGGGATTGTATCCGTCTATGATAGATTGTGGACCTGACCACTCAGCCATCTGGAGGGAGGTAAGAGCAGAGAATGCTCAAACGTTACTTTAGAGCTACATATCAGCCAAGTGGGGATGGGATTGTAGAAAGGCATCATTGAACAATCAAGCGTTGGCAGAGACAGCTCAAGTAACACTGACAGAACCATTGTTTTGGTACAATATTACAATATATCAATTAAATCAAGCCAGGATGGGACAACAGTACCTCAAAGAGTGTTATTTCAGTATGAATGATGACATTCTAGAACAGTGCTGATGGCCACTGGTGGGAATAGGAGAGGAGGTTTCCTTCCTCTCCTATTCCGATAGTCAACAGAGCTCAGAACCCCATATAACTGCACCAAGACTTATTTTGAAGCAAGACTCGATGCGTTCTCCCTGTTTTGTGTGTGTGTGTGATTTGTTTAAATGATATCGTGGGCACAAATTATCAATGTGTAAAATGATTGCACCCATGAAATTGGTGTATTAAAAAAGTATTAAACATAAGATTATTACAACCAATTTATGTTGTGTATATAACAGAAATTGGCTGCGAAAGTGAAGTAAAAAGTGCACAATAAGAACAAAATTTGAAAGGCTGAGAAGATAGCTTTGAATGATCCAGATATAGGAAAAGTAGACAAACTTGTGCGTAGTGATGAGGGAGAGGCCCCCAACGTGTATGAAATGAATTAGTAAAACTGCTAAAAATATAGCTTACTATTTTTTATATATAGCATTGTATTACTGATTTATTTGTTTATGCATTTATTTATAATTTTATTATATATGTTTATTATTTTACTAATGTTAGATTGTCTCTAGTCATGTGTATGAAATTGGAATCTAATGAAGATAATTACAAAAGCTGCATCATGCATTGCATTCATAGATATATATTTCATGATGAGCAAATGAAAATTCATAAATTGAAGTACCCCTTCCCCCTTTTCAGAGGATGGAGTTACACATTTTACACATTTACCGCCCTTATGTACCAGACAAAGTGAAAGTAGAAGAATTCCAAAACCAAGCCAATACTATAGAAGAGCTGTTAGGTCAGCAGCCTTGTATAAAGGACTAATTCCTTGTGACAATATCTCTGAACTCTCACTTGACTTACAAATCAACGATATTGGGCTAGACGATGAATTTCAATGTACACAAAGTTCATCTTACAAACCTGAGCTACCACTTGAAACTGAGAGTCTAAATCAGCTCATAGATGTAAAACTTGAGGAACATTCATTTGAAGCTTATCATGATCAACCTCAACCAATAACCAAAACACAGTCATCTGATAACCATGATCAGTCTTTACCATTTGTGCACCAAGAAAACCTTGTGACTCTTCTTAGTACAACACAGTCATCTGATAACCATGGTCAGTCTTTACCATTTGTGCACCAAGAAAACCTTGTGACTCTTCCTAGTACAACACAGTCATCTGATAACCATGATCAGTCTTTACCATTTGTGCACCAAGAAAACCTTGTGACTCTTCCTAGTACAACACAGTCATCTGATAACCATGATCAGTCTTTACCATTTGTGCACCAAGAAAACCTTGTGACTCTTCCTAGTACAACACAGTCATCTGATAACCATGATCAGTCTTTACCATTTGGGCACCAAGAAAACCTTGTGACTCTTCCTAGTACAACACAGTCATCTGATAACCATGATCAGTCTTTACCATTTGTGCACCAAGAAAACCTTGTGACTCTTCCTAGTACAAATATTGATGATAAACACACTAAAAGTGTGACTCATGAAAATGTTATGACTTTAGAATGTGAAGAAATTGAAAATGATTACTCATCAAATAGTGATGAAAATGAATTAACGGTAACCATGATAGAGGATGAAAATTCTGAAATCTCAAAAATGTATGATGAATCGCCAAAGAATTTCATCTTCCCATCAAGCAAAATCTCAAAACAATGTGAAGATAACGAGGAATACAGGTGTCCTCTATTTTCAAAAACAAGTTATGTCAAATCATTTCCTAATGAGACTCTGAAGCACACGTTACCAAACCAACTGAAGCTGCAGCTTCATAGTCGTCCACTCATGATAATGAAGAAAGATGGAGGTTTGTTGTCAGATATTGTCAAATATTATCAAACATTACTAGATAAATCTCCTGAGATGCATCTCGTAAGTGAAGACACAGATGCAGATCATAGAAATATTAAAATTGAGACAAGTGAAGTTTGCAGTACTAAGAGTTCCATTAGCAGTAAATGTCTACAAATAAGTGACAACGTCAGAAATCCTGAAGCAAATAGTTTTAATGGTTCAGATGTCCTAGAAACAAACGCTGATTTTTATCTGTTAGAATTTCCTGAATATACAAGAAGTAACAGAGGAACTTCTGCTTTGGGAAGCAAATCACTTATTGAACCAGTACCTTGTAGACCTAAAGCAACTGACACAGTGAGAAAAAGGTTTCACAAGACCAATAAAAAAGTAAATATAGCTTCCAAAATTAGATCAGAGACGATTAGTGAAACAGACACTAACATGTCTCAACAGAACTCAACATTTTCATTGTCTGTTGAAGACTCTCAAAAACATGTGTTTTCACATAACCCTTTCCTTCAGGATTCCTGTGAAACCGGAATCCATACCAAAGAGTTAAGAATGTTCAGAAAAGATGTGTCGCCTCTGTTCTGTGCATCTAAAGAGTCAATCAAGACAGTATCTTTACCACTCAGTACCACAGAGATGAATATCAAAAGTCCAAGTAACATAACCTCACACCAACTGCAACACATGACAGAAAAGGATATTAGAGGCAAGAAACATTGCATTAACCTTCCAAATCACCATAACGATGAAATAAACAAACACAAATATCTCGATAAAAAACAAATCTTTCATGAGATGATTATGGAAAACACAGAAACAAAAGATTCTGATGCTGATGAACTTGTGAAAGAAAAAAATAGAAAAATGGAAAGTGATGTCTTAAATCTTCAGAATTCATGTGACGTAGTGGATCCTTTGTATGAACACTCCTATTCACAGAAAATTGTGAATGTATCAGTGAATCAAAGTAACTCAAATGAATCATGTATTGCCCAAGAATCAGTAAAGCCAAGTGGATCAAATGAACTATGTATTGCCCAAGAATCAGTAAAGCCAAGTGGATCAAATGAACTATGTATTGCCCAAGAATCAGTAAAGCCAAGTGAATCAAATGAACTATGTATTGCCCAAGAATCAGTAAAGCCAAGTGGATCAAATGAACTATGTATTGCCCAAGAATCAGTAAAGCCAAGTGGATCAAATGAACTATGTATTGCCCAAGAATCAGTAAAGCCAAGTGGATCAAATGAAATTAGTGTTGGTCAGACTTCAGAAGATCTCAGCACGACCCAACATGAAACACCAGCTATCATCAACAATTCAAAAGCATACAAATCAAACCAAGATTCCTTCACAACCAAGTCCTCTGATCACCACTTGCTTTCTAGTACCTGTCCAACAATGCAACAAACAACTGAACGGTATGTATGCTATTTTTACAAAGTTACCTACAACATAACACTTCTGAAGATTGTCACTTTGATATTTTCATTATTATTACCATTACTATATACTTTAAGGAAACACTACTTGGTCAAAAGTTACATGAAAAAATAGTCAAGAAAACAGTCCATCTGATGCCATGATTTGAAGAATGAAAATTGATAGTTAATATATAAGAGAAGCTACTGAGATGGATTGCAAAAAGAGTTGTCAGAAAGACTAAAAATTAAGAACACCAGATAGGAATTTATATATAGGGGATATATAAAAGATTCAAATCTTCAAATCGCTGGTGATCCCTGTCTTACTGTATGGCTGTGAGACATGGACACTGAACACCAATCTGAAGAGGCAAATTGATGTCTTTGGTAATTAATGCCTTCGCAGTATCATGGAATATTATAGTAAAGAATGAAGTTAAAAGAAGATGCTGTACTAAATTCCACTAATGCTGGTACATCCTGGGAGGGGAGTAACTTTATTAATAGTAACAAAGTACTGCCACTACGCTGGCGCTGGTAGGCTTGATGAAGGCTCTTTAGATTTTTTTTTTTTACATCATATACATCCTGGGAGGGGAGTAACTTTATTAATAGTAACAAAGTACTGCCACTACGCTGGCGCTGGTAGGCTTGATGAAGGCTCTTTAGATTTTTTTTTTTTACATCATATACCTTTGTGGCCGGTAGGCATTGCTGGAGGGTTATTGATGGTCTGCTTCTGTCCATTAGTGGCTCAGGTTTAGATTTTTTATAGTGACGCCTCTAATTTCTCACGTTTTCTCTGATGATGATTGTGAGAGAGGCTAACTACTGCACTGCCACAAATGCATATAAACATTGCAAGTCCCATTTGAGGACAGTACGGCAGCAATTTTGGGGAATCTTTGGCCACTTGGCGGTAATACCAAAGATAGAAAAGTGGCCAGTGGATATTGAGGGATCAAACCCGGGACCCTAGGTTGTCATGCCCGAACACTGACCACTGCATTACCGCCTCTCCTGGTCAGCCTCCGCCCATTAGTACCGCAGGTTAATAAAAACGGGTTTCTCTGAAATATGTCTATTTAGGACAAAATTATCTATAGTTTTTGAGCTAACTACTGAGGCTGGGAGTCTATTCCAGTAGTCAACAACTCTAATATTGAAGTATGAATTACAAGCAATTGTGTTACATCTTCGTACTTTTAATTTCATGCCGTTAACTCCTGTTATTGTCACAATATTCATTTTGAATAGTATTTTATTCATATCAAATAGTATTTCTGGATTGATTTTATCAAATTGGTTTAGAATTTTATAGACTTCAATCGTCTATACCTATATACCAGGATGTTATCCCTCTAAAGGTGGGTAGCAATGACAAGGCACACCTATGCAAATGATTTTCTAACTCATGTACTTTCAGAAATACAATATCCCTGAAGAGACAGAGATGGAAAGCCTTCAAGTTGAGGGATGAATATGAAGATGACTTCCGCAAAATTAAGGTGAAAAAAGTCCCCAAGGCAAAATTGCATCAATTTGATGAAACAAGGCTGATGAAACTTAGAAAACCACTCATGCAAGGTGAGACATGCATCTATCAACTTGCATACACATACATCCTCTTATAGTAGGGTTGACATAAAAAAAAAGTATCCTTATGTGTTTTATTCAACATTGTTAAGTTTTCCATTAAAAATGTAGTTTTATATAAAGTTTATAGGTTAGGTCTCATCATCTCTGATTCCACTACATGACAAAAGCCTTTTCCTACTTGCTCCACTCACCTTTAAACAGCCTGTTTGTACCAGGTCACCCCAACAAAACTTCCCACCTCCTCACCTATCGGTCTACAAACCCACACTAATGATAGGGAATGACATCTTGGAATTATTTTATGTTCATTAACCTAATGAGAACATGCATTTGGTGCCAACAGGATGGGTAAGGGAGTTTGTACAACGGATGGTCAAATCTACCAACTTCTTTGATGTCTACTACCACACACCAGATGGCATGAAGCTACGATCATCTGTAGAGATTAAAAAATATTGTGAGTTGTTACATATCTTGGTAATATCAACAAAATAAATTACAATGTAATCTAATATGATCCAACTTTAAACTTTTATCTATGATGCCTGAATTTTGATGGAATTTTTCTTCAGGGAATCAGATATCCTTTTATTTTTGGTTTACAGTGCAAGTGATGAATATAAAGGACTTAACATTAGAGAACTTCAGCTTATTCCGCTGCAAACTGGGATATGGAGAGCCCTTTGAAATTGTCCGTTTGGCTAATTTCAAGCGTAGTCAACAGATTGCTCATCGTTCAACAGGGGTAAGTGTGATGTAATACCTCCTTGTCTTAAGAATTGGGTTGTATCCTATATTTGCATGCTGAAGGTAAAAATGGACCATTGGAGGATATTGATGTGTGTGTGTGTATTTACCTAGTGTTACAGGGCCTGAGCTACACTCATGTGGTCCTGTCTCCGTATCTATATTTGTCTAGTTTTTCCTTCAGTTGATGTACATTCTTTGCCTCTTCCTTCAGTTCATTCCAAGTATCTATACTTCTTTGGGGAAAATGTACTTTTTTGTATTTTTCAAGCAAATTTCTTTTTGTAATTTTTTCTTGTGTTCCCTCAAATTTCTAGCCTCTCCTTTTCTTTTCAATATAGGTTGACCATCACTAATCCGGCAATCAATATTCCGGTTCCATCAGTTTTCTGGCATTCAGAGTGTAGTTTCAAATTTCCCGGGTTGGCGCGCCACTGTTTTCAGGAGGCGTTGTTGTTTATGTTTTGATGGTGCTGTACCCAGAATTAGCTGTTTGCTCATGCTTGCAACACCAAACAGGCATTCCTTCTCATTTATTTGTTAAAATCTGCTGCTGTATAGTCTCATCATGGATTCAGCAAATAAAAGAAGTGGTGTAAAATGCAAACATTGCTCGTTGTCGACCGCAGAGAAAGTGAAACTGCAAAAAAAACTTGATAGTGGTGTGTCTGTGCAAAGTGTTTCTGAAATGTACGGCACTGGATCTTCAACAGTCAATGATATAAAAAAAAACGGAAAGAAAAGGGGCTAAAGTTCTTTACTGGCAGTGGATAAAAAAAAACATGTTTGTTAGGAAGTCAATGACAGAAGGAAAAAGTTCTGAACTTGACCAAGTGCTGATAACCTGGTTTGATCTTCGTGTAAGTGAAGGTGTTGAATTTTCTATCTTTAAAGCACTATAGTAATTTTCTGTTATAATATATACAGCATATATAGAGTCAAAAACATGACTAAAACCAGATTTGATGTCGGGCGGAGCCGAACATGGGTTCAAGACGAACAATAGCTATATTTCCCAAGTTATTTGGAGTTGGTAACACTGAGTGTCAGTGAGTGAGGAAGGGGAAGGGAATGTAGCACATGGCAACCCAAAGATCAACATTTGCACGTATATCGGGCCAGCCAGCATGGTTTGCTGCTAGAGACTGGTAGTGAGAGAACCTGTTATTAGTGAGACCTGTAGTGAGAGAACTTGTTCTTAAAAAAATTTTAATCACACCACTGCACCCATCCATCTCTTTCTTGTGTTATATTTATTACTTTTGAATAAAAATTCAATAAGTTTGTGACACATGATCTCCCTGTTCTGAATCCAAATTGTCTATCTGTTATTATTCCTTTTCTTTCTAAGTATTCAGTCCATTGTTTCTTGATGACCTTCTCACATATCTTGCATACTATGCTGGTCAATGACACTGGTCTATAATTAAGTGGTTCCTCTTTGTTTCCATTCATGTAAATGGGCATTATATCAGCTCTTTTTCATTCTTTAGGAACTTTTCCAACATCTCGTTTTTCCTCATTTGTCCTTGTGTTGTTGTTTTTTTTATTGGATTCAGTTGTAAATATTTTCTGAAAATTCTTATTTAGCACTTCATTCATTTCTTTGGGGTCCTCATACTTCATTATTTTCTTTCAATCTAGATATATTTTCTTTGTTTTATTTTTCCATTAATAAATCTATAAAACAGCTTTGGTTCTTCCTTGCATTTATCAATTATATCTTTTTCATATCTCTTCTTTTCTTCTCTTCTTACCCTTACATATTCATTCCTTTCTAGTTTATACTCTTCTTTCCTCAGCTCAGTCTCGAGTGGGACTCTTTTCTGCGAGCCGCTGGGAACGAAGTGGGGCAACTGGGGGGTCAAATGAAAGGGACATACTGTTCTCGTCCATGCAAGGGGCCACAGGGTTATGGGGAAAGGGGTCAGCACTAGGGGGTGTCACTGGTCGCAGAAACCAGTGGTTACGCCGCTGGTCATAGCGAGCCTGCACTTGGGCAGCTCAGGCAGCAGCACAACGGTCGCAGTCCTCCGTCTTGGCCTGCTATTCCTTGGAGAAGGATTCTGGGTGGGCAGGGACGCAGGAGCGAAGAGGGTGGCCAAACAGATGTTGCGCAGGGGATTGTCCTGTGTAGGTGGGAGCATTGCGCAGCTCCAGGAGACCTCTGGCGAACACTTCTGTGTCATGTTGCTGGAGGGGGCTGTCTTCAGCATGAGGTGTTTCACTGCTTTGACAGCAGCCTCAGCTTGGCCGTTCAACTGGGGGTAGTGCGGCGAAGTTCTGGAAGTCTGCGCTGGTGAATTGGGGTCTGCCATCAGTGCGTAGACGCAGGGGAACACCCACTTCACGGAAGTAGCGGCGAACATCTTGATGGTGTGCTGGGCGGTGGTGTCCATACCACAGGAGACGACCACAGGCCATCCCGAGAGTTGGTCTGCAATGACGAGGAAGGACTTCCCAGCGACTGTGAAGAAGTCTACAGAAACGGACTCGAAGGGCCTGGAGGCGTTGTTGCTCATCATGGGTTCCTGTTGCTGACCATCAGTGCCTGCAATGTCAGAGTCTATGCCAGGCCAGAACACAGTCTGCTTAGCCCGACATCGAGTAGCTTCCACACCTAGATGGCTGTCGTGGAGGCGTGCAAGGGTGTGACAGCGAAGAGCAGCAGGAACCACAATTCTCTGGCCATACAGGATCGGCTTCGGGAACTCCTGTGATATGATGGCCAGTTCCTTGCAGTGACCATAGGAGAGGAGTGGAGTCTGGACGCCCTTGTGAACTTGTATCTGGGCGACACACGACCTCTGCCAGAGCCGTAAGGTAGCTTCGAATTTGTGTTTCGCGAACCCTGGGAGGGGAGATGAGGTGTGAGCAGAGGGGGATGTAAAAGGAAGCTGCCAAGATTGTTGTGTGCACCTTCCACTTGGGCTTGATCCATATCGCTGAACTCAGAGAGGGACGATGATTCTGCCATGGTTAGTTGTGAAGGCCCGTGATGAGATAGGTGTTGTGAAAGAAAACCAAAAAAAGCAAGGGTTACTACAAACTTTAACAATATTTTAAAGTCAGCTGAGTGGCATGTGGTGAGTGTTGTGTGGCGCGTCCCAGCTCACTCTACTGCATCAAGGAATCCCAGGTGGCACCGCAGCAGTCACCTACTAAGAGCATTTGAGAGGAGACATGCCAATCTTGTGTCTCGTTTCCCGCCTCCGAAACTGGAGTTAACGGCGAGAAGAAAGATGATGCAAAGAAACAATGCATAAAAAGTCACTGTCACTGCACTCACTATCACAAACTGTCCCTGCGCTGTACAATCCCTGGTCTTGAGAGAGGAGTCTTTTGTGGGCTGGTGTGATGCTGCTGGCTTGATGCGGGCTACGCGTCCAGCAATGTACTTGTAAAACAACTCAACTGCGCCATGGAGATAACTAGAGGCCTGTTCTATATTCTTAAACAGAGCTGCTAGTAGTAGGTCCAATACAGACAAACGAGGAACTTGCTGGATGTCTGTATTCAGGTCAAACAGTACACAAAAGGCAGTTGCTGTAAGAGGACAATGTAGCCACCATAACATACCGGGGCGGAACTGAACTGGCAGCAACGCATGCCTGCCAGACGTAAAGTACAGGGGAGTATGACATACATATATTCACATATCCACAGCAGTGACCACAAACTTGTCGCGATTGATGGTGATCCCGTTCTTGCGGCATCTGATAAGCGTTTCCTAGACTTGCTGAAGGTGGGTCTGGAGATATTCATCATAGAGCAGAATGTCGTCGACTACCTTGACACAGTTCTACAAACCCTGGAGGACCATGTCACCGCGAAGGAAGAAGGCATCGCCTGTAGCTGCGAAGCCCATTGGTCCTCAGCAGTGTTGAAAGCGTCCGTAAGGCATAATAAAAGTAGTCCTATGGCACCAGCCTTGGATGTTTTTTCAAGCCACCCTTACCTTGGCCAAACGATCGTGTTTCGCTTCAGCACAGGTTCACAACGGTGTCTAGGTGCCGCTGCTGCCATATGGCCACTGTCAAGAATTGGCTATCATCTCCTCGGACTTCCCGAAGCCAATTATTGAAGTCAAGCACGTCAACAGGTGTAAGGAGCTGCCTCTCATTCCAAGCATATCTCCTGCTGAAGTCAAACAGTACTTCTTGCAGACATTCAAGGACGTGCTGGTGTAATGTCACTCCCTTCTCACACTGTAGCGTTGATAGTAGTTGTTATGGTAGCGAGCTACAGACCCAGCGTAGAGTAGTACTTAAAAGGCACTGAATTTACTTTAGGGAGTAACAAAACTGAGGCATCACTCGACAACAAATATATTTAAGTTTCAACACAACGTGGTAATATAACACCGGGCATAAATCCGGTAAGGGAGGGAAGCTCTCCTCCTTACTCCTTCCAGGCATGGGTTAAGTCAGCCTCTTCTGCCTTAACACTTCACTACTCCACTCCCCTAAGGTAACAATAACAACACTAACACAACACTCTTAACACATCCTAATAACTGAACATAACCAAGCAAAAGGCACAGGGCAAGTTTCCTCTCCGTCAGAAAAACCCTGTAACAATACACTAATATAAGTATTTACACTTTACATAATTCATAACTAACTTCAATATATATACATATACACAAGCTAACCTATTCACTTTAAAAACTAACCACTCGCCTCCAATCGAGGATACTGCGTCTTGCAGATGGCAATTAAGAAGTGAGCCTTCCTGACAATCCTGGCTAACTTATCGACTACCATACACGACGTGTCTCCTACTTCTAAATCCTCAACTCTACAACTCTCGATCCCCCGAACCCTAATTAAACCAGAAGAAAAACGCTTGTTTGGTCCTGAAGGGTCAATAAAGTTACGCTTGTTACACTGGTCTCCAAGGAGGATCTCAGGACGGCCCCTCTCAAGCCCATGGCAGGCCCACCGATGAGAATCCATCTCAAGGACAATGCAGTGCCCTTTGCCATCAACACACCACGTTAGATTCCTTTTGCTTTCCGGGACCAAGTGAAGAAAGAACTGGACTCCATGGTGAAACGGAAGGGTCCTATGAGGAAAGGAAGGCCACTTTTATGATTGAAGAATAGAGTGAAGAAGTACTTAAATGCATGGAAGAATTGCTGATAGTTGGGGAGGGATTGAACTAGTAAAGTATTGTGTGGATAGGGAGAGGTAGGGACTTCTGCCATGGCCTTGGTGTACGTTCCTGGAGGGAGTGAGGCATCAGAGACTATAAATAGATAGAATGCATTGTGAGAAATTGTAGTTCAAGATTGTATGACGTCATCTGTGATGTTGACGCTGCATTAAGTGATTAAACATGAACACATAGTGAAAGTGTCTAATGTTTTTGTTTATACTCCTGACTCGTTCCCACAACAGGTATCTCAGAGTGGCACGGAGGCGAGCGATACTAGCAGAGACAAAAGTAAAAATGCGGAAAGCGTTATAATTTCTGAGATCCTCCCAAGTGACAGATTCTGGGTTACCTGTTTTGAAGACTTAGACAACACCATGGAAGCAGGTGAGATGCAGCAGTGTTGTTTCTTAATTTTTACTTAAATATGCTCCAGTTCAGGGACGCACGGAGGGGGGGGGGCAAGGGGGCCATGGCCATCCCTGATATTTCCTTCCTTGTAAGAAATTAAATACACTACAGTTGGTTAAAAACTTTCTAATTACATTTTGGTTAGTATTCAGTAATTTTATTCAACTTTGTTTTTCTATATAACCAAATCAAATTAATGCTATTTTATTTTGTAATAAATTATATTACTAATGCAGTCAGCCTCCTGGCTAGTACAGTAGTACAGTGGTAGCGTGCTGGTCTTGCATTCGCTTGGTCGACAGATCGAGTCCCCGCCCAGGCCCGTGATGCTTAAGCTGTTTACTGGGAGGAACTGCTGTGGTTGGGCACCACAGTGGGGCAGCGGTGGTCCACCATGGCTGTGAGGCATAGTCCTCTAAACAAAAACCAAGCAAAACTATAATAATCATAATAAAATTATTTGCAATCATACATGAGGTTCTGTTTATATAAATAAAAACATTCCACTTTCAATTTCAAATGCACAAAAGTAAATAAAAGTGATTTGCATTAGGTTTTTTTTTCTCTCTCTCCCTAGCCTCAATTGAAATTTTCATTCCCCCCCCCCCGGAAAAATATTCCTGGATGCGCCCTTGCTCCTGTTAATTTTGAGTTATCATTATTTTCCATGGTAAGACTGTAATTTTGTTTATACATTGTGTAATTTTTTCATAGTTAAAACACACACACACATTGCTAAAGCACATCTTCCAAGACACACATACACGAGAAAGACAGTGAAACATTATCCATCTGCTTGGTCAATGTATGTAAATTTAATGATATAAAAAAAATCATGCATGTAACTTTAATAGTTTGGTTGTTGTAGCATTTTGAAAAAATTATTCACATGCACTTGGGGCAAAAAATAATCCCACTCCACAGCACATGCCGCTTCTGGGAAATGCTGACCTTTAGGGGTTAGTGAAGCTGTTAAATGCAAATTGACAATTTTAAAAGTTAATAACCCTAAAAATTCCTTAGAAAATTTAACTAATATATTACATGAACACTATTTTTTTTTTTCTGTTTCAGATACAACAGAGGTTGTGAATGAAAATGGTGAGCTGACAGGTTATGAGGAGTGGTCCATTAGAGTGAAGAATAGTGTCGCCTCCACTAGTGGTTACTCCATACCCACATCTGAAAGATTAACTACAACCACCACAGCTGAGGCTAATGCCACAGATGGCACAAGTACCACAGTTGGGACACCCATCACAGCTGGCACAACCACCACAGTTGGTACAACTAGCTCAAACACAGCTGACATAACCACCACAGTTGGTACAACTAGCACAAACACAGCTGACATAACCACCACAGTTGGTACAACTAGCACAAACACAGCTGACATAACCACCACAGTTGGTACAACTAGCACAAACACAGCTGACATAACCACCACAGTTGGTACAACTAGCACAAACACAGCTGACATAACCACCATAGTTGGTACAACTAGCACAAACACAGCTGGTACAACTGCCACCACACCTAGCACATTCACCACATCAAGTACTTCTACCACACTTAACTCATTCACCACAACTAGCACATCTAACTCATCCGTTACCACAAAAACATTAATTTCTCCTTGCACTACACTTGCCAACACAACTACTAAAACTGGAATAAGCAACACACTTAATAGTAGTGCAGCTATTATACCTACCACTTCAACTACTATGCAGGCTTGTATAACCACATCATTTAACATAACACCTACACCGAGTAAAATAAACACTGTACAGACTGATGTCACCACTACATTGAGTAATAGCACCTCAACACCTTGCATGACCCCTACCACTGCAAGTAGAACTATTACACAAGCTTCCATAGCCACTATTCCATCCAACTTAACCACTACCTTCACACCATCCCTTAATGTCACTGGATCACCTGTAAGCACCACCCCAACATCTCTTCCCATCGTATCCTCAAATGCCTCCACAAAAACTTGTGCCACATCATCATCTACAAACACAGCAGACACTCTTGCTACTTCTGCTGATATTACTCCTATACCTGTAAATCTCCCCTCTCCACACAGCCTGGCTTATATATCTGGAGCTATTCCTCAAGTGCCTGATTCCGGCACTGCTTCACTTCCTCAAACCATCAACGAACCTGCCAGCCCAGGCCCGCTGTACTTCCAACCCATAATTTTTAATATCTACAATCCAGCTGATGCCCAGGAGCTGTTTGACACGCTTGATTCCCCTCTTGAGCCTGACTCTCAAAAGTCAGACAGCAGTGTCTCTGCTCCTACTTCACATCCCTCTGAAGACATGCCGGCTGAAGGTGTTGTAGCATCATGTAACAGTGGACAGATCCTTATTGAAAATGATAATGCTAAGAGAGCTGATGCGAAGACTAATACAGATTTTACGTATATAGTTCCAACCTCCAACATGGATAAATCTTTTTCAACAAAAATAAAAATAAAGAGTGAGAAAACTAAACATCCACACATTTTAAGACAGCAGAATGTGAACAGCACTCAACTGCCAACCATTTCAGTTGAAAAGGATGAGAAAACTAAATATCCACACATTTTAAGACAGCAAAATGTGAACAGCACTCAACTGCCAACCATTTCAGTTGAAAATAAAAGGAACCAGTTAGCTTCATTTGTTGATATACAAAAGTCAGTTCCAGTTAGTGACAATGGCCACCAGCCAATACTACTAAATAGTAAGAAACAGCAACCACTTTCAGGGGAAGTCAACAGCCAGCAGTCTACTGAAACCAACAGTAACAAGCAAAAGTCAATTACCACCAACAGTAATAAAAAACAGTCGGTTCCAATCAATAGCAATATACAAATGTCAGCTCCAGTCAGCAGCAACAGGCAACAGCCAGTTCCTGTCGTCAGGAGCATGCAGCAGTCAATTTTAGTCTTCAGCAAGAGACAACAACCAACACAAGTCAACAGCAATTGCCAACAGTCAACACTTACCAGCAACAGCAACAGAGAAAACATAGTTCTACTAGACAGCAAAGGAAAACAACCAGATCCACTCTCCAGTTGTAAGCAAGTGTCAGTTTTACTTGTTAATAACAGCCAACAGATAGAACCAGTTACCATAAACAAAAATGAATCGTTCAACACCAACAAACGACATTCAGTTATAGTCAAAACTGTTTTGCCATCGTCAGTAATAGTTAGTAACAAGCAACAGCCAAAACCAGTCAATGCCAACAGGCAAGAGGCAGTAATAGTAATTAATGGGCAACGGTCTATTCCCTTTAGTATCACAAAGCAACAAGTAACAATGAACAGTAACAGCCAAAAGTCAACTGTAGTTAGCAACAATAAGCAACACTCAATTGAAGCCACAAACAAGATGCAACAGTCAGCTCCTTTCATGAGCAATAAGCCGCTGTCAACTCCTGTTATCAGCAGCAGCCAATTGTCAACTTCAATTAATAGTTACAACCATCAGTCAACTTTACTTACAAGCAGCAGGCAACAGTCAACTTCATTTACAAGCAGCAGGCAACAGTCAACTCCACTTACAAGCAGCAGGCAACATTCAACTCCACTTACAAGCAGCAGGCAACAGTCAACTCCACTGACAAGCAGTAGGCAACAGTCAACTCCACTGACAAGCAGTAGGCAACAGTCAACTCCACTGACAAGCAGTAGGCAACAGTCAACTCCACTTACAAGCAGTAGGCAACAGTCAACTCCACTTACAAGCAGCAGGCAAGAGTCAATTACACTTATCACCAGCAGGCAAGAGTCAACTCCACTTACAAGCAGTAGGCAACAGTCAACTCCACTTACAAGCAGCAGGCAAGAGTCAATTACACTTATCACCAGCAGGCAAGAGTCAACTCCACTTACAAGCAGCAGGCAAGAGTCAACTCCACTTACAAGCAGCAGGCAAGAGTCAACTCCACTTACAAGCAGCAGGCAAGAGTCAACTCCACTTACAAGCAGCAGGCAAGAGTCAACTCCACTTACAAGCAGCAGGCAAGAGTCAACTCCACTTACAAGCAGCAGGCAAGAGTCAACTCCACTTACAAGCAGCAGGCAAGAGTCAACTCCACTTACAAGCAGCAGGCAACAGTCGACTCCACTTACAAGCAGCAGGCAAGAGTCAATTACACTTATCACCAGCAGGCAAGAGTCAACTCCACTTACAAGCAGCAGGCAGGAGTCAATTACACTTGTCACCGGCAGACAAGAGTCAATTACACTTGTCATCGACAGGCAAGAGTCAACTCCACTTACAAGCAGCAGGCAAGAGTCAACTCCACTTACAAGCAGCAGGCAAGAGTCAACTCCACTTACAAGCAGCAGGCAAGAGTCAACTCCACTGACAAGCAGCAGGCAAGAGTCAACTCTACTGACAAGCAGCAGGCAAGAGTCAACTCCACTTACAAGCAGCAGGCAAGAGTCAACTCCACTGACAAGCAGCAGGCAAGAGTCAACTCCACTTACAAGCAGCAGGCAAGAGTCAACTCCACTGACAAGCAGCAGGCAAGAGTCAACTCTACTGACAAGCAGCAGGCAAGAGTCAACTCCACTTACAAGCAGCAGGCAAGAGTCAACTCCACTTACAAGCAGCAGGCAAGAGTCAACTCCACTTACAAGCAGCAGGCAAGAGTCAACTCCACTTACAAGTAGCAGGCAAGAGTCAACTCCACTTACAAGCAGCAGGCAAGAGTCAACTCTACTTACAAACAGCAAGCAAGAGTCAATTCCACTTACAAGCAGCAGGCAAGAGTCAACTCCACTTACAAGCAGCAGGCAAGAGTCAACTCCACCTACAAGCAGCAGGCAACAGTCAACTCCACTTACAAGCAGCAGGCAAGAGTCAACTCCACCTACAAGCAGCAGGCAAGAGTCAACTCCACTTACAAGCAGCAGGCAAAAGTCAACTCCACTTACAAGCAGCAGGCAAGAGTCAACTCTACTTACAAGCAGCAGGCAAGAGTCAACTCCACTTACAAGCAGCAGGCAAGAGTCAACTCCACTTACAAGCAGCAGGCAAGAGTCAACTCCACTTACAAGCAGCAGGCAAGAGTCAACTCCACTTACAAGCAGCAGGCAACAGTCAACTCCACTTACAAGCAGCAGGCAAGAGTCAACTCCACTTACAAGCAGCAGGCAAGAGTCAACTCCACTTACAAGCAGCAGGCAAGAGTCAACTCCACTTACAAGCAGCAGGCAAGAGTCAACTCCACTTACAAGCAGCAGGCAACAGTCAACTCCACTTACAAGCAGCAGGCAAGAGTCAACTCCACTTACAAGCAGCAGGCAAGAGTCAACTCCACTTACAAGCAGCAGGCAAGAGTCAACTCCACTTACAAGCAGCAGGCAAGAGTCAACTCCACTTACAAGCAGCAGGCAACAGTCAACTCCACTTACAAGCAGCAGGCAACAGTCAACTCCACTTATCAGCAGCAGGCAAGGGTCAAATCCACCCATGAACTTGAGTTATAACCAACAGGCAACTCTAGTTACCAGCAGCAATCAACAGTTGACGCCATCTCAAGGCTACAGCCAAGTGTCAAATCCACCAATTAACCAGAGTTGTAACCAATTGTCACCTCCAAATATCAGCATCATGTCAAAGTTAACTCCCATTGTCAGCAGCAGCCAACAGTCAACTCCCATTGTCAACAGCAGGCAACTGTCAACTCCCATTGTCAACAGCAGGCAACTGTCAACTCCCATTGTCAACAGCAGGCAACTGTCAACTCCCATTGTCAACAGCAGGCAACAGTCAATTTCCATTGTCAGCAGCAAGCAACCTTCTACTCCCATTGTCAGCAGCAGCCAACAGTCAACTTCCATCGTCAGCAGCAGCCAACAGTCAACTTCCATTGTCAGCAGCAGGCAACCTTCTACTCCCATTGTCAGCAGCAGGCAACAGTCAACTTCCATTGTCAGCAGCAGGCAACCTTCTACTCCCATTGTCAGCAGCAGGCAACCTTCTACTCCCATTGTCAGCAGCAGCCAACCTTCTACTCCCATTGTCAGCAGCAGGCAACCTTCTACTCCCATTGTCAGCAGCAGGCAACCTTCTACTCCCATTGTCAGCAGCAGGCAACCTTCTACTCCCATTGTCAGCAGCAGGCAACCTTCTACTCCCATTGTCAGCAGCAGGCAACCTTCTACTCCCATTGTCAGCAGCAGCCAACCTTCTACTCCCATTGTCAGCAGCAGGCAACCTTCTACTCCCATTGTCAGCAGCAGGCAACCTTCTACTCCCATTGTCAGCAGCAGGCAACCTTCTACTCCCATTGTCAGCAGCAGCCAACCTTCTACTCCCATTGTCAGCAGCAGCCAACCTTCTACTCCCATTGTCAGCAGCAGGCAACCTTCTACTCCCATTGTCAGCAGCAGGCAACCTTCTACTCCCATTGTCAGCAGCAGGCAACCTTCTACTCCCATTGTCAGCAGCAGCCAACAGTCAACTTCCATTGTCAGCAGCAGCCAACAGTCAACTTCCATTGTCAGCAGCAGCCAACAGTCAACTTCCATTGTCAACAGCAGGCAACACTCAACTTCCATTGTCAGCAGCAGGCAACAGTCAACTCCTCTTACTAGGAACAGGCAACAGTCAACTCCACTTGTCAGTAACAGGGAACAATTAACTCCAGTTATTAGCAACAACAAACAGTTAACTCCACCTTCCCAGTCAAGTGTCCTTACCAGGAGTAGGCAACGATCAGCTCGTCTTGTCAGCAGTAGGCTACCATCAACTCCATTTACCAGCAACAGCCAACAGTCAACTCCAGCCATGAACTGGAGTCATAATCTATGGGAAACTCCCATTATTTGTAGCACACAACAGTCAACTTCATCTATGAACTACAATGAACAGTCAACTACAGCCATGAACTGGAGTCATAATCTATGGGAAACTCCTATTATTAGTAGCAGGCAACAGTCAACTTCATCCATGAGCTACAATAAACAGTCAACTCCAGTCATAAACTACAAGGCACAGTCAACTCCAGTCATGAGCTACAATGAACAGTCAACTCCAGTTATGAACTACAAGGAACAGTCTACTCCAGTCATGAACTACAAGGAACAGTCTACTCCAGTCATGAGCTACAAGGAACAGTCAACTCCAGTCACAGACAACAATGGGTTTGCTCCAGTGATTAATGTACAGCAGTCACTTACAGGCAACAAAAGCCAGGTGAGTCAGTGCATGGCCACCAATAACCAGATGATGCTGGTGATGAGTGATGGCCAGCCTATGACTCCTTATAACAACAATGTCCAACGGACAAATCTAGGCTACAGTGATACAGAGCAGATACTTCCAATCTTTATTAAAACCCACCATGTGACTACAGATATGAGTAAAGTCCAAGAAACCCCTCCAGTGATCAATAATATCCAGCAGAAAACCCCAGATGTGAGCAGATATCAGACCATTCCAATCTTAAGTGAAGCCCAGCAAATTACTCCAGGCACAAGTAATGCCCAGCAGAAAATTTTAGATGTGAATAATGTCAAGCAGAGGAGTAATGCTCAACACATGATTCCAGATATTCAACAAATTATTCTCACCATGAACAACAATCAACTGACTTCAATACCAACCAGCTTATCACATCCAGTAAAAGCTGTCACCAGCATGCAGGGTCCTCTCATTACCACTACATCTCCACAGGTTAGCACCAGCATGTTGGTTCCAGTAGTGACCTCACATACAACTGAAAGCCATCAAAATGAATCTGGTTCTATTCCATGGGAAGTCTCCCATATGACTTTACCATATACCAACGCTGAACTACCATATATGAGGGTTTTACCTACGGAGAAAACAGAATATAACAAGGCACCAGCAGTTACAAATGAGTCAATAGAAAATGTGACAGAAGTGTCAAGTCTGAAAGATTGTACATATTATGAAAATAGAAATAACCATAAAGGTAAACGAATGAAACAGACTGCAAGAAAGTCTACAAAATCTTGTGCCACCAAGACTAAGTCTAAGCCTACTGTTCCCCATACCAGGTTGTTTGTTGACATTGGAATACTAGATAATGAGGGAGAGGATTCCTTTGTAGAGAGTTATAAAAACGTCTCTGAAGTTGACAGAATTATGGGTAGAGCAGCTGATATTTCACTCACAGACATGCCAGAGGGTTTTGATGCATCATTAGCCAACATTAAAAATACCATAAACAAGCTTCTACAACAACAGATATTCCGTGGCATACCTGAGGTAGCAAGTACAACAAACACTCCACAAAATACTGATTTACTGGCTCATCCTTATGGCCAGACATACTTTGAGAACGTTACTCAGCGTGATAATAATGCGACCAGTCAGTTTTCCCTAGAAAACAGTCAAATAATGGATGACACCCCAGATAACACAACAATAATGAAACCTCCTCCCCCTCTGAAGCAACTTTTTCCTCAAACTACAAAAAAGGTTACCCGAGTTACCTGCCCCCCATTAACACCCATTAGCCAGTTGATTAAGTATTCATCTCAAGCAAATCTAACTGGTGACACTCCTCCAGTATCACAGATAGACATCCCTTAGTTTTTGTTTATTTTTCGTTATCTTTCCCTACTGCAGGTTCAAGAACCAAGTGTTTCTCTGGATATGATTGCACCACAATAATCTAAGCTGATCCTTTTTGTTCCTCAGAAGGAAATACAACTTTCTTATGAGACAAAGAACATGATTTTGTTAACATACTTCCTTAACGGTTACCTTTATCTGACCTTTCAGACACGATACTAAATGAAAATTATAGATTGCAACAAATAATCACGGAAATGTAGGGATGTGTCAGTGTCCACAACTGCATTACTACTGAAACTGACAATTGTTGTCAGTGCTGCATATGCCATAGTAATAAAAGCAAAGCAGTTGAGCAGCGAATTACTAAGAAGCCCAAGGAATTAAATAAAAATTAGCCGGTTTTCTGGTAATTCAGATTTTATGGGAGCTGGATAAATGGTTCAATACCTGTAACTACATTCAACAGACTAGCACAGAAAAAGTTAGATGATGCTTTTGCCATAGTAATGAATGCATATACTTTGCTAACTACCAAAAAGAAACTGCCAAATTATTATAATAATATTATAATTAATTATAAGCTGAATTATATATATATTTTTGATATCCAATTCTTATGGTTAAATTTTAATCATGTAAAGATTTTGAAATGTGAATTTATTTGGATGTATGAATCATGTGAGATTCCACCAAATATACTAAACCTCAGGAACATAATTTAAGAATGTTTCATTTCATGGACAATTGTGAGGGTGTAATGATATATTTTGCAGTACAGTAGCTTAGTGTAATAGGTATGTATTAAGAACTACAGCTGTATCAAAATCTTATATAAATGAGATAAATATATTATTATTATAACTTTTGCATTTGCAGCATGCATGATATGACAATATTATTTCAAGACTAGATGGGAACGCTGTTTATCCCATTTTTCAAAACTTGCCTTATTATTATTTTCATCTCGATTGAAATATAATAAAGTTTATGATAAGAAGCTTAATTTTTTTTTTTTATCACAATCTATTGAAACCATTTAAAAATTCTTAGATTCATTGTTTTTAAACAATATTTGTTTCATTATGGAACAAAAAACTAATTATAAAAATTTGAAATTAGATCACATGTTACAGTTGCAACAAATACTAACTATGAAGACTGCAAAGGACTTATACTTCCAATAATATGCATTAGAGGTTCCTAAGCTATTCAAATATTGATGCTGCATGCACCAAAACACGCAAACCATCTTCTAAAGCTTGAGATTTGAGCATCTTCCACTTACATGAAATGACAACAAAAATCACACAGCTTTCCTGAAGATAAACATTCCCCGAGACTTGTAAAAAGCGATCAAAAGGGACGGAGCGAGTGGTCTGGGAAACCTATGAAAAGACAGGATGTAGAGAGTATGCATTTTGGCGCCTAAGGCCATTTTTTTTTCTCCAAGTACTTAAGTGAGATGCATGATAAACATACATTTATAATAACAAAAAAGAATTAGCTCAATCATTCATAAAATATCAGTCAAGATAGTGTCAGAAGTTTAATTTATAAAATATATATACAGTAGAACCTCGCATTACGAGTTTAATTCATTCCATAAGAGCTCGTTTTTCGATTGATGATAATAATAGTAATAATAATCTATATAATAGGCTGTTATTCCACTAAAGGGGAGTAGCTAAGACAAGGTAAACATACACACAGCCATGCACACATACATATACACTCCTCTCATTTAGCCCCTAGACACCCATAGAAGAGTAGTACACCCCACCCAAACACCGCGCGTCAGGTCAGTCACGCAAATGGGACCGAGGGCGGGGATCAATAATAATAATAAGTATTACTATCATTGTTATTATTACTATTATTATCATTATTATAAGTATTAGTAGTATAATAACAAGAATAAAAAATATAAGAAAGAGAGACAAAGAGAACATCACTGGAGCAGGAAAAACTTCATGTATAATGCCAGTGTGGTGGTAGCCTTAGGTGCAAGAACATGGAAATTACTACATTGAATTAGAATAACCAACTAGGACATTATCTCATGTTTATAATATCAATTCAGCATTTCAAAATTCACCCTTTAGGGGCCAGTAGTGTTTTCTTCTCTTGGGCAGCATCTGGTACCATTGCTAATCTATAATATTAGTAAACTTATCTCAAAGGCCACTATGCTTGACATTAAGAATCTTTATAATAAATATTCATAATAAAAATGTCCTTTCAAAACACTATCACTTAAAACACAGCCGGTTAATACTAGAGAAGAATTAATCTCATTATGATGTACTTTGCATGACTTAAGAGCACCAAAAGAGTATTTTGTGCACTGCAAAGGATGAAACACAACTGCCATCCTTACTAGTATAAACACTTAAGGCCACAACCTGAGCACAATACTCACTCCTTCCCTTCCTTCTTCAAACAATATCACATGACATTTATACACTGTCATATTTGTGGTGATGCGAGAGAGGGATAAACCAAATGAGGCTACAAGGTAGTAATACAGAACCTAAGATGGACTGTGTGGGTCCTTGAAAAAGTCAAGAACCAGTTGTTTCTTATTGATTTTCCCCATACTGTTGCGGGGAAGACTGTCCTTCACTTGCACCACCTCAGAGGGAACCTTATAGTGAGGCATGCGCTCCTTCCCCCATTCCTGCAGGGCCACGGTATCCAGCTCCCCCTCTCCATTCCATACCACCACAGCTGCCACCTGGAAGGGGTTAGGATGCAGCAGATAGAACAGGTAAATACAGTGGCATTTACCACACTGCACTACTGAACTCTTTCACCATTGAGTGTGTAGTGTGTAACAATGTCACCTGACACAAGGCTGACTGTCATATCCAAATTACCAAATTACCTTCTCTTGGTACCTAGTGATTGGCCAACCATAAGGGAAGATGACCACCTGAGTGAGCTGCCAAGGGTTCAATCCCTGGCCACTCCAACTGCATAATTATATTCATCACCTTTCATGGCTGGCTTTAGATCAAAATATTTATATTTATTAAAGATCAAGAAATTGATCAGAAACTCTCCTTATGCATTTTCCTTATCTCAACATTATATTATATCCATTTAATAAAAAGATATTTTGCATACACTGGAGAAACCAAATATATAAAATTTTGATAACTAATATTATTATTACTATTGCTACTATTACTACGGCAATTATTAGTTCTTACTACTACTACTACCACTACTACTACTACTACTACTATTATTACTACTACTACTACTACTACTACTACTAGTACTACTACTATAGTACTATTACTGTTAATACTACTCCCAGCACAACTCCTAACACTACAAACAACAGCTACTAGTCACACCCACCTTCTGGCCCCAGGTGAGGTCTGGTACACCCACCACTGCTACATCTGTAATGTCTGGGTGGGTCAACAGATGCCTCTCCACATCAAGAGCGGAGATCTTGAAGCCTCCACTTTTTATAATGTCCACAGATGTTCGTCCAAGTATCTTGTAAGACCCGTCCTGGTACTGTGCCGTGTCCTCTGAAGGATAACACAACCAATGTGATGGAATTCCTGCATAGTTGTAGAGGTGACTCACTCATCTGGGGTTCTAATTCTTCCCTTTGTGAATTTGATTATACAAATGCACTCGTAAATAAATAAATGCAATAATAATAACAATAATAATGATAATAAAATTAATAATAATAATAATACCATATATCTCAACGGATAAGAAGACACTCGAATCATCAAAAAACATGTCCAAAACAAAGGGTTGTCTTATAGATCCAATAAAAAAAATAGGGGACTTAAAACCTACCGACCACACCCACGACCTCACTCAACACAACACCACACGTATGGCTATGTAAACAATTTGGTCATTGACATAATAATAATAATAAAATACTATAATAATAATACTATAATGCTATAATAATACTAATTCTCAAGATAGGAGACATCAAAGACAAAAACAATTATCATCCAATAAGTCTACTGTGTTTAGTATACAAGCTTTTCATCCAAGAGAGCAAGCAGGATTCCAGAGTGGTTATTCAACAACTGACTACATCCATGTCATTAATCAAGTAGTTAAAATATGCTGAATACACTAAAATGCCATGCATGGCTTTCATAGACTATATAAGACCACTTGAAGCAATGGGCACTTCAGCAGTTATGAAAACACTAAGGAGACAAGGGATAGAGGAAATATATGTGAAGAATTTAGAAGGAAAGGACTGTCACTATAAAGCAACATAAGATCAGCGATAAAATACTACTACAGAAAGGAATCATAATAAGGTAACACTATTTCTCCTAGGTCATTCACAGCAGAAATTCAATTAAAAGGAGAATATTTAAATAATCTTACATTTGCTGATGATATTGTTTTAATGAGCAAATTGACAGAAGAATTACAGCAAATTATTATTTCATGGATGTACACATTATCAAACACCCTCAGGGTAAATAAACTCCTTGGAGAAAAGAGAGAGAAAAAGGGAGGGAGAAAGAGATAATTGGATTGTGCAAGGATGAAGTGTATGCGTAGATGCAAATAGCGACTCTTCTTTTGTTATCACTCCCTCACAGGAGTTACCAGAAACAGGTGTCTGCATAGATAAAACTCGTCAAAAAGATGCACCTGGCTGTAAGCATGATTTATAAAGGGTAAAAGAGCAGACTTACTTGTCCTGAACCATCCATCATGGGTGAACTCATCAATAGTAGCCTGAGGTCTGCACCAATAATCCTTGAAGACACTCGGACCATTTACCAGCAGCTCACCAGACTGTGAGGAAAGAAAAGCAATATATAGGTGTCCCTTCATTTTGGTTTCACTTATTGTAATGACTAATGATAACAACGAAACCTAGGCACCAAATAGTTAATCATCTAATCGTTAATTAACACTTAACTTTTTCTGTTGACGATTTAACTTTTAATTTTCAAATTAATGATTTAACTTCTAAGCTTTTTTTTCTACTTTTTTCGTCCTTAACCTGTGGCACTGGTAGGCTTAATGGAGGCCTTAGATAGTCGGCCTCCACCCATTAGTAGCGCAGGTTAGATTTTTAAGTGAAGCCTCATTTCTTATTGAGAGGCTCATGCTGCCTGCGGAAGCTCCTCGATACACATAAGTTTGCAGTCCCGTCGAGGATAGTATTATGGCAGCATGTGGGTGATCTTTAGCCACTCGGCGGTATTACCAAAGAAAAGTGGCCAGCGGGTACCGGTACTCAAACTCGCGACTCTGAGCTGATACGCCCAACCGCTAGCCACTAGGCCACCGCCTCCCCAAAGTTACATACAATATATATATATATATATATATATATATATATATATATATATATATATATATATATATAGTATATATATATGTGTATATATATATATATATATATATATATATATATATATATATAATATATATATATATATATATATATATATATATATATATATATATATATATATATATATATATATATATATATTCACAATCTTTTATCCAAAATTCTGAAAACCGAAAATTTTATCCAGGATGTTGTGTGTACATCAAAGCTCGTGGTCAATCCAGGTCACACAATTGTGTCTCAGTGCTCCTAACAGTCAGATGCACATCACCTCTGCTGCTCATGGATACTTTGTTTATATTTTGCAGATTTTTTTTACTTTGAAGACTGAAAATGTCAAAAAGAGCAGCAGATTCTCCTATGGATAACAGTGAGAAACAGAAAAGGAAGCAACTGTCATTATTGATAGCACATAAAGTAGAGTTATTACAGGAGCTTGATCTTGGTGTATCTGTTCGGCGTCTTACTGAAGATTATGGTGTGGGAATTTTTTTTTTTTTTTTTTTTTTTTTTTACATCACAACCGTTGGCGTCAGTAGGCTTTATGGAGGCTAAGATGGACTTGCCTCTTGCTCATTATTTGACGTAGGTTTAGATTTTTTATAGTGACGCCTCGAATGTTTACATTCTCTCTTAAATATGTTGAGAACGAGAGAGGATATTGCTACTACAGCCTCAAATGCATATAACATTGTAAGTCTCGTCTGAGGACAGTATGGCAGCAATTTGAGTAATATTTGGCCACTCGGCGGTAATACCAAAGAAAGAAAAGTGGCCAGCGGATATCAGGACTCGAACCTGGGACACTAGGTTCACATGCCCGAACGCTGACCACTGTACTACCACCATATACCACCTAAAGAAACATAAGTTGTTGAAGTTTTACAGTGACAGTGATGACCAGAAACTCATGAAAAATAAGAAAACGCTGCACAGTGCAAAAAACAAAGATCTTGACCGTGTCCTGTTGGAGTGGGTTCGACAACGAAGAATTAAACATATGCCACTGACTGGTTTGATGGAAATGAAACAAGCTACAAAATACCATGAAGAACTGAACATTGAAAGCGAATGTGAATATTCAGAAGGTTGGTTGCAGAAATTTAAGAAGTGTCATGGTATAAAATATCTGAAAATCTTTGGTAAAAAATCTTCTGCTGATTATGATGCAGCTGAACGTTACATTGATGAATTTGCCAAGCTAGTATCTGATGAAAACCTTAGTCCTGAGCAAATATACAATGCTGATGAAACAGCTCTCTACTGGCGCTACGTCCCTAGAAGAACATTAACAATGGCTGATGAAGGAGCACCATCAGGTTTCAAGGATGCTAAGGACAGGGTTTTCTTTTTACCCGTGGCGGCGGTAGGCTTCAAGGAGACCTTAGATGGTTGGCCTCCACCCGTTAGTAGAGCGGGTTAGATTTTTTAAGTGATGCCTTGTTTCTTCTTATTGATAGGCTCATGCTGCCAGCGGAAGCTCCTCGCACATATAACGTTGCAGTCCCGGCGAGGATGGTGTTATGGCAGCATGTGGGCGATCTTAGGCCACTCGGTGGTAGTATCGAAGAAAAGTGGCCAGCCCGTGCCGAGGTTCAAACACAGGACCCTGAGCTGGTATGCCCGACCGCTAGCCACTAGGCCACCGCCTCCCCAAAGGGTGACTGTTCTTGGGTATGCAAATCTTGCAGGTGCACACATGTTAAAGTTGGCAGTGCTTGGATAAACCCAACATCCAAGATGTTTTAAAGGTGTAATAAACTACCTGTACATTATTATGCAAACAAGAAACCATGGGTAACCAAGAATCTCCGAGCTAGGCCACCTAAGGCCATGTAGCCCCGCTAGGATGAAAAGAGAGTGCTACTTCTCTCACTGAGTAACTGCCAGGATCAAAGCACAAACTCACGACCTTGCAGCCACGAGCTGAGCACTCTACCATAGAGCCACCCGGTCCCCTGTAAAGTTTTATCTAAAAAACGTTAAAATCTAAGCTAATAATCTTCCATTCCGAAATCTTAAAAATTACAAAATCCGAAGTGTCAGGTCCCAAGGTTTTCTGATAAGAGATTGTGAACCTGTATATGAGGTTGAAAGTGACTGCAGTTTCTGCACTATTCAGCTTCTACTGGGTTTTTTCAATTTGTCTTATTAATTCTCTTTTAGTGGCATCTGTGGCCCCAACAAACTTTCCAAAAGTTTGAAAGTTGGTTGCAATGTTTTGTTCCAGCTTCAGGAACATCTTCAGGCGAAGTGAGGAGGCAGGTGTATTGTGCTCCTTATATAGGTGGGTGCTTGCTTGTGATTGGTCCAGAAGGTCTGTGTGGGTGGAAGCGAGTGTGAGTAGTACGTGGCTTCCTATTGGTCGGTGGGAGGTGGTGCGCTTCTCCATGTTTTCTTTTCAGTGATGGTAAAACACCTACAAGTTTTACCATCACTGAAAAGAAGAACACGGAGAAGTACACCACCTCCCACCAACCAATAGGGAGCCACGTACTACTTACATTCGCTTCCACCCGCACACACGGACCTTCTGGACCAATCACAAGCAAGCACCCGCCTGTATAAGGAGCACAATGCACCTGCCTCCTCCTGGTGGTGCACGTAGGAGGGAGGCTGTGGGAGTGAGAGAACGTGAGAAAAACGTATGGAACCTGCCGCTAATTTTCATTTGTTATTCTAAAGAAATAGTGTAAGTAAAGCATAAATATTGGCTTTTTGACCTTGTGTTAAACCAAAACGTGTATTTTAAACTCATGTAAGATGAGAGGTTAAAGAATGGACTCACCTCATCCTCACATCCGGGCATGACTTTAGTGCCGGTGTTGTTACCTTCACACAACACTTGGTAGTCCTCTTGGCCGGGCACAAACTTGGCAATGCGCACCTCCACCCCTGGCAGCGGGGTACCCACAAACCCTGCCAGTACAAGAGACTCAGTGCAAGGCAACAGAAGCACATATAGTTTACTGTATGCTAGTGACGCCCCCATCAACACCCTTCCTTTCATCTTTTAAATCCTGCCTTAATCTGTGTATGTTGCTGGTGTTCTGAATTTTTTATTCCTTTGCTCTGTATGCTTCTGTTGTTTTCTGCCTTTTAAAGGAACAGAATCATAGTCTCTGTAATTTAAAGGTCAACAATTTTTTTTACTTTTTTTTACCAACCAAACATGGATGAAAAAAAACACATAAAACGTTGGGTGAGTGACATTAAAACTTGAGGCAATGCAGTTGATAAGATGGGCCACTAATCTTTAATTTTATGATTTTATGTACTTTTGTATATTCAATTATTGTGATTATTATTACTTATATATATCTAAATTTCATTTTATATATATATATATATATATATATATATATATATATATATATATATATATATATATATATATATATATATATAGCTAGCTCCCTGAATCCCTGTGGACTTACCAGGGCGGCGTGTGCCCTTGAGAGGGTTGGAGAGAGCCATGCCAATCTCTGTCATACCATATCGCTCCAGCAGCACATGTCCCGTGACTTCCTGCCAGCTGGTTAGCACAGATTCTGGCAAGGCAGCCGACCCACTGATCATCAACCTGGGGAAAGGAACACAAATATCATTATCATCATGTTATAATTATTATATAAGAGTATTTCCTATCCCCTAAAAAAAAAGTCTAATGAGCTTGTATTATTTTCCATCATGGATGATTGTTTATATGAGATATTATTAACACGTCAAAGGCAAATACATTCCAATAATGTTATTTTCCATGATGGGAGTGATATGATTAATAATGATGTGTCCTGGAGTGGTAATGATGGTGATTCTGTATGATAATGGTGATGGTGTGTCCATATTCATAGTCTGTGGTGGAACAATGATGAATGATGATCAAATGACACTAATAATGACAAGGCATCCTTACAATAAACAAGATAGATAATACTAAAGAATTGTCTCTTGTAGTCATAAGTTAACCTGAGATTGTCACCAAAATTCAGACTGGAAAAAATTTGGGGCATCTTTATAAAATTAAGATATATCAAGTGTGCTTAAATGATGTGTTGTTGCTAATGAAACAAGAAAATGTGTCAGCTGAACACTCGCTATTTTTTTTTTTTTTTATACATTAAAAGGGTATCGGCCAAGGGCAAACAAAAATAGGTTGAAAAAATAAACCCGCTTGTCGCCAGACCCAGTAAAGAGGACAATAGTGTATATGACACTCATTGTCACTTTACATAATCAAGCTAATTAAATCCAGCAGCATGATCTGCTGTACTCAGAGAAGGGAACAGCTTAATTGGTTATTTCTCGGGTGTTATCATTGTTGAATAGTGTAATCATTGGATGCCGTATGTAGATGTATATTTAGTAGAAATTTTCACATCATCCCATAAACAGGAATTTAAACTAGAGAAACAATTTAAAACAATTTATCAGCAATGCATAACATTAACTAAAGGCCAACAGGTAACAGTGCAAATCACTTTATCTAAGAAATTTGTTTTCATACAAGTATTTATCACTCCTGAAGCCTAGAAACACAGTCACAAGCCAGCCATCCATAATGATGATGTGAGGGCGTGGATGCCTTTGTGTGGGCGGACACATAGGTCACGGGTGAGTGTTGCTAAGGGGGAGAATCCAGCCACACCACCTTTTGACGTCATGGGCAGGACAAGGCAGGTGGGTGCAAGTTTCCACCAAGCAGATATTTCTAGATCGTGTCCTCCCAGGTCATCCAAGTTGCTGCTGCTGCCGCCCCACCGTGACTCCATACCAACCTGCCAGTGTCGTCATCGCCTCCAGCCAATCACAACTGGGCAATGCAGTGTGCACCAATGAGAGTAGAGTGAGCGGAGCCAAAGGTTGGTCCAGGTCGCAACCAAGCTAGGTTGGGCCACTCTCTTCTTTCACTGGTCACGGAGGATGGGCTGGGCTCTTCCTCAACCACGCATGTCCACTTTGCAGTCTTAACGAGGTGACCCGATTCCATCTGGTGTGTTCACCTCCCGAAGGTGGTGTAAGAAGACTGGGGCAAAGCTGTTCATCGCCCATCAACGCCTTACACTCCAGCTCCTGAAGGTGATAAGAAGAAGCAGACATGAAACCATGTCGCACTGCTACGTCTCATCACCCAGTTCAGGCAAGGTTGGTAATTGTGTAGTGAGAAGCTCGTTCAGTGTCCCTTGTCAGCCATAAAAGGGACAGAGCAGTGTTAAGGGTGATATGGGCTCATGAATAAGTGCAGTATGAGTGTAATTGTGGGCCACATGGTACTGTTCATCTCGGCGTTGTCGTCTTAATCTTCATGTTCTCAATTAGTTAAGCTGTTAGGCTTTTTCCTGTAAATTAATAAATAAACTTAACGTTAACCACAAAACTGTGTTTCCTCATTGGGATCCAACCCTTATATCATCCTTTTAAGGGCGAATATCCACAGTAAGTGAGTTAGGAGTGAAGTGTCGCTACGCATGTCATCATAATGTATTAACACACACATACACACTCATCCTTGTTGCAGCTTTCACTATCTCCTTAGCTGTGACGGATGAATTTTTTTTTTAAGTTGAATACAAAACCTAAACGGTGAAGAAAAAGAGTGTACACCATGTATTCTAATAAGAAAATGACTGAGTGAGAGTTCATATAATGTGTTTTGTTATGATTCCCTGTTTTTTAATGATGTCCTGCATACGTTGGTATTTCTGCCTTCATGTATGTTGCTCTGCTGCTCCACCATGACCATAAATATGCCCATGATATATGTTTGTTACACTAACAAAGGCAGTACGGTGGTACCATACATTTGGTGTGCTTTTAGTCTGGCAATTTCATATTTGGTGTCGCCAATCAATTACTACGATGCTTCATTTTGAGCAACAAAATCATCCCATTTGGCGATGGTTGGCATCTGAGCAGTGATGCAGATCTCACACTATGGCTGCCCAACCACTATGTTGTTGGTGCCAGTCACCATATATCCTGCTGTAGTACATAACTTTTTAGATTTTTCAACTTTGGCAACAATTTAGTGAAATATACATATACAGGAAGTCCTTGCTATACGATAGTTCGGTTTACGTTAAATTCGCAGATACGATACTAGCCAATTAGTACCCTTTTTTCGATTTACGATACTTGATTCGCAGCTACGATATTAAAAAAAGGCGCTAAAATCGGCGTGGCGAGTTGGGCGTGGCCAAATCGGCGTGGTGGCGCATGCAGCGCCACCACGCCGCTACGCTACATGCAGCCAACTCCGACAACTAGTCATTCCCGTGCCACCATTACAAACACAGTGAAACCTTGTGCCAAACAGTTCACGATCTCGACGTTCTTCAAACATGCCAGCCCATCAACATCAGCTGGACCATCCACTTCAACAGAGCAATCAACTTCAGGTTTTGAATCTCCCGCCTCACCACCTACGTCGCCCGCATCAGCTGATCAGATGATTGCATAATTATATTCTTTTCTTTATTCTTTTCTTTATTTTCTTTATTATTTACATTCAATTTGTTTATTTTTACTCTAAGGTATGTCTTTATGTATGTATCTGAACCTGAAGGAGTGACTTTGGCAATGTGCTGGAACGCATACCTATCTAATACATGTAAAAATGGGTTCGGTGTATGATATTTCAGTTTACAATAGGGTTTCAAGGAACGCATTGCTATCGTAAAATGAGTACTTCCTGTACTTGTATTGTGGCATCACTGACCTTTGCAAGTGTTGGGAGGGACGGTGACAAGGATAAGACTCCTTGAGGCACTAGGAAGTATGAAAAGGAAGAAGGAAGTATGAGCACCAGCAGCAACAGACACACCAAACCAACCTGATGTTTTGGGTGCACACTGAACGCACATACTCCTTGGTGCGGGAGTTCTTGGTGAGGCGAGCGTGGTACTCATCCACCAGCTTCACATACATGGTGGGCACAGCCATGAAGAGGGTGACACGTGCCTCCACCGGGGCATTCAACGCAAGCAGATGACTCCACACCTCAGCCGGGGAGAAGGTTGGAAGCATCACTACTCTGGAACCAAACAAGAGAAGAGAAGCGTCAGTAGAAGGTTACAGGTGAGCATTAGGCTGAAAAATGAAGTGAAGTAAGAGTTTTAGAAATCGATTTCACTAATTAAAGATAAATGAATAACAGGACTCAGAAGTAAAATATTAATGAAAACATGAATAATTTAGGTGTCATCTCTGGTTCCTGGCCTTTGAATGTGTAGTGAGTTAATCATATTTGTCTTTTGTACTCATAAAAGAAGCAAGTTCCCAAAGCAGATTAGTAGTTACTTTCTTCAATGGTTACTTGTAAGCACTCTAATCAATCAGCTCTTTTAACGTGGTTGGAAAGCTGTATAGGATATATATAAGTTTCAGACTTTTGCTGGGATTCAAACTAAAATTATATAAAGGAAGCGTATTAGCAGTCATCAATGTCAATGTAATGGACCTCAATCTCAACAGACCTCATCTTGTGAAATGAAAGTGTTGAGTGGAGAGAGTGTTAAGGTTTGGATGCCCAACACTACCTCATACAGACCTGCTGTTGTTTCCCTGTGCAAAACTGGGTGTTTCACCCATCATTTTTGAATTACCGTATATCTCAGCAGATAAGACAACTTTCTGATAAATCAACCCCCAAATTTCAGTCTCAGTTTCATGGTTTTAGCTCATATTGGTGGATAGTAGGTAGTTTAACCAATGTCGATGACTGAATTGTTTACATACTGTACGTGTGGTGTTGTGTTGAGTGAGCTGGTGGGCATAGTCGATAGGTTTTAAAACCCCTACTTTTGTACCAGGTCTATAAGACGACCCCTGGTTTTGGGCAAGTTTTTTGATGATTCAAGTGTTGTCTTATCCGCCGAGATAAACGGTATATTAAAGGGACAGCTCAGGTAGGACAATTCAGAGATATAGTGAGAGAGTCAATACTGAGATGGTTTGGGGATGTGCAGAGGAGGGATGCAAGTTACATTGGGAGAATGATGTTGAGGATGGAGCTACTAGGCAGCAGGAGAATAGGAAAACAAAGGTGGAGGTTTAAGGATGCAGTGAGGGAGGACATGCAGGAGGTAAAATGAAGATGCATCGAAGAGCTTCCGCGGGCAGCATGAACCTCTCAACAAGAAACGAGGCGTCACTTAAAAAATCTAGTCTGCGCTACTAACAGGCGGAGGCCAACCATTCAAGTCTCCAACAAGCCTACCAGCGCCATAGGATCAAGACAAAAAAAAAGGAAGATACAGAGGCCAAGGTGAGATGGAGACTGATGATCTGTTTTGGTCACCCTTATATTGAATGATCTTTCCCACTCTTTGATTAAACCTTTTAAGACCAAAATTTCAATATTTGGTTTATTATGGATGAAACTGAAAATAACAACAGAAGTTTGCAAACTTTAAATGCATTTTTTCTCATGTGTAACTTTAAGTGAGCTTGCTGTTAGTCACCTAAATGTGTGATGTAAGTATTCTTAAATGTATGTAAGCATAGGGAGTCCTGTGAGAGTGTTGGGTGTAGTGTGAAGCACCTGGCACCGATGTAGAGGGGACACAGGAGGGCGTTAACAATGCCGTGAGTATGGTGGAGGGGAAGGCAGTGCAGCAAGGTGTCCCGCTGTGTCCATCCCCATGCCTGGTGGAGACTGCATACCTGAGACTCTACATTGTTGTGGCTCAGCAACACACCTGCAATGGCAAAGGCACCCAAGTGATGCACAATGTATGCTGATAAGCACGCACGCACACACAAAGGCCTGCGCACACAAATGCACGCGCATATATATACACACACACACACACACACACACAAACACACAGAATAGCAACTAAGATGGTGACAGATTTGGAAGACCTGACATAAGAAGAAAGATTAAATAAATGCATCTAACAACACTAAAAGAAGAGAAACAGGAGAATTAATTACAATATATAAATTTATGAACAACCTGGAGGAAACAGATAGAAAAATCTAATATTGAGAAGAAAAGGAGAGGCTAAATATTTAAGGGGACACAACAAAAAATTGCAAAAAGGAATTTGCTTGAGATACAAAAAAAGTACAGTTTTCTCCAAAGAAGTATAGATTCTTGTAATAAACTGAAGGAAGAGGTGAAAATGGCAAAGAATGTACATCAACTGAAGGAAAAACTAGACAAATATAGACACGGAGACAGGACCACACAAGTGTAGCTCAGGCCCTGTATATTACAATTAGGTAAATATAACTAATCAAATACACACACACACACACGAGCCACAATTGTAAATAAAGAACAATACTCAAGATAGAGTTCTGAGCTCTGTCAAATAATGGTCCTGTCAAGAGGGTAAGGAACGATGATTTAGAGAAGGCCATAATCAAGGAAAATCCATTGTGTGAAGTGATAATTGAAGGAAACAAGATTAAACCGTCAGAAGGACTGTCACTGTCTCCTGCATTTAAAGGTTTAACTCAAGATCTATATATCTCTAAAACCATGGTGAGATTACAGAGAACAGAGGCAGAAGAACACACAACAAGGAAAGTGATGATAGGAGTAAAGGAAGAGATGAAGGGATGCAAAAAATCATCTGAGAAGTAATGGCAGTGGATGAACGCCACTGACTCAAACTTTAATGAATGATGTCAAGAAAACAGTGATATGAAGAATGAAATAGACAACATCAACAAGGTAAATGATAAGATTGAGTAGATAGTGAGACAAGGAGCAGGAGTTTTAAAAGCAAAGCAAAATCTAAGACAAGGAAAATAGCCGAGAAATGGTAGCTAAGTAATACAACAGGAAGTCAGAATGTGCAGCTGGCGTACCTTTGGGAGGACCCGTAGTGCCACTAGTGTACAGGATCATGGCATCACTGAACGAGTAGTAATGTTGATCCCGGCCATAGTGTGCCGGCCGGAGGGAGTCGTCCTGTACTGACGGCTTGAAGAAGAACTCCTCCAGCACGATCACCTTAAAGCACCAGGAACTAGATGAAAATATACACCATATGAGAGAGAGAGAGAGAGAGAGAGAGAGAGAGAGAGAGAGAGAGAGAGAGAGAGAGAGAGAGAGAGAGAGAGAGAGAGAGAGAGAGAGAGCGAGAGAGATAAAACATACAAACTCAATGATCTATACATCTTATTCCACAACTCAGAAATTCCTGCTTCCTCTCTCAAGTGTGAGAGATCAGAGGCAGAGGCAAAACACACTTTTACACATAAAGGGTACTGGATAAAGGACAACAAAAATACTTTAAAAAAAAATTCCCGCTTGTCGCCAGACCTTGCACTGAACACGAGTTAGATGGGTGACCTTTCATGCTGTACATGCTGGAAGGAACAACACAACACTCCCCTTCCTTAACACAAAGAGGACTGAGAAATAGATACATAAGATAGGAGGTTCTCCCATAATTCACACTCACATAATGATGATAGACTTGTTAAATGAATGACATCTACCTAACTACCTATTCAACTAATAACTAACTACTATCTGACTACCCAGCTCTTTAATCTACTGACTAAATACTTTACTCCCTAACAGGCAAATCAGGTAGTCAGGCAAACTTATTATGTGTCACAGGTGCAAGGTTACAGTATCACCTAAACACTCACCTGCTGGCCAGAGAGGATCTGCTTCACCTTAGGGGCATACTCAGAGGTAGTGATGATAACAGCTGCCTCACTGTCCCTCACAAAGTAGTCCAGTTCAGGAGCCGGGTGACGGGGGTAAAGTGGCACCGCTGTGGGTGGGGAGACAGATGACGGAGATCCATATGAAGCAAAAACATCAGTAGTAGTAGTAGTAGTAGTAGTAACCTCATATTATCAGGAAGTCCTGCTATAAGTAACACTACCTTGTTAAAGTGATAAGACTTAATACTTCCATGATCAGAGGAGGTAAGCTAAAAAGGTACCACCAAACTAGACAGGTCCAGTGTAAGAAATTAAACTCAAACTGTCCTCCGCCAAGACACACTGGCATGGTACTGGCTCAGCCCCTCAACGTGATCACTACAACCATGCCTTTGGACGAGATACATGATATGATAAAGGTGACAGGTTGATAGGACAGAACATTGGTGCATGTCCAGATCACGAAAACAAAAGCAGAATAGAGATGGGATGGAGTGTTTTTAGTAGACAACACAATACGTATTATAAAAGTAATCTCCCACATGACAACAATTACTATGATTGAGAAGTTTTCTTTCACAAGGAACCATTTTGTTTTGAAATCTTCAGTTGCTTTTTAACATTTCTATAGTGATCATACAAAATGATGTAATGAATGCAAAATTGTATTACTTTATTATCATTGATAAAACTATACTTCTAGATCTTCAATATTTTGAAAGCTTGTTCAGTTAAACCTTCAAAGAAACAATAGCAATGTTTTAATATATAGCCAGTTATTCAGTACAACATTTTTAATGCTTACACTTCATCCAAATATAATATATTATTAAAGCCTTGAACTAGATTGCACAAAATTTCCAAGAATACTTAAGAAAGTAGAAATGATATATGGTAACCTATATATCAACATGTTTCCCTATAACAATAAAGTAACTCTATCACTGAGTCACATGCAAGGACTCAAGCAGCTTTATGAACCCTCAAATATATAAATTCCAAGCCATTGAGTCCTACCTCATCCCCAGAACCTTTGAAACCCTTGCAAGACTCACCAATGTGTCCAGCCATCCACGTGGCCCATTGGGAAATGATATATGACACATCATTTGGGCAGAGGAAGGCGATGCGCTGCTGTACTGTGTCCTCCCCTAGGATGTCTTGGATGAGCCAGGCCAGATGTCCACTGTGGAAAGTGGCAAACATTCATGAAGCAGGAAAATTTGACAACACAGTCCTACAGAAATAAAAGATCCATAAAAAATTACTTTCAAAGCTAGAATAGGAATAATAAGGCAATAGAACAGTGGGGCCTCGTGGATAGCACTTTTTGGTTAGCAATTTCACAGATGGCAGCAGACTAGAAGTGATCTCATAGCTACTCGTGAATCTCGGATAGCAACTTCGCTCCAGCTGGGTGATGGACAGCATTGCCAAGGTTCAAGCCATGGCAATGCTGTGGTGTACATCAGCAATCATCACTTGTCTACAGTAAAGTGTGGAGATAACAACAAAAGGCAGCCACCTGCAACACAGTTATCTGGATCTAAATCAGAATGAGAATGTGTGGACTCTCAAGAGAACTAAGAACATTATCAGTGTATTCTGCCTAACTGATAAGAATGAATTTAAGGAAATTGGACACTGACTTTAATTATTTTAGAAAGGTCAGATAGTATGACATATTACATCAAAGTTATTATGAATGCTATTGGAAACATGACTAAATATCAATATTTGCAAATCTTGGAACATGCAAATATAGTGTTTCATTTCACCCTTGTCAATAATAAAGTTTAAATTGGCAAGGCAACATTTTTTTTGTTAAATACTGAATCAAAATGTTATAATTTTTCCATACTCAATAAAATCATCAATAAAATGCAGGGTATAGATCATATTTGTTGTCAATATTTTGATGAGACTGTAACTTATGTTATTAATGCACTGTGCTACCAATGTATATTTCATATTTTTACTGTGAGAATAAATTGAGATGCTGAGATGGTAAAGGGTGAAGACAGGCATAGAGAGGTAGGCAAATACCTTAATCTATGAATTTGTCCATAGGTGTGTTCACCATGTTGGTCAGTGAGGGCAATATTATCCTTGAACTTTTCAGCGTGCTTGAACACTGGCATGTTGGAGGTGAGGGCAGTGGTGGAGAACAGGGACCTTCTCAGCCACCTGGAGGAAGACTGGCATCGGGGCAGAGCACAGAGACAGTGGCGAGAGTACAGCCATGTCCTCCTTGCAGCCACCCTCAACATTATGGTTCTGTCATGAGGAAACACATGGAGAGTGAATAATCCAACACATTACCCAAATGTTTCTTTCCATATTAAAAGGTGATTAAATAGTCCTCCCAAACTATATGATTATAAATAATAGTTCTGCTAGGGTTAATGAGAGAGCACTATCTCTCCCACCATGTTAAGCTGTCATGAGCCAGGATCAAACTCACAATGTTTAGGTCACAAGCCGAGCACTGTACCACACAGCCTCCTCTCTTTCCATATAAAGTTAAAGAAAGATTTTAAGTTAAAAAAAGGCATATATATATATATATATATATATATATATATATATATATATATATATATATATATATATATATATATATATATTAAACATGAGGATATAATACCCAATGTGTTATTCCACCATGGAACATAACTAAAAAATTCCAAGATCAATTTAGTTTTTGACATAGCCTGATATTTGACTTCTGAAAACAACTAAGAGCTAGATACTCAATTAATCTATCTATCTAAAGTCTATGATGCCTCGTTCCCTCGGGAAACGTCCCCAAAGATAGCCATGGCAGCAAAGACACTAACCATCTTAACCTTTTCACACACACACTCACCTTCTATCACCAACTCTTTCATGCATGTTCTCTTTTATCCAATCCTTCCATCTTACAACTGGCCTTCCTATCCTACTTTACTTTAGGAGATATAATGTCACCTTGTCTGACCCCTTACTTTATTGGCATTTTATCGCTGACCTTATGTAGCTTTCTAGTGGCAAAGCTTTCCTTATAGATGACATTCAATACCTTCACATATATTTCCTGTACACAATGTTTTCTAAGCACTTTCATAACTACTGAGGTTCCTACCGAGTCAAAGGCTTTTTCATAGTCTGTGGGAGCCATGCATAGTGGTTTAGTGTGTTCTGCATATTTTTTCCATTACTTGACTTATATGAAAGTGTTGAGTTGTTGAATAACTACTCCGGAGTCCTGTTTGTTCTTTTGGTTGATTTGAATGAAGCATTGCATTAATCTTTCGTAAAAACCTTGTATTACAACAGACGGTAAACATATTGGCTGGTAGTTTTTTTGGTCTTTCAAATCTCTTTTCTTGTGAATTAGAATTAGATTATTCACTAACTCCTTTAGACTTTGGAATCATATCAATAAGGACACATTTCATTATGTAAATATTTAAGATTAACCCATAATGGCTAACTGACTAGTTAAAATATCAATGATCTGGGTATTTAACATAGAATGAATACCCTCTTGAGTACGTGCATTTGTAAGAGCAATTGTTAATTAATCTCTAATGCAGGGTGAAGGTAATTATCATATAAGATGAACTCAGAAGGCTCTCAGAAGACTTTAAAATCTAGCAAGGACGGAGTGTTGCCAAACTATTACATAACATACATTGTTCAACACTCCCTTAATTTACGGCATAAACAAACCTTACAGTCATATACATAACAAATACATCTTCCTTACTTAATGTCCGTGTAATACAATCATACACTCACTTTTAAATATAACCAGAAACTAGAGAATTGGTGATAGCAGCGAGAGTCTCCTAGCAACCTTCCGGCGTCACAGTCAGGCAGACACACGTGCCGTTGTTGTTGTTGTTGTTGACACATCAGCTGACTGTTATCTCTACCCTCCCCCCTTCATCCCCCCGCCTCACCCTCCCTCTATCTATCTATATATCTATCTATCTATCTCAGCTGACCCATATATGTTAATGATTATTATGTATTCTACTTATGGCATTACTGTCCTTAATACATATCTGCGAATGTTTTAATAAATGACGATTCCTTGTTTTACTCCCAAGGGTGATTTTAGATTGCTCTCTAATGTGTTATTTATTTGGAAAAAATATATGATTCGTTTCTTTTTCCTATATTAGCAAGCTTAGGGTTCGATCTATTGGGGAACTGTGTTTTTTTCTTTTTCTTTTAATAAGAACACAAGAACATAAGAAATTAGGGGACTGCAAGAGGCTAGTTAATGACCTACACGAGGCAGCTCCTTGTCCCCCACCCTTGGAATAATCCAATATTTATCCATCCCACCTGTCATCCCTATCCATACTCTGATCCAACCGTCTTTTAAAGCTACCTATTGACTCACCACTTACTATGTGTCTACCCAGCCTATTCCAATCGTTCACGACTCTGTTAGTGAACCAATATCTACCTATGTCTGTCCTGAATCTAAGTTTTTCTAACTTGAACCCATTTCCACGTGTCCTATCCTGACTACTAAATTCTAAAACTTGATCAATGTTTCCCTTATTAAATGGCGTTAGTTTTCCTTAGTTACCTTAAGAAAGCTAATTCCAAACACGATTGTACATAAATGCAATTCAACTGGCCAGCCAACAACCCCTTCCCACACTCACCATTGTAGATTTTAAGTTTTAAACAAAATTAAATCTAACCTTTCCTAACCTAACTTAACCTGAGCTCGGGAAATGCATTTTCTCAATTTTTTCATCCATTACGCATATAGATAGACTTAGTTCTTCTCAGGTACTTGAGGAAAACTAATCAGTCCAAGTGCGATTGTACATAAATTCAATTCAATATCAGTCTTGTGTAGATATTGACATTCATTAAAATTAAAATCTAGACAGATGCGTTAAGGACAGTAAGTATAATATCTTACAACAAACATTATGGTCAGCTCAGAGTAGAAACCCTGTTCTTAAGTTTTCTAAGTATAGTCTTATTGATCAAATGAAAATAGACCCATTAGCAAGCGAACCAATCAACAATAACAACATGGAGGGGTTCGGACACAGGCGCACTTCTCACTGAAATAGAGAAGCTAATGCACAGGTTGCTTGATAAAAAAAACATGTGATTGGTCCATTAATTAATAGATATGCTTAGTCCAATTACTTAAGCTGAATTAAGTCGTACATCAATAATATAGAATAATTGAAATACATATATACTTGACTTGCGGAAACATTTTGATATACTTACATTAAATTTAAAGCCTTTTTCTACGATATTAATATAGTATAAAGGTTGCTAATAAAGGTTAATTAAGTATAATATGTTCACCTAATATACACTTGTTACGGAGGCCTAAGAAGCGACGAGGTTAGGCAGCTACTTGGACTCTGGTGTTATTTAACTATTAAACCGCCAAGCTGCGGGAAGAAAAACTGCTACTATTGTGAAATTATGTAAGTAAGAGAGTACAAAACACTTATGTACATCACTTCTCCCGTAAATCACTGTTTTTTTTAATCTATGTCTGGTTGTGTAAAATGTAATACTTGGTGGCCATGTTGAATGTTGGTTGTCATCTTGTACTGTTGTAGTTATATAATCCTAGGTTATAAACGAGCTCAAGGAGGAAGATCAGGAGGTTATAGGTATTATGTGGTGCTTTGATTTAAGTTATGGTATATTTGGATAGGTTAGGCAGCGTTACTAGCCATTAGGTTAGGTTAAGGTAGGTTAGGTAATGTTACGTTTGCTTTAGTTTAATCAATGTTACGTTCGGTTAGGTTAGGTAATGTTACGTTTGCTTTAGGTTAGGTAATGTTACGTTTGCTTTAGGTTAGGTAATGTTACGTTTGGTTAGGTTAGGTAATGTTACGTTTGCTTTAGGTTAGGTAATGTTACGTTTGGTTAGGTTAGGTAATGTTACTTTTGGTTAGGTTAGGTAATGTTACTTTTGGTTAGGTTAGGTAATGTTACTTTTGGTTAGGTTAGGTAATGTTACGTTTGGTTAGATTAGGTATGTTACTTCATGATAGGTTCGTCCCCTTACTAATTATAATATACGAGTTATCATGATTCTAATGGCGTGAATTATATTGAAGCTGTGTATGTTGAGTGTCCTGTCAGAATTTCTAGTAAATGTTAATGAAACTTTTTTTTTTTTTTGGTAGCAGTTAATATTCGGTTTTTTAACCACTCGATATCTCTTTACCTTTATAATGCACTGCAAACTCAACCTCAGAAACTTATTTAGATCACCTCAAACAGTCATGCCGCTGAATTACAGAAAAAAAATACGAATATTGGACATTGCGTAAAAATATTGAAAAAATAAAGAATTGTAGCTATCGGCAATAACACGCCATTGGTATTTCCATGGTGGTGTGACTCACCTCGTCTCCTGGTTCCTTCGCACTCTGTCAATAAGGTGCCAATGTACTCTAAGTACTATTAAAAGTTCATCACTTCCTTAAAAGTGCTGGTGAATTCTACCTCCACATATATTCTGCATAAGGTAAGTTTGGCCCAATTTTTGAAGCTCTAATCTGCTTGTAACAGCTTAGGTTAGGTTTGGTTTGGTTTGGTTTAGTTTGGTATATATGAGCTCTAAAATCAATCGAAGCTCATCAAAAACATCAGAAAAACTAATTCTACTTAGAAAAAAAAAAAAAAATTGTGTCCTACTGGCCCACTATTAACCCTCAGAAAAAAAAAAAAAAATTGTGTCCTACTGGCCCACTATTAACCCTCAGAAAAAAGAAAAAAAAATTGTGTCCTACTGGCCCACTATTAACCCTCCTCTAGCCTGCTCGTTTTCAATTATATTTTTCTAGAATTAAATATAACCTTTTTTATGCTAACCTAACCTAACCTTTGAAATCCGTACCATACTGTCCATTTTCGATTTCTTAAAGAATCTAATTAATTTTTTTAATGTAACCAAACCTCACCTAAACATAATCTAACCTAACCTAATCTAAGTTTAATTTAAATAATTTTTTGGTGCCTTTCTGCTGTAGTAAGAAATATAACAAAACTAAACCTACCTACCATACTCTGAGCTGTTAATGGATTCTTCCTCTTCAACCTTGGGAAGTTGAGGAAGTTTCACTTGCTGGCGACCTTGATATATACATGACTTTTTTTTACACTTGGAGCATTACTACATAAAGGTAAACCGGTAAATATTAAGAAGTACGCCAGTCTTACACTGCTGGATGAAATTATTTTTTTCTGGAATATTTTGGTGTGTTTTGAATGAATCTGATCGTTGTTCCTGTCGCAAATCATTGTTTTTGATTTTATTTTTTTATGCCCTCCCTCCTCTGTGACAGGTAAGGATTTGTGACAAAAACAAATAAAAGATTAAAACAAAGCATACCAAAATCTACAAGAAAAAAATTGTTTTGTCCTCTTAGAATACCTAACCTAATCATTACAATTTGCGACGCATATACATGGGATTCAAAATTTTCAGAATGAAAAGCTCTATCCTATTAAGTGGGGGCATACGCTATGCTGTGCGTAGCTGCGGGCGCTCATCTCCCGTCATATAGGCCTTTGAGCCTGTTGTGGAAATTAATCCATTACGCTGGGACACAGGGCCACTGTGACATCCGACATTCCACAGTTTATCTTCCCCATTTATCTACGAACCCATTTGGAAGGATGAACAGCTGGGTGAGCTGTGTGCCGACTGCCTTCGTCCGGGATCGAACTCGGGCCAGCGAATTCATAGTCAGACGTGCTAACCACTGCACCACTGAGGCACTATCCTATCTATCCTATGAGAGATGCAAAAACTGCCGCTAATGGACTGGCGTACTTCTTAATAAATACGGGTAAACCTCCGTGTGCCCTAAGAAATCAATTGAGGCTTGCACTTCCTCATAAAACTGCTCAATCACCTGCCAAGAGTTGCACACACACTTTATACAACACCACCATGGTTACTGAATTAAAATTTCCATCTTGTGGGAAAGTGGGCAGGGAAATATGAAATACTGGAACATGATTGGCTGATGTCTGGATATCGTGTTATCATTGGCTAGTGTTCAAAAGATTTTCCTACACAGCATTGTGAGTGCAAGGCACAGCAAACGCCATGTTTCACCAACAACTCAAGCTTCCCCAGCCAGCTACTAATAGCTTACAAGGTATCTGTAACTTTGTTATCAAACCCTGGCCCAAAAACATTGTAGAAGAATAGTGATCAGTAACATTGAATGTTAAGTCCAAAAATAGCATACGTTTTGAACACTTCTTTCTGCAAATTGACCCTAAAATGTTGTTTCATGCCACTCATGGAGAATGTGTTGGTATTATTGCAGTGTTTGACCCAAGGATCTTATACTAGCATAAGATCCTTGGTACTAACAAAAGCTCTCAGACAAAGCCAGCCAAAGCCAATTGAAACAACCAAGAGAGGGTCAAACATAAGCAAATTGCTTTCATACAACCCGTATTCAACGGTATTCAACGGTAAATTCAACGAGTGTTATATAAGGTGCTTTTTGCACATACAATACACTGCTCTTACTTTTCCGTCAGAAATAATTTTCATGAAATATTAATTTTTTTCAATAACTGATTGGTTAGATTTGGTTAAGTTAGGTTAGGTTTTGTTCAATTGCATTAGGTTAGGTTTAGTTAGCATATAATCATATGTAGATTCGCTCATGAGAACAATATCATTAGCAAATCTGACATTACATTGGTATTGTCCATATACCATGATTCCTGCCTCTTCCCATTCCAAGTTTCTAAATACTTCCTTTAATAGTGTCGTAAACAGTTTAGGAGTTGTAGTGTCGCCTTGTCTGACCCCTTTCTGTATTGGTATTCTTTCACTGACCTTATGTAGCATTGTAGTGGCAGTGTTTCCCTTATAGATGTCTTATAATACCTTCACATACATTTTCTCTCTCTCCCGTCTTTCATAGCTGCAGATATTTCCACTCAGTTGAAGACTATGAAAGCCATACATAGCAGTTTAGTGTACTCTACATATTTTTCCACTGCTTGATTAATGACATGGATGTGCTCACTTGTTGAATAACCACTCATAAAGCCTGCTTACACTTTCAGCTGATTTAAGTCTAGTGGTGCACTAACCTTATTTCTGAGCACCTTTGTAACAAGCTTATATACTACAGGACAGTACACTTATTGGATGATAGGTGTTTAGATCTTTGATATCACCTATCTTGTGACAGTATTAAAAAAAAGGTAAGGTTGCATAGGTTTCAGTTCCGGTATCCATCAATGAAGATGCTCTCCAGAACGTCAGTCGGGCAAGCCCAAACCCCCACTGTGGTGCCCGACCACAGCAGTTCCTCCCCAGTAAACAGCTTAAGCATCACAAGCCTGGGTGGGGACTCAATCTGCCAACCAAGCGAATGCAAAGACAGCGCGCTACCACTGTACTAGCCAGGAGGCTAGTATTATTATAACAGTTTTCCCTGTAGTGGGACAAGAATTCCACCACCACAATCCTTGCAGTCCTAAAAGGCGACAAAAGGGATGGAGCGATGGGTCTGGGAAGCCCTCCTCTGTATACTCTCCTACAAAAAGACAAGGCACAGAGGGTTAAGGGAGCATCCCACTATGCAGACTCATATGAAATAACTAGATAAAGATATCGGTGGTGCCCTGCCCTGCCTTGCCCTGCACTGCTTTACAATGTGTGGCAGGCTTAGTGGTTCATTATGGTAGTTCATAGTCCTTTCTGTATAAGGTGCAGTATGCTAAGGGAGGCAGAAAATGTTTGATCTTTGTTGTATAGGACATGGTGCTTTTGAGAACTATTTCTCTGATAAAAAGTGATGTTTTATGTCTAAGTTCTAAATGCTGTTTGTCAGACCTCAGAGATTTTCAACATCCCCTGTTCTAGAGCAGGTGTGGCCACAGCCATGGCTTGTTACTCTATCACTGCTGGGATCTTGGAGGCCATGGTAGGGATGTGGTTTGCATGGTTGTTGAGGTTACAACCACATATAAGGAGGAAGATGATATTACATAGCAGTAATTGTTATCATGCAGGATTAACACTATGTCATAGTAAGAAATATCTACATATTCAATATATTAGGTTGGGAAATCTATAACGTGACTTTCTAGTCATCCAATAAAAAATACAAATTTAATTAAGTTACCTTACACTTTATCTAACAAAATTATTTGTGCAAATTACAACTTTTAGATGGTATTTCTTCCTTCCTGAAGAGGTTATTAATTGTTGTGTGATGAGAATTGATACTGTGGTAGTGTACATTTAACATTCCTTAATTCTTGTTTCAGAGTTCAAGATGGTGTCCCAAAAGTTCATGGTTATTCTGAATCAGCAGCCACACTACAGCAACGTCAGTACCACCAGTACCTCCTCCACAGTCAGCGATGATGCGTCATACCCATCACAAAGGATAAAGGAAGAATATGATAGTGATGTCACAACAACATCCAACACCAGCCGTGATCCTTTAGACATAGACAGTACTGTGTTTGAACCACGGTTAATGATAAAGGAAGAAAATTATCGTGATGTCACAACAACACCCAACACTAACAACAGTTCTTCAAAGATAGACAGTAATGTGTTCAAGAGTAATGTCACAACAACATCCAACACCAACCATACTGTGTTTGTACCACAGTTAATGATAAAAGAAGAAAATTATAGTGATCTTACAATGACACACAACACCTACAGTCCTTCAAAGATAGACAGCAGTTTGTTAGAACCACTGCTAACGATAAAGGTAGAAAATGATAGTGATGTCACAACAACACCCAACACCAACAACAGTCCTTCAAAGATAGACAGGAATGTGTTAGAGAGTGATCTGACAACAACACCCAACACCAACAACAGTCCTTCCAAGGTAGACAGCAGTTTGTTAGAACCACTGCTAACCATAAAGGAAAAAACTGGAGTTGTGATAAAGGAAGAAAAGGAAGATGCAATAATAAAAGAAGAGATCGAAGATAATAGTGTTGATTGGCGTCCATCTGACCCACAGACCAAGAAAAGTTCTGCGAAAGAGCACACGTTGCCACCATCAAATGAGACCCCAAAAATTAACAAGGGAAGCCTTTCTACATCTTATATTTCTCCCCAACAGTTTAAAAAAGATAAGCAAGCTCTCAGATCTCCCAGCAAAAGAATTAGAAAAGAAAAAATTATATTTGATCCTTCTAACTCCTCTAACATGCAAAGGAAGAAAATATGTAATGAAACAGATGACATAACACACATTTCAGAGACAGAGGAGCCAGAACCTGCATGGCTTGAGACACCAAGTGAGGATATAATGAATAATTTCAAAGGGGAATGGGATGAAGAACTAGTATGTAAATTTTGTGGGAAGATCATGCAGAGATTAGATTACTTACGGCTGCATCTCATGAAACACACTGGTGAGAAGCCCCACAAGTGTCCATTTTGTGAGAATGGTTATCGTGCACGTTGGCGTCTGGCCCAGCACGTCCGCACACACACCAAGAACCTGCCCTACCACTGCCCCTACTGCAACTATCGAGGCAACAGGTCCGACTACCTTACCTCACACATAAAAAGGATACACAAGAATCAGGTGATCAAGAAAGAAATTGATAAAGATAATGGAATTGAAGTTAAAGAAATAGTTTAAGGAGAGGAGTGTTCACTGTCTTACTTCACATATGATGAATCTTTATTGGAAAATACAATAATCTCATTTTTCTACAAAAGGACATATTGTTAATCTGCAAGTGAATGTTAAAGGGTAAAGGTCTCAGCATATAAAATGTAATGACCTGTTTTATTCATGTACAGGATCTAGATTAATTTATGATTTTTTTCTGGGTCTGCATGATATAAATGGAATATGGGAACATTGTAAATGAATTGTGGCCGGAAGGAACATCACAACTAAAAAAAATACCTGTACTTTATAAGGCAATAATGGGTGTAATTATTGGGGAAGGTAATTAAAGTATTAATGGTTGGGATGAAAGTCATGATATTATTGTTTCCATTTCATTTTACAAGATTGTGTTGTCAGGGGCATTTATAGTGACTGAACACACACACACACACACACACACACACACACACACACACACACACACACACACACACACACACACACACACACACGGTCCGCTAGCGTAGTGGTTAGCGCACTCGGCTCACAACCGAGGGGACCAGGGTTCGATACCCTGGGCAGACGGAGATTATTTGGGTGTGTCTCCTTTCACGTGTAGCCCCTGTTCACCTAGCAGTGAGTAGGTACGGGATGTAAGTCGAGGAGTTGTGACCTCGTTGTCCCGGTGTGTTGTGTGTGAGTGGTCTCGGTCCAATCCAAAGATTGGTCTCTGAGCTCTGAGCTCTTCCATAGGGGGATGGCCGGCTGTCTCGAGAGAGACCAGCAGCAGACTGTACAGTGAATTACACACACATACACATATGAATGATTATATATATATATATATGATTTATGTGAAGTAATAGTTTATTTATTTATTTGTTTGTTTTTTTAGGTAAATAAATCCAAAAAAAAACCTATGTTACATTGATCATACATATATTGATTTATATCTGCCAAAGAAGTTCAAAGAGAGGTCATTATTTTTCATTTTGTTTGTGTGTCTGTCTTTCTCTGTTTCATTAGCAGCTTCCTTACATCTTGCATCACAATCTCATGAAACTGTATTAACATGACCTCTTATCCTAGACCTCGAATCCATTACATTTTGAAAGTTCAAGGTTAAAGGTGAAGGTTAGGAAAATTTTAAAGTCGCTAATATTATTTCCATTACACATTATCTTGCGTGCCACCATCAGCACACCCAACTTACAGAATTCCCCAAAATTTATAACTGTCAAAACTGATCAAAAGTTTGCAAAATGTCACCAGCATGACCACCAATCTAAATTATCCTCTCCATTAATACTTTAAAGGTTAATATTTAAGGTCACGGTCAGGAAAAATTCATGAATATTAGCAGCAGCGGTGGAGGTAAATGCGCTCTACTGAATGCACTTCTAATCTATCTTATTTATTTATTTATTATTTATTATTTTCTTTTTTGTAAGCTATCCATAGGCAGGTAATGGAAGCATTCCAGTTTGTGTTTATACCACTTTGGTTCGGATTAATGTTATTGAGTTACAAAAAAATTTACAATTGTATATTTTCATTTGGTATTGGCAAGCTAAATCACATAACCAACCATATTTTTCACTGACGAGACTGTTCTCCACAAGAAAACAAATGCTGCAGATGAAAAGTCTCTCTTAATATACACATAATTTTAGAAAGATGGAAAAAATTAATTGCTGCTGTTGTCTGAGCAGATCTTTAAAATAATTATCCAAGCAACCAAGCTTTGGCAAAAGTCATTTGGCATATTACTTTTGTATATTACTTTATTTGAATGATCTGCCACTACTGTCCATCTATATGTATAGAGTGTCTCCTATACATGAGGAGAATTCCAGTCAGTTGTATTAAACATTTGTTCTAAAGCTTTTCGTTTCATAAACTTCCCTCCTTTCACTGTTTTCAATCTGTCACTCCTGCAATGTTGCATCTCACCTTTATTGTTATGGTTACTGTTCTCATGAACTCCCTAACTTCATGTCTCCCATACTCCCTCAGCCTCACTGCACAAAACTTTCATCCCATTTCTCTCCACTTAATTAATACGACAGTTATCTGATATCTCACTCTTTCATTGCTTTCACTGATAAACTCTGGAATTCTGCTTAATACGTACAGTTTTTTCCACCTCCTGATGGCTCTGGTTTTGCCATTCTTTGACAAACCAACATCCTCCATCCTCTGTTGTCTGTTGTCTGCCATTTAGCTTAGCATAACACCATATGCCTAACGCTTACTTTATTCCCATTAACTCACTCACTCCACCTTCCCACGACTTTAATATTTTCAAAAGGGGAGTATTAAGACACTTCTATAACCTAATTGGACAACCATTTTGGACTCTTACTCTAAATACTTTTTGTGAGTACGTAGCAATGTGAGCAGGGGTTTTTTTCTTTTTCTTCCCAGCCTCCTTTCACCTGTAGGATAAAATATATAGCTTGGGAGGCTTCTGCTGGTGGCCTTCAGTGCTCTCCTCATGTACAAGTTGAGAATGTAAGCATACCTGACACTAAAAGACAATATAGGTTCAGAGAGAGAGAGATAAAGACTCACTCATACACTGGCACTGGATGGATCAGTAAGTTATATGATTATTGATTAATGAATAAGAAAGCTATGCATGATGTATGTATCTGTCTTTCCTCATTACTTAAACCAGCTGGATGCAAACATTGATATCACAAAGCTTCCACGCCCCTCAGCCTACCATCAAACCTGTGTACAACTCGACCCTAAACAAGAGAGTCTGCAATACCACCTCAACAATCATCTACATCCAGGATCTTGGTCAGGGAGTGTTTGGCTGAGTGTTTCAGGTATGTTCAGTTATGCTACCTGCTAACTCGTCCTTCAGCTTACCTGTAATTAAAGTATTTCAGCATGAACATCTATGCATGGAGAGAAATATATATAGTGTAGAGTTACATTGTCATTTATGTAGGAATGGAACATATTTCTTTTGATTTAGTGGTTCCCAGTGTGGTGTTTAAGAATCTTGGGAAAAAGTAATGATAATAATAATAACTAACAATGATAATAATAATGTGTTGATGAATACATGTTCCTGCAATTGAGTAGTTAGTAACATTTCATGGTGTGCAGATTGAGAATGTATGTATAATGTCATCCATGTGATATGATTCTGGGGTTTTTTCTGCCTTCCTTTGTGCTATATAATTAATACATCTCATTCAACTTAAGTTCTAAATCTCCCTTTTTTTACATCTGTTAAGATTTTAATGTGTTGAAATTTACAACTCTACCATGATAGTGCTTCAAAGAATTACTTCATTCATACAAAAGAGAGTAAAGAGACAGAAAAAAAGATGTAGTTTAGTAATTGTCTGACTGACTAGAAAAGGAAAATATTTGAGAGGACAAGACAAAAATTCAATAGAGATATGGCACCTTTATTTTAATTGGACAGCTAGTAACTGAATTAATCCAAGTTTTTTTGCGCTTACATTATTTGCATTAACTCACTCCCTATCCCTTTCACCAAGAAGCTGCCTCAAGTCAAGATTGAACTCGCAACCTTTAGGCCACAAGCCGAGCACTATGCTATAGATCCACCCCCCTTGCCTCCTCTACAAAATGATAAAGATTATAGATAAAAGGTAATATAAGTGAAGCACAGATATTATTTATGAGAACATAACACACTGTTTTATATCACCCAGCAATTGCCTATAGCAGGAGTTTGTATCGAGACGCATGTGATAGGCTATCTAATCATAATCCTCTGGGGCCGGGTGGCTCTGTGGTATGGGGCTGGGCTCGTGGCCTCAAGGTTGCAAATTCGATCCTGGCTCATGGCAGCTTCTTGGTGAGAGGGGCAGTGCTCTCTCTCGTTAACCCTAGCAGAACTATATGGTCTATAGTTACCTACTTAGGGGGGAATATTTAATTTCCGTCAGTCATAATCTTCGATCACGGGCCCAAAAGAGGACTAGTCCAGCCAATGTTGAGGTGCACACATTCATGGAATTGGTTATATTTCACACCTTCGTATGGACCCAGTGGTGTAGCTATGGGGTGGCAAGGGGGTACATCTGTCCCCGGGCGCAGCATGTAGGGGGGCGCCAAAACGAAGTTGGATTTTAATATATATATATATATATATATATATATATATATATATATATATATATATATATATATATATATATACCAGAAGATTATACCATGAAGATTAGATTAAAAACGAGGTCTGAATTTATGTGTATATATATATATATATATATATATATATATATATATATATATATATATATATATATATATATGGCCTAGTGGCTAGCGGTCGGGCATTCCAGCTCAGGGTCCCGCGTTCGAGCCCCGGCACGTGCTGGCCAGTTTTCTATGGTAATACCGCCGAGTGGCCTAAGATCACCCACATGCTGCCATAACACTATCTTCAACGGGACTGCAAAGCTATATGCGCGAGGAGCTTCCGCTGGCAGCATGAGCTTCTCAATATGAAAAAACAAGACGTTACTTAAAAAATCTAACCCGTGTTACTAACGGGCAGAAGCCGACCATCTAAGGCTTCTATTGAGCCTACTGGCCTAACACTTCTTTTACTGTACCTAACACGCTATAATTAACACTCTTGGATGTAATCAAATAATTACGTTTTTTTTCTCATTATTTCGTTGTTTTTTCCGTTTTTCTTTGTGTTATGGTTTACTTAGGCTTTACTTTCGATTGGAATAATTTTTATATATTCTATTCTATAGTTTATATTGGTTAAATTTCATTATTATTGCTTTATTCAATTTTTTTATTTTATGATTGACCTTAGAAATAAACATTTTTCATGCAATAAATACGAATCAAATATAACATGTTTATGTAGAAAAAGGTAAGGTATTTCAGTCGACTTTTTAAAGTATATATAATTGCTTTTCTGTGTATAATAAAAATCTCATTTTTAGTTTTATATATACGTGATCAACAATGTCAACACGGCCGCCACCTAACTGTACCTGTTGAAACTTGTTGATGTTTTTATATTAGGTTATTTACGCTTAATAGGTAATGTTTTCTTTATATCCTTCCACTATTAATGGTGAGGAATAATGTGTTACTGCTCCTCCATCCCTTATATAGACATGGAGAGGAAAAGGGAAGGTTTAACCCATTCAGTGCTTGCGGCACACCATATTTGCCAGCGCTGTCTGCAAGGCACAACCATTATCGCTCATAATTATAATCTATGATCGCTTGCGAAAGGTAGAGCTAGCAATCACGATTTTGACTAGCGTGGGAAATAGTAATGGTGAATTGTTACACACACACACACACACACACACACACACACACACACACACACATATATATATATATATATATATATATATATATATATATATATATATATATATATATATATATATATATAATTATATACTTTGGTGAGGTGGGTGGCGTGTCATACGTCTGGCAGCGCGCTTCCCTCGTATCATGGCTTTGAGATGGTTTTATATTCAACTTCAATGCTGTATAACTTACGTAATTTAAAACTAAACGATGTGTTGATGCTACTGTTCAAATCGGATAAACCAGGAGAGATTTACCATCCTAAGCATATTATTCAATGTATAGATTGAAAAATCATAAATTATTAGACCACAGGCGATACAAGAAACTTTTTGCATTATCACAGTGAATGGGTTAAAACGAAGAAATATTATCACCTTGATAAATGTCCATCCCCGGCTGCTAGCGGTCACAAGAAGAAGATTATTGATATGATTATTATTATTATTGAACTACAAATTAATATTATACACAATGTAGATCAAAAGAAAGAGAGAGAAAAAAGCTTTAGAATGATAATAAATATGTAACGCACGGATATATATTATAGATTCCATTTAATATGATTCTAAGTTTAGACACCCAACCAAAGTCCAAGTCCAATTGACTATGAAAACCCCTTTTTCTTCTACGCCTACAGAACTATGCTGAACTATTCACCCCCACTCCTTAGAGGGAGGAGGAGGAGGGGGCGCAATTCTAGTGGTTGCCCCTAGGCGCCATGTACCCTAGCTACGCCCCTATATGGACCAAAGTTTTTATAGACTTATTTTGTCTCCTATATCATTGGTATAATGCAATGTATTGCACACACTACTAAATGAATGTAAAGGAGATATGTAGCCAAGAGAAGGCGGCACCTGTCAGTACAGTCAACGTACCGACGCCTTACCAATCACATAATCATCACCAAGGTCCATGCGGAGTCTGGTCGATTTTAACTGTCTCATCACTACAATGAGTTATGTATTTCGTGTCCGTATTGTATTGACGGGGAAATTGTCACTATGATCGTGCATATTACAAGATTTGTGCAAAAAAAAGTATCTTTTCACTTGTTATAGCTTTCAAACTTATACTATTTATATTTCAAAAAATAGAGAACAAAAAAGTAATACACGTAATAATGTATACTATATGCATTTAATAAGTTACAAAAGTTATAAGTTTAGCAAACTTACCATTATAGGTAGACAGGTAACTTGTGTGTGATCAACAGATTTGAGAGCAGTTGGCGGGGAGAGAGTGTCGGCCGGGCGTCTCGGAGACTCCAAATTGCAGTGCGATAACCAAATAAGTCACCACCGAGCTGGCCACCTGTCACGGGTAATTGGAGGCGGTGTACAGTGAGGAAGTAAAACATGAGGGTGCTGTCATCCTGCTCACGTGGGGCAAGACCTTGGAGGAGGAGGATCGATGTCTGAACAATAATATTAGTGCCTCGGCCAACACTGAAGGAGGCAGGTTGTTAACTGTTGCTGCCGTCTTCACCAATAATCAATGTTAGAATTACTCTCGTTAGCGGCGGCGCGGACACTCAATGAGAATGAGGGCTGGAATGAAGTGAGGAGGCTGGGGGTGGTGGGGGGGGTGGAGTAGAGGATTTTAGACACACACACACACACACGCTACACAGATTATCTAATGGGTGAATAAAAAGAACAGCAGCAGCAGTTAAAAGAAGTAGGTAGTCGTGATGGTAGTTGTAGCCTAGTAGTAGTAGTAGTAGTAAAAGTAGTAGTAGTGGTGGTTATGATAGTGGTGAAGATAATGAAGATTGGTAGTTAAGGATGCACTGTTTACATTGTTGACAATGCTGCATCGCAAACCTCGTAAACATTTCCAAGGTAACCCGTTTCCCTATACTCCAGCCATGCACCTGCTCCACTTGCTTACCCTTCCAATAAGACAGTCAGTTAACACAACGCAAACAACTCCTCCCATTTAGGAAAAAATAATAATGCGTTAAGAGGCACGTTCGTCTATCTTTTCGGTCTTCCTAAATCATATTCCATTACAGATTTTTTTTTTCTTTCTGTTTAGTGTGTGTGAGCCCGCGCGCGAATGTAATCATCACGTCTTATAATAATGAGGAAAAGGAAAGGAAAACATAGAATGAATGATCAACTGCGTAGCTGGAATGGAATGACCGTTATTAATATTTTTCTTCCACTTTATTACACCGTATGAAGGCCATAGATAAAAAAAAAAAAAAAAAAAAAAAAAAAAATAGGAAAACTACCATTGAAAAAGAAAAAAGTTAATTTCCATTCCGACACAAGTGAATTATGATGCGCGACTTACCGATTAGCTTTTCCAAGAACATGCATTGGAAATTTATGATGGCGGAGATAGGGGAGGAACTATATACCTGTCATTACCAATCATTATCATCGCCAATACTAGTAGCCCCTCGTGTTCTCCTATCTGGTGGGTCAGGGAGTGTTTGAATCTCGTCTTATTATTCATGATTATTTTTTGGGGGCGACGAGGTTCAAACAGACCTATCCCTGCAGTTAGGTAAATCAACCTTAACAAATAAACTTAACTTAATAAAGCTTTCCTGCACCTGAATGATTGTTTGGACTAAGATAACTCATTCAAAAACTATTAATTGAGAAACTAAAACATGTTTGTTCTGGGTCTGGGCGCTAACTGAAGCAAGAATGATCATAAAGAGACTGAAACAAACCTTTCCTTGCCTCACTCACCGACAGGATGATGTGTCTGTCCAGAGTGAAGAGGCGACACACCCTGAAGGTCGTGCTTCCCATTACTACCTTCTCCACGTCCTTCAGTGCTGCCTGGGTGAGGGTGGGAACCATTTAAACCACGCATACAGTTGTTTACTTGTATATTAATTACTAAATATTTAATTTCTATAATATCAATAGTATTGTGTCCTCTTTAAACTTGATCTTCAGAAAGGTTATGGTCCTAATGGGATATTTGCTATCGGCTTCAAAGAGTGCTTCCGTGCTCACACCTTGCATACTTAACTTTTTTTTTCTCTCTCTTCTTATTGGAGACATGCTTAAATGACAGCTTGTTGCACACAAAGGTGTCCACTCTAATCATTGATATTACCGTCTTTTTGCAATGATTTCATGTCTTTTTAAATATTTCCGCAACTATTATTTGTAAGATCTTCAAGCATCTAGATACCAGCTATTTTCTATCTATTCGTCTATTTGCCATAATGGATTCCACTGAGGACGATCTATTGACAATATTACCATCTTACACTCAATATTGGTCATCTTTTCCTATGAACTTTGCCGAAATAATATTTACCGTTGTCAAAGGTATTTTGAAACTTCGATAAATCTGAAATTTCTCAACAAGTACCTTCATCTCGATTGCAGAGTTATCTGTGTACCTTCTCAAGCTGCTTGTGTGCTTGATACGTATAAAGCTGGTATAGTTAATCACTGTTATCCTCAAGCTATCAACATATTATGTTATGTCAGTCACTTTTTGTTTCATTAATGAAGCCACATGAACTCAGCGGCTGTAAAATTCCTATAGTGATAACTGTATTTAAAGGTGAAGTAGTGCTTTAAATTGTATTAATGATAAAACTGAGTCTACAGTACTAGTCAAAAGTATTGGACCCCCAGGCTGGGGATCCAATAGTTATGGCGAAAAAAGCATGATCCTCTTGAGAGTGAACCATTTTAGCCAAAGGTTTTTGGTAACAGAACTAACTCACCAAGGCCATGAAATGGCAAATTATTATTGTATTAAATCGCATATGTGGGTGGTCTTGATTCCTAATTTACGTAGAAGGGCTTACTAAGGGTGAAAGGTGATTACTTACTGTCAATATTCAACTCACTTCGACGGAGGCACAATGAAGGTTGGTGGTGAGCTGCCGCCGCACTAAACGCAAACTCTCCTCTCGCTGTAGACCAAAATAATGTGTCAACGGCAAGGAAAAACATCCTCATAGCTTGTATACTGAGCAAAACTTGTCAAGTTATTTATGATGACTGCCAATTTCAAAACCCTGGAAGTGGACAGCAAGTATAAGTTAGGTCATTAAACTAAGGTAAGGGCGTGCCAAGCTCACCTTGCACCACAGGAAGTCTGGGATGAAGGTCACCTGCACGACGCTCAGCACCTTGAGGAGGATGAACGCCAGGTAGTAGTAGTCAAACTTGTTGATGGTGAGGTAGAGCATTACAGTGGCATTTAAGGCGCTGCATAACAGAATCATGCCTGCAGCTGGTCCCCCATATCCCACCAGCTGTGCCACGATGTCGTCCAGCTCCAACAGCCGCCGAGATACCAAGCGACACATCTCTTCTGGGGGCAGACGACCACGTCCCGTGCTGCCTTTCCATATCCTCTCACGCCCATTTCGAAGCTGGATGACAAAGGAGTTTGGTCACTGTTTTTTCTTACTTTATAAAACACATAAATGTGCTGTCAAATACGCTACCCCGCCATTTTCTTTCAATCAACTAACTATCCCTTGACAAATGTTTCCTCGCCAGGTGAATTGATGTGAAAGAGTCACACTAACCCTTTAACGAACACGTGTGTAATGAATGCCACTATAAGTATGTCAGTGTGACACGTGTACCGTCGCTCCCCACCTCACACCTCACACCTCACACCCTCGTCAGTCCACCCGTCTCGTAGTGTGTATTGGAACAGTAGTTATCCTATATATCTTTTGTACACCCTCCTATGATAATAGGGTTCGCATTATGTAACACAACTCTTCATCTGCACATTACCATTCACCTGTGGTGGATTGTTACATTGACAAGCACTGGACACTCTTCCAAATATGATTACTTTAATGCAGATATATTTCTTTAAGATTGATCTACGTATGTTAAACAAATGTTTTAGTAGTTTTTTTTAAGAACTTTGTTCTCAAGTACAAGTGTTGAAATCAATTTGATACAAAGCATCACTATTGGTGTGCGATAACACGGCCAATGCATCTTGTGTTGACCCAACATGGAATTCATGGACTGGTGCCATTCAGACGACGGTGTCCAAAGATAAACTGTCTCCTTACACAAAAAAGAAGACAGTTTATCTTTCGACACCATTGTCACGGAAAATAGTGTTGAACCGCTGAACCATCTCAACAATGCAGGTACTATAGTAACACACACACACACACACACGTGACACGAGTAACATAAATGTGATACATGCTGACCACATTATCTACAACTTTAAATTGTTTTCAATAGTGTGGCCACTGACCTGCAGGCCAGGCCCAGCCAGCCCCTTCCAATTGATAGTTGATGCTGTAGCTGCCGCCACCGCAGCCTCGCCCTCCATACTCACAACCTTGAGTACAAAGTACAACAGAAGGCTCAGAACGAGAGCAGTGATCTCTATGGCCACGTCGCAGGTGGTGGCGGGGATGTGGTACAGCACGTTCTGCCTCGACCACGGCTCCAACACAAAGTCACTCACGGAGCTGAACGTCGCCACCGACAGCCCCATGAACATTCCTGCGGTGCACGTGAGCTGCACGGCGTCGTCCCAGTGAACCAGCCGGCGGCACAAGGGTATGCCAGCCTCCTCCAGGCAGCGGAGGATCAAAGCCAGGCGGGAGTGCCGGAGGATTAGGTAGAAAAAAAGGACCGTGGAGATGCTGTAGTTGACATAATTTAAGATGTTCGCGCTGGTGTTGGCGACTCCCTCCTTGAACTCGGGGGTGTTGAACACACAGGCCAGTGCAAGTGTAGCCAGTACGGCCACGATCAGCCATGACCACACTACTCCCACCACACTCTTCCGCACCTCCAACTGGCCCCACGTCCCCCACCCCCAGCTGTAAGGAAAGCCTCCCACTGCCCTCAGCCACCCCAACAAAACTCGAAGTAGGCTGGGCGTGCGGATTGTCATTATTATTTTCCCTCAGTCTCACTCTTCGGACTCGTCACTCGCGCAACATGAACACAGGCGGGAACGAGAGCCCGGCACGGTACAGGCGTTGAGGATGTACAAGTCAGAGTGGCCAGCCAGCCAGACTCTCGCTGCCTAGTGCCTAGGCCAGTTGGGTCTGCGCGTGTCTGACCATTTGGTGAGCGCTGAGACCCTTTTCAGCGCCTGCGATATCGCCTGTTTATGTGTAGCCTGCACTGATTGGTGGTGTGAGGATGGTTCGGCAGGCTCAGGCACCACGGCCACCACGACGTTACAGCTAAAACGTAGTAGTACCACGCCGACTTTCTTTTTCTTTTTTTCATGTGGTCGCAATGCATTGCGTTTGTCGATTAACTTATTATTTACTTTATTACTTAACAGAGACGAACATAGGGTCCACGCTGTACTGATGCATGTTATATAAATACTTCAATGGAACAAGACGCAGAAGAAAAATAAATAAAATTATTGTTTTCAATCGGATATAATAGCGTGTATTTGTTGATATTCATAATATATTCAGTGACTGATAAAAATCATGCATGCAGCCAATTATAAGGTTTGCTTTGACTCTTACAGAAATGTTTTGCTAAAGTCATTTAAATCCATTCAATTCATATTAGACTGATAAACAGTTGATAATACGTAAGATCTGTTTCAAAACAAATAGAGATTAATGTATCAACTGGAAAGGTGGTGATTGATGGGGATGTAGTGTAATGAACTTGAAAAAAAAACTTTGATGCTACTGCCACACTTTACTCGACACATATCCTTACATAAAAAAAACAGACACCTCATAACACATTACTTACGAGAATAGGTAACATTACTTAACAAGGAAAAAGAACAAGGCAATATTACTTACAAGAATAGGTTAAAAAGACTTAATCTACACTCGTTGGAGAGAAGTAGAGTTAGTGGAGACCTTATCGAAGTACTCAAAGGGTTTAGGGCAATCAATAAAGGGGATATAGATCAAATTCTTATGGTAAAAAAACAAAAACAAGATAGAAAAGTAATGGGTTTAAGCTGGAAAATTGTAGATTTAATAAAGAAATAGGAAGGAACTGGTTTGCAAATAGGGTAGTTAATGATTGAAATACACTTAGTTATGAGATCGTGAGTGCAGGGTCGATAGCAAGTTTTAAGAGAAGATTGAATAAAGTTATGGATGGGGATGTCAGGTGGAGTTATTCTTGAAGGATATATTAAGGGAACTACCACGTGTAGGGCGGCAGGGCTCTTGTAGTTCCTCACTTTTTTATGTTCTTAACTTCTTAACACCTCCTACTACACTGTCCTCGCCACCACTCCCACCGCTGCCACTCCTCCATTCACTGTCCTCTCTCCACCTCCACACACCAACAGTAACTGACTTACCTGGTTGACTTACCTGGTTGGCTCCCTTGCATTATGAAGTATAGCACTAGGTAAGCAGAAGGCTGTAAGAAATAGTTAGAGAGGGGAGCCCAGAGCTGCTGGTGTGCCAGACCAAGTGATATACGATCTACAATATTGTCTTAAATAGTAATGGCTGGATTGTGTTCACCATTTGCAGCATTTAAAAGACATTCAAGTACAATTAATCGTTGAATTTGAATAATAAGTTACCCAAAGCATTATGAAGTAGCCGTTTGAATGGGATCAATGCGTCAGCTTCAGTAACCTGGGCAGGCAAAGAATTCCAGAGAAGGATGCGTCTCTGGGAGAAAAATCTGTGTCTTGATTCCAAGTTGTGGTGAGTTGGGAAGAGTTTGTAGGCGTGACCTCGCGTGCCCACTGATGGGGCAAGTACAAACAGAATCTCGGGCTGTATGGCTGATTTTCTATGTAGAATTTTCCAATATTTGATCAGATCTGCTCAAAGAAGCCTTCCTTTTACAGAGTATAGGTTCAGCTGGGTCAGTCTTTCTGAATAACTCATGTCATGGAGGCCCTGAATGCGTTTAGTCCATCTCCTCTGTACAGACTCAAGCAGTTTGTTGTCGTCCGCATATCCAGTGAACCACAGACACGAAGAAAACTCCACAAGAGGTCTGATGTGGGTTTTATAAAGATTGACCATGAATGATGGAGAGCGACACACAGTGGCCTTTAACAAACTATTAGCCAAGGCTGCAGCCTTGGAAACAATGTTATGAATGTGTTGGTGAAATTTCAGTGAGTTGTCAACTGTTATTCCCAGGTCAGAGAAAGCTTGGACAAACCTAATTGGTGCATCATGTAAGTAATAGTTAGAGTGTGGACCCATAAGGTTCCAGTCAAACTGACCTCTTAGGTGGCTCTCAACACCTTGGCCTGGCCTTCAAAGTACTTAAGCACACCATGACCTTCCTCCAGAGATCAGGTCAACTGCACAGGATCTGATCCACTGCTACCTCCACTTTTGGGGGACTAGAGGCTAATGCTACGGCACCACAACCTGAACGGCCCTATCAAATTACCAAGAAGAGGAAGTAGTGGAAAAGGAAAGACCACGATAAAAAGGACTCGCCCCCTGAAGGAAGGAAGACAAAAAAAAAAGGTAGTTACTGTTGGAAGGCCTAATAAAAGGAAGCTCCGTAGCAAAGGAAGAAACTTTCGAGCGTTCATATGTCTGCGGACTGTGGGAT
>JAPQNM010000013.1:818183-827336 GCA_029783475.1 Metacarcinus magister | reverse complement strand
CTCTCTCTCTCTCTCTCTCTCCTCTCTCTCTCTCTCTCTCTCTCTCTCTCTCTCTCTCTCTCTCTCTCTCTCTCTCTCTCTCTCTCTCTCTCTCTCCTCTCTCTCTCTCTCTCTCTCTCTCTCTCTTCTCTCTCTCTCTCTCTCTCTCTCTCTCTCTCTCTCTCTTCTCTCTCTCTCTCTCTCTCTCTCTCTCTCTCTCTCTCTCTCTCTCTCTTCTCTCTCTCTCTCTCTCTCTCTCTCTCTCTCTCTCTCTCTCCAGTTCACGTGAAATGTTTGCGAAACGAGAGGAAGCTTGTGATTGGCTAACATCGTCTCCTCTTAGCCAATGGGAATGCGAGAAGCTGGCCGTGTCACCGCTGATGCCCCGCCCCCACACTCCATCCCCCCCATCCCCTTACCACACCCCCACGACCCCCAACACACCCCCAACATAGACCCCAACAGACCCAGCCGAGGCCTGACAGACTTACAGTAAAAACGTGAGATGGCACTCCTCCTCCTCCTCCTCCTCCTCCTCCTTCGCATACGCTCAGAGCAGGATGAGTAGGTAAGGATTTAAGGAAGAGAAGGAGGAGAAGGAGGAGGAGGAGGAGAAGGAAGAGGAGGAAGAATAACACGGTAAAAAGTAAAAAATGAGGTAAAGAATGAGGAAGGTAAAAGGAAATGAAGATAAAGGAAGGAATAGAGGAAGAAGAAAGAAGTAAAGTAAAGAAGAGAAAGTACAGTACAAAGCAGGAGAGAATGGAAGAATGAAGGAAGGAAGGAAGAAGCGAAGGAGGAAAACAAGAAAGAAAACAGAGGAATAAATAATGAGAGAGAAAAAAGAGAAGAAAGAAAACAGGAGTAGAGGAAGGTAGGTAAAGAAGAGGAAGAAAGAAGAAGAGAAAATGAAGAAGGGAATAAGAGAGAGAAAGAGAGAGAAAGAGAGTGAGAGAAAAGAGAGAAGCGATGAAACAAAAAATAAAAGAGAACTAAATAATAAAAGAGACTAAGTAGAAAAAATAAAAAAAGAGAAAGATAAATATGAAGGGACGAAAGGAAGAAGAAGAAGAAGAAGAAGAAGAAGAGGAGGAGGAGGAGGAGGAGGAGGAGAAGTGGTGTACATCTGGGAGAGAAGAGTATGTTTTATCACACCCACAGCTCATGTAACACCCTGGCCTGCCTCACCCTGGCCTGCCTCACTAGCCTGCCTCACCCTTCACCCTGCCTCACTAGCCTGTCTCACCCTTCACCCTGCCTCACTAGCCTGCCTCACCCTTTCACCCTTACCAACCTGCCTTAAAATACTTACCTATGAGTATAAATTAAGGTTTCTTGTCTAGGGTGAGGGAGGGAGGGAGGGAGGTAGGGAGAAGTTGGGGAGAGGGGGGTAGGGGGAGGAGGAGAAGCGGAAGGATGAGTGGGTGAAAGGGTGATTATAATAGGGTGATTTAGTATGAAATAAGAGGATGTAAGTATGTTTGTTATTCTGAGTGATTGAGTTATTGAAATTCTACCTTATATGGTTGTTTTTTTTTCTAATCATGTTTTCAAAATATTATGATTGAGCTCAGAGTTGTGTTTTGATAGCTGTGTTCCCTTTTTGTACAGTGTTTCATTTATTTCTATCATCTGTCATTTTCTTCATTATCACAAGTCTTCTGAACTAACTAACTAACTAACTAACTAACTTATACACGTCTCCATTCTCCTCCCATGCTATACTAATGGACTAAGCTATTTAATTTGCTTTAATGTCATGTATTTGTATCGTCACTCCTTCATCCCAGGCATTGGTAGACTCGCAAACCCTTAACTTTTGAGGGAACAGCAATTAGTACAACATGTCTCTTATAGTCTTATATGGCACACTATGACCAGACTCTTTTTCATCACAATAAAAAACAAAAGCTGAGCGGAGTGTAAGGGTGAGTCGTGAAGGGAAGGGACGTTGGGATGTAGGGGTAAGGGTGAGGGTAAGGGTGCAAGGGTGAGGGTACAGGGTCGCGATGGGTGAGAGGGGGAAGGGAAGGGAAGGGAGCCAGAGAGACATTTGGCCCCGTAACCCGACTCGGCCAGTACCCTCTCAGTGACTCCCATGATGTCACGGCCACGAGAACACGACCTCTCCCGACCTGTGTGTATGTGTGTGTGTGTGTGTGTGTGTGTGTGTGTGTGTGTGTGTGTGTGTGTGTGTGTGTGTGTGTGTGTGTGTGTGTGTGTGTGTGTGTGTAATAATAGCCGTATATTACGCCTGTTTTCTCACTTTCCTATACAAATTACATGATAGCTTTTTCTATACTATATTGTATCGCTTCCTCTGCCGGCCAGCTTTGCCTGTAGGGAAGGGAAGGATGGGTGGGGAAGAGCCTGCTGTCTGTTCTTCCTTTCAACTCTACTCTACTCCTTTGTATTCATATATACTCCTTATTATGTTCATGTTAAGCTTTTCTGACGTGTAGCAAATAATGAAAAATGAAAGAAAATTGCACTAAACACGAAACGAATACAAAAATATCACAAATTATTGTATAAAAAAACAGGCCTTTCTTGAACTCTATACAAGACAACAACAAGAATATACAGAAAAGAAGAACACAGAAGACACACAAACTTGAAGAAGAAGAAGAAGAAGAAAAAGAAATTAAGGCAGTAAAAAAAAAAAAAATTTTATATAAACATTCAACCGCGTTCAAACTACAACAGAAATAAAGAAGAGAACGAGAGTAAGAAGAATAAGAAGAGAGTAAGGCTGATGCTGAGGATTGAAGGGGGGAAGGGGGATGGTAAGGCTCATTGGGTGAAGGGCTGAAGGGCTGAAGGGGAGGGAGAGGGTGAAGGGGAGGGGAATGGGGAGGAGGAGGGGATGAGAGGGCAGTAGGCTATGAGTGACTGGATGGATGGATGGTGGTGGTGGTGTTGGTGTGAGTGGGGAAGGATAAGGAGGCAGGGGGTTGGGGGTTGGGGTGGGTTGGGGGGTTTGGGGGTTGGGTTGGGGGTGTTTGAGTTCACCTCGCCTCTTTCAACGCTGTAATATGACTAAGGCACCCCCACACCCCCCCCATCACCCCCACCCCCTTTCCCTCTTCCTTCCTTATACCCCTCCCTCCCCTCCCTCCCTCCCTCTCTCTCCTGCCTTCCCTCTCTTCCCTCTCATCTCGTCTACTCTGTCTCTCCTATTTATTATATTCTCTCCATCACACTCTTTCGCATTCTACTACTACTACATTGTTCATTATTATTATTATCATTATTATTATTATTATTATTATTATCATTATTATTATTCAATTCAATCCTTTGTAACTGTCTTTCTATATGACAATTTATCTATCCATCCTCCACCTCTCTCTCTCTCTCTCTCTCTCTCTCTCTCTCTCTCTCTCTCTCTCTCTCTCCTCTCTCCTACCTATCTCTCTACTCTCTCTCTCTCTCTCTCTCTGTATTGAAACTGTTCAGTGTGTGGGACAGAGAGAGAGAGAGAGAGAGAGAGAGAGAGAGAGAGAGAGAGAGAGAGAGAGAGAGAGAGAGAGAGAGAGGATGTGCCATACTAAGATTTCCCACGGAAGCATTTTAAGGGTGGGATAGGAAGGGAGGAGGAGAGGAAGAGGAGGAGGCGAAGGAGGAGGAGGAGGGGGAGGAGGAGGAGGAGGAGGAGGAGGAGGAGGAGGAGGAGGGAAGGGAAGTGATGCAGGTAGTACACTGACTGTCCTTATCTTATCAATTCCATTAGCGTATTTTAACACACACACACACACACACACACACACACACACACACACACACACACACACACACACACACACACACACACACACACACACACACACATGTGACCCACGTTAGCAAATTATATAAACAAACAACAAACAAACACACAAACAAGCATACAAACGAAAGAAAGAGGGGAAAAAAAGGACAGGATGTAGTAGGTAACAGGAGGAGGAGGAGGAGGAGGAGGAGGAGGAGGAGGAGGAGGAGGAGGAGGAGGAGGAGGAGGAGGAGGAGGAGGAGGAGGAGGAGGGGATGGAGGGGGAAAAGGTGTGGGAGGGAGTAACAGAGAGAGAGAGAGAGAGAGAGAGAGAGAGAGAGAGAGAGAGAGAGAGAGAGAGAGAGAGAGAGAGAGAGAGAGAGAGAGAGTAGGGGGGATGCGGGAGGGGTGTGGGAAGAGGGGGGGCCGAGGGGGGGTGAGAAGGAAGTCCAGTTCCTGTTGATGAAATTCCCACCATTACTCCTGGGATACTAACCCCCCCAACCCCCCTCACCCTAACCCACCCCACACCCGAAATTCCCTCACTCTTCCCAGCCCCCCTTCCTCTTTCCCCCCCTACCCCCCACAACCTCCCTCTTCCCCTCCTTCCCCTCCCCTTATCCTTACCCCTCACCCCTCTCTCACCCCTCCCCACCTCCTCTATACTGCACTACACCCCCAACACATCCACTCACTCTCACTGTCTCACTGCCCCCTCCCTCCTCCACCTTCCCCAACTCCTCTCCATCCCCCCCTCCCACCTCACCCCCAAGACCAGCATCTTGTCTCGTCTCATCTCCGCTAACTTACGTGTATATAGATTGCATAACATTTTTCTTTTTTTAGTATTACTATTATTATCATTATTTAATCTACTTAGTGATAAAAATAAAACCTGAATTATGTTTCCTTTCTCATATTTCTTACCGTGAAAAGTTATAAATATTTTCTTTTTTTTCCTTTTTTTTCCTCTTTTTTTTTCTTTCCCTGTGCGAGAATGTAACGATGTGGAAATTACATTGATGTTAATTATGTGGAGGAAATATGCTTTGTGAATAGTCAAGAGAGGGAGGGAAAAAAGTAACAGTAGTAGTAGTAGTAGTAGTAGTAGTAGTAGTAGTAGTAGTAGTAGTAGTAGCAAGAGTACCCGTTAGAAACAGAGCAAACATTATCATCATCAAGTCTTGTAAGTAATGAAAGTATCAATCATATACAACTGCGATACTTGCCAATAATAACCAATTCTTACCTAGCTCATACCGTACAGTTTTTTAGTCCCTGGTTACATATACGTTGGACTCGAGGGTAAACCACACTAATTTGCATTCCCTAGTAAGGTGCAACATCTGGTCTAATATCACCGAGGTCTATAAATGAATAAAAGGAGATCCAAGTATGAGACAGTTAAATTCTAGCTTGTAAACAGGTTGTGGTTGAAAGATACGGGTTTGCACAGATGAATTTACGTTGAACAAAGAAGAGACAGACAGACAGACAGACAGACAGACAGGTAGCAAGAAGTTGATTCACAAATTGGAAACAGACTCAGCAAGCTTATAGTAAATGCGAATGCGATAGAAAGTTTAATAAGATGTTTGCATTAATTTACAGGCATATAGTACGAGTTGGTGATGTGATATATACAATAATGATGATGATGATAAGGAGGAAAAGGAGGAGGAGGCGGAGGAGGAGGAGGAGGAGGAGGAATGTTAGCGGGAATCATAAGAAATACAGTGTGTAATCTACAAATAAAAATACAGCTAGAAATACAATGTGTAATCTATAAATAAAAATACAACAAGGAATAATGAAAGCGAACATAATATTTCTACTGGTAAGGTATCTGGTAGTAGTAGTAGTAGTAGTAGAAAGTGAAAATTTAATAACAGTCACTTCTATTATACTATCTAACTATATTTATAACTAACGACTACAAAAAATGGGAGAGAGAAAATGTTACCTACACTGGATTTCTTTCTTGATGTTTGTGTAATCAGTTTCAGTTTCTAAACGAGTCAATTGTGTTAATGTTCGTTTGCTACAGGCTCAGGTAGACTGTTCTAAATATATATACTGTACAACGCGACTTAAGGAAAAGTAGTAGATGATGATAATGAAGAGGAGGAGGAGGAGGAGGAGGAGTAATATAGAAGTAGTAGTAATGAAATAATAGTAATAATAATAGTGATAATAATGATAATGATAAGTCATAGAGTACAGCCACCACACACACACCACACACACACACACACACACACCACACACACCACACACACACACACCACACACACACAGGATCCAGCTGACCTTTGCTCTACAAATTAACTCGACCCGCACGATACGTATCTAATTATTGTGATGATGACAGTGTGACATGAAATATTAATGATCATGATAACAACAACAACAACAACAACAACAACAACAACAACAATAATAATAATAATAATAATAACAATATTAAACTTCATCAACAACAACTACAAACAACAACAAACAACAACAAACAAACAAAAAAATATAACCTGTACTTTGCAATAATAACTCGAATGAAAATTAGTTGCTATAAGTTCCCCGAGGTGCCGAGAGGAGAAGGAGGAGGAGGAGGAGGAGGAGGAGGAGGAGGAGGAGAAGGAGGAGGAGAAGGAGGAGGAGAAGGAGGAGGAGGAGGAGAAGGAGGAGGAGTGGAGGGGCGTTAGGGTGTGGTTGTAGTGGTGGTGGATAAGGTTTTAGACAGACAAACTGACAGACAGGGAGACAGGCAGACGTATGCAAAAAATCTCTCTCTCTCTCTCTCTCTCTCTCTCTCTCTCTCTCTCTCTCTCTCTCTCTCTCTCTCTCTCTCTCTCTCTCTCTCTCTCTCTCTCTCTCTCTCTCATTATTGTCTAGCATCAAATCACTCACTCACTCACTCATACTCATTTCCCAGCCTGTGTGTGTGTGTGTGTGTGTGTGTGTGTGTGTGTGTGTGTGTGTGTGTGTGTGTGTGTGTGTGTGGTGGTATAGCGTGTGTTGGGGGTATGGTAGGTACGGGGCATGGGCATTGGTAGGGGGTATGGGGTAGGGGTAGGTAAGGGTAGTGCGGTACGATATGTTCTCCGCCCCAGCTGGCACCAAGGCCGTGGGAAGTAGGAGTTTCATACAAGATGCTTCGCTGCCTTCTTCCTCCTCCTCCTTCTCCTCCTTCTCCTTCTTCTCCTTCTTCTCCTCCGTATACCTCATCTTCCCTTTACTCCTCCATCTACTACTCCTTCTCCTTCTTCTCCTTTTCCTCATTCGTTCCTTCTCCAACATAGTAACTACCTCCTCCTCCTTCTCCTCCTACTCCATCTCCTTTTCTCTTTATTCTTCCTCATCATCCCCCTTATCCCTCCTTGTCTCCTTTCCTCTCCTGCTCACCCTACATCTCCTCCTCCTCCTTCTCCTCCTCCTCCTCCTCCTCCTTCATCTTCATCCCTATTCATCCCCCTCTCCTTTCCCCCCACCCTCCTCTCTTCCCTTTTTTCTTCCTTTTCCTTCCATCTCCCTTCTCCTTCTCCTTCTCAGTATAGTTCGGACACCCCCTCCTCCCCCCCCCTCTCTCTCTCTCTCTCTCTCTCTCTCTCTCTCTCTCTCTCTCTCTCTCTCTCTCTCTCTCTCTCTCTCATTCTTACAGGTGAGGTTGGGGGGTTGGGGGTTGGGGGGACGCATTTAGGGGGTGATGGTAGTAGAGGTGGTCTGAATCCCCCCCTCCCCTCCCTTCTCCAACCCCCCTCTTGTTTATATACAGTCAGCAGTATCCCCCAACCCCCCTCCTTCCCCTACCCTTCCCCCAAACATGGCTGACAGAGGTATACACAGAGAGGGAGAGGAGGAGGAGGAGGAGGGTTTTGGGGGGGGTAGGGGAAGACAGTTCAGGTAAAGAAGAGGTAACGATGAGAGAGAGAGAGAGAGAGGGAGAGAGAGAGAGAGAGAGAGAGAGAGAGAGAGAGAGAGAGAGAGAGAGAGAGAGAGAGAGAGAGAGGGTAAAGTTTTCTCATTCACTCTTGATTGGAATTATATTGTTTTCATGTGACAATTACCGTCCTTCTCCTCCTCCTCCTCCTCCTCCTCCTCCTCCTCCTCCTCCTCCTCCTCCTCCTCCTCCACTACACTTCGCTACACTCCGCTACACTCTAATGTGGTTCTTCTAGATTCCATTCACACACACACACACACACACACACACACACACACACATTTATTCATTTTCGAGCTTAATTTGTCAACTGTTTCTTGCACTTCTCTTCTTTTTTTTTTCTCTCTCTCTATCTATCGAACAAAAGAACTTATTAATGAAGAAACAAGCACAGAGAGAGAGAGAGAGAGAGAGAGAGAGAGAGAGAGAGAGAGAGAGAGAGAGAGAGAGAGAGAGAGAGAGAGTGTATGTGCGTGTGTATCAATCTATATTTGTAGACATTTATCTAAAGACATCATACGACTCTTATTAATTCAATGCATTTAATTATAGAAGTCAATCACCCAGACAAGCTTTCCCTTCTCTTCTCTAGCAATGAATAAATACATTAATTAAATCTACTACAGCAACAACAACAACAAAAACAAAGATACACACATACATATACTAATACATAACAATACTTACCCCAATTATTTTCAGTTTCCATCAGCAATATTATCTTCGTCACGTAATATTTTTTTTCTCCTCCTTCCTCTTCTTTTTTTCAGTCACTACAAATAATCCTTCTTCAAAATGTCACTCCACCACAAAAATTACCTAGAAAGCACATCAATTCACTATAAATCTTACAATACTATATATACGGTAAATTTAATAATTGCAAAACCTTATATATCGTAGCATATATTCATCATCGAGTAATTCAAATTGAAGAGAAGGTATAAGACAATATGAATTAGCAAGACCTACAGCAGCAATACCGTCAAGGAGAGAGTGGAGGCGAGGCAGGACCACCAGCAGCAGAGCACGGAAGGCAAATGAGGGAGAAATAGTTCAGTTGGTTCAATGTGAGTTAGTGCTTCACGCCTGCTTCGAAATGCGTGAGACAGCTTCGGTAGTCAACACATACTTGAAAGAGAGAAAGAAAGAGAAAGAGAAAGAGAGTATAAATTATTTGTATACTATTATCAACCTTTTTTCTAAGTCTACGAAACAAAATAATAGACGAAATAATACATATGCAAATGAAATTTGAATTATAAGCAATGGGAAGAAAGAAAAAAAAACATCAACATACAACAGTGTGGATCAAGTGACAGTGTGTGTGTGTGTGTGTGTGTGTGTGTGTGGGTGTGGGTGACTATAGCTTAGGCATCCAGCTTCGGTTTCATGATGCGCTCTCTCTCTCTCTCTCTCTCTCTCTCTCTCTCTCTCTCTCTCTCTCTCTCTCTCTCTCTCTCTCTCTCTCTCTCTCTCTTAC
>JAPQNM010000013.1:798183-815683 GCA_029783475.1 Metacarcinus magister | reverse complement strand
CTCTCTCTCTCTCTCTCTCTCTCTCTCTCTCTCTCTCTCTCGTATTCCTTCCATGTTCTGCCGGAATGAGGGTCACTTCTCCGTCTTGAATACTTAAAAGTTTCACTGCGTAACTTCTGCATTCTCGCCAACTCCATTGCCAGCGATAAATCACGGAAGAAATTGATACACGTACAGTACATACGTTGTTCCTTACCTTACCTTTACCTTACCTCACCTCCTCTTCTTCTTCTTCTTCTTCTTTATCTTCTTCTTTTGACCGCCTCGTTCGTTTGTTCGCTAAAAGGACAACGAGCTTCATTAATAAAAACTTCATAGCTATATATGTATTTTCTATTTATCTGTTGGTTTTTTTTTAGTAAAGTGAAAATAAAATCATACTTTGATGAATTATGGTCCTATTTTTCTGACTTTAGGTCCTATGATTATAATGAGTTTATTTATTTATAGTTATGTATGCGTGTTTCTATTGCTTTGAAAATGATAACTTTGCAAGGATGTTAAATCAGAAATGTTCAAGTGTAATAGATAGGCTGATATCACACACACACACACACACACACACACACACACACACATAGTTCCTCCCACAAGCTTGTCAGAATGATAGCTTATCTCCTTATCAGTAGCAGCCCGTTAGACAGAGAGAGAGAGAGAGAGAGAGAGAGAGAGAGAGAGAGAGAGAGAGAGAGAGAGAGAGAGAGAGAGAGAGAGAGAGAGAGAGAGAGAGAGAACAAATATTCACAAAATTTATGCTAAAATTCAATAGTATATAATTATTTGATAGCAGTAGTAGTGGTAGAAGTTGCAGCAGTAACCGGAAGAAGTAGAAGTAGTAACCAGACTCCACCTGCTGACTGGTCCATGTCTGCTACCGCCGCCCTGCTGACGATGCAAACCTCATTCCGTCAGCGGCAATAACACTCTCTACTTAGGAAACTTACTACTTCCTCCTCCTCATCTTCACTCACAATCTTATTCAAACTGTACATCATACCTTTAATATCTCTTGATCTTTTTTTCTTTTCTTATACGGATCTATATCATCACGCATTTTTTTTTTTTTTTTTGTGCTTTAATAGTCAGTTAGGTTTGTGTTATATTATATTAACACCAGCATGCATATTTCATGAATAAGTTACGTATTGGAAGCATCATGGTTAGTTAATATCTCCTTTATAACACAAGACAAGTATTATTAATTTGGTATTAAGTGTAATAGTATGTTTGGTAAGTGTTTTGTAAGACTTTTTATGGTCTAGTACTGATCATTTTCTTTTCTCTCTTATACAAACCTTTAAATGTTCATTCTTCCTTCCAGTTATAATAAGTTCAGCAACATGTATCAAAAGTTAACAAAATGACAAATGGATGTCATTTTACTTATTGATTTTTTCTTTTCTATTTTCCGTACGAGCAAGAACAGACAGAGATAGAGAGTAATAAGGATGGACTGCAATAAATGAAAAACTTGCATACAAAAATATAACTGTATTACAGAAATATAGGATCGATATATCTGAAGTCAAATAATAATAATAATAATAATAATAATAATAATAATAATTAATAATGATAATAATAATAATGATAATAATAATGATAACAATTATCCACTTGGGGAGGAGGGAAGGGCGACTTACGCAGCCCTAAAAAACAAAGTAAAATCGGGAAACGTTTCAACAGACAACAACTTAACATATATTGTTTTTAAGGCACATTGGGGCGTATCACTGTGGCGGGGGGCGGGGGGCGGAAGGGGGCCGGGGGGGGCACGCACACACAGCCTGGGGACGACTACGACAACTTCATACGTACACAACCTCTTAGGTGCACATAGAAGAGGCATTCAGGCTTGTCTGGAAAATCCGTACACAAGGTTTTTCCATATACTCAGCAGACAATTGTTTCACGTACATGTTGATGGTTCGTCTGGGAGTGAAGTGATGGTACGTACTGTACGTGAACAAGTCCTTACATACACAGACGGTTGGTTTGTCCATTCACTTACGTACAAGCTTCATATCTTGGTGTTTTTTTACTCTCTCTCCACCTGCCTGCCTTCTCTTCTTCATTCTCTTCTCATTCTCCTCTTCCTTCCACCCCAGCACACTAATAAAAAAAAATCACAGTTCCTTACTCCCAAATGTGTGGTTCTTTGGGAAGGAGAGTGAGATGTATGTATCTGTGTGTGTGTGTGTGTGTGTGTAGAACGAGGTGTGGTGGTAGTGGTGGGGGGTCTTCCTACAGTCGCGGGACGGAGGGAGGGAAGGAGAGGGAAGGGAAGGGGAGGGGAAGAGGGGCGGCAGTGGTGGTGGTGGTACGCTAGAGATTCGCCCCAACGCGCCACCACCACCACAACCGCTGCCTTTCCCACGGCCAGCTTCCACCACCACCACCACCATCACCACCGCCGCCGACACCACCTGTTGACGGCCAGAGAGTGCGGGAGCGGGTGAGGCAGGGGGTAGGGGGGGAGTGAGGCTGCGTTGTGTGTGTGTGTGTGTGTGTGTGTGTGTGTGTGTGAGAGAGAGAGAGAGAGAGAGAGAGAGAGAGAGAGAGAGAGAGAGAGAGAGAGAGAGAGAGAGAGAGAGAGAGAGAGAGAGAGAGAGAGAGAGACTGCCTTACTTGCGGTAGCAGAGCTTAAACCAATAAGCTATCAGCCGCTTACACGACGGCCGACGCATTCACACACACACACACAGACATGGGAGGGTGTCAAGGAAGGGGGGAGCGGTGGAGTCTGACCCTTGTGTGTCCCTCACTTAGGTATCACTCGCCCAAACCAGTGAGCTTGGGGAGGATCGCGGGGGAGATGGTAGGGGTGGAAGGGAGGGGAGGGGATGAGGAGGAGGAGGAGGCATCTTCCTATCCTGTCGTCCCTCTGGTGTTCTATCCCGCCAGGGAATGTGGCGGCAGGAGTGAGTTGCATGTAGATGGTTTCATGTTGCTGTTGTTGTTGCTCCTCGCTACTGCCGGGGAAACCATTCTCTTCTGGAGCTGTTTTTGTGACTCCCGAGCGTCGTGAGAGGCGAGAGTTTTTGTTGCCTTTTTTTCTGCGTCTCTTCGGCAGGCTGGCCGGGCGTGGCGGGGCGGGGCGGGGTCCACCATCTGTCCTCCCATGGCAGGAGGGGCTGGGCGGGGCGGGACTCAGGTCACCGCCACTGGGTTGTGCCTGGGCCGCCCTGTATCACAATCTTTACAGTGGTAGTTTACGACAGTGTTTTTATTTACCGACTGACATCACTCACGCAGCGACATCCTTCACGTATTGCACATCTCGGACCGCCGCCCCGCCCCGCTGCACCCCACCTTGGGCAGCCGGTCGACACTTCGCTCGTGAAGAATAATACTGAGGTAACTTGTCGAGGGATGGGTGACTCGGCCGAGGCAGAGGCGGGCGGGGCGGAGGCGGCACTGTGGGCGTGAGGGGAGAGGGAAGGCCCGGGCGGCCAGCACGGCGAAACAGTCCTATACACAGCGTCAACATCACAGACTGTAACATCCCGGTCGTCGAGGCGCGGCCCGGCGGCCGCCGTGCTGGACCACCGCCATTCAGTATTGCACGGGGCGGGCAGGCCGCGCGGCCCTGCACGACACACTCACGCATGGCACAAGTTGCTGGGCTGGGGCAGTATCACAACAACTACCGTCTGCTAGAGGCGTAACGCAGCAGGTACTGCATCACCTCATATTTGCCGCGCCAGCAGGCAAGGTGAAGCGGTGAAAAACCGTCCCTATTAGTGAGGTGTAGAGACGCTCCGTGCGCCACCAGCATCTTCACCACCTCCAGGTTGCCGTCCAAACAAGACTGTGTCAGCGCCGTCTGGCCATCAGCAGTAAAACCGTTGATCTGCACAAGCTGAGAGTACCGCGTCAGGATGCGCTTCAGCTCGCGGGGGTCGCCTTCCTGTACCGCCCGCACGAACTCCGCTTGGCACCCGAACTTCTCCACCCCGGGGTAACCGGAGTCTGGGGGAAATTGGAACCCAAAGTCCGGCGAGGAGGAGCGCTGGTAGCCCGGGCTGCTGGCGGGAGAGGCGTCACCAGTGCTGCAGGCCTCACTGCTGCCGCTGCCACTACTGGAGGTGCTGTAGGCAGGGCTGGGCGCGTTGTACGCCGGGGAGTAGATTCGCTGGTCGTCGTAGGGATCAGTAATGGGCCCAGGGGAGGGCTGCGGTGACTCCAGCGAAGAGGACTCGCTGGTTGACATGATGGAGTCCGGCGAGGAAGGTGCATCCTCAGAGCACACAGAACTAGCGCGTTCCACCTTCATGGTTGTGTCGGGCTGGATGACGCGTGGGATCCCTCGGGCTCAGACGCGGCACATGTGACCTCAGGGAAGCGTGCGGGTCAGCGGCACTCACGTCAGGGGCGAGGGAGGGACTGAGCGGCTGGACGGGGTTGGGACTCTCGGCAGCGGACTGGTGGGCGGTGCTGCGCTCTGGCGGCCGCCTCGCATAACACCACGTGGGAAAAACTGACGGCAGCGTGAGAACGGTGTCAGCCCCGACACCCACCACCACCACCACCGCCACTTACCACCTCCATTACCATCATAACCCATCCCTCCCGGCACCACCACGCCGTCACGGCCATGGCCATCCCCGTACTCTCATACTAATACCACCATTACTTCACTCTACTCGGTATCACTCTACATCCATTCCTACCACCATCACGCCCTAATCCCCACCACAGCTAACCCCTTCACCCACTACCACCTGCGGGCTGCGACACATTACCTTGACACCCGCCTGCCCGCCTGCCCACCGTGCGCTGCGCCCTCCACAGCCGGACGCGGGAGGAGAGGCAGTGAGGTTGTGCCAAGGTTATGGGGGAAGGTTGGTGAGCCGTGAGGTTACGAAAGGACAGGGACCAGAAAAGGAGGAAGGAAGAAGGAAAGGCTGCATCCCACTACTGAGAAACAAGAGAAACAAAAAACACATACAGAGAGAGAGAGAGAGAGAGAGAGAGAGAGAGAGAGAGAGAGAGAGAGAGAGAGAGAGAGAGAGAGAGAGAGAGAGAGATATGAATAACCAGATTACGGAGGAATGTGTGTGTGTGTGTGTGTGTGTGTGTGTGTGTGTGTGTGTGTGTGTGTGTGTGTGTGTGTGTGTGTGTGTGTGTGTGTGTGTGTGTGTGTGTGTGTGTGAAATACAACGATAATCTGGGTACAGATGGAATTACACTTTGTTAGATGAAGTGACAACTTGAACCAAGGGTCGGGTCGGCAGAGATGAAATAACAGTCAGTCTGGGGCTGAATAAAACAACAACAACCTTCTTAAGAGAACAACATAGCATATAGAATGGCAGGACAAGCAACATAAAAACCGGAGTCACAAAAATAGATTTGCTGCTTAATTAAGTGGATTAAATATTACGCTAAAACATGTGTGCTGTCGATGGAATTAGATGGAGAGAAAATAGAAGTAAAAGGTAACTTACGTCTTGATTAGTTAACCAACATGAATACGTTACAGTTAAGGACAAAATTAGGGAAGATTGTTTGAGTATATGGTGAGACGTGTCAGGAAGGGTTGGTGATCACTTTCCTCAGTGACTGCGGTCTTTCCTCTTTGCCACAGCTCGTAACTTGAAGCTGGGGACTTAACTCCCTTTTATCTTCGTTCCCACGCCCTATCCGGTGATGGGAATCCATGGGTGTGAAATGGTTTCCCTTCTAAAAGTTGTTTCGAATTTGTTAAGAAACGACTCGTGCTTTTTGAGAGTGGATGAATTATGGAAAGAATAATAAAGACAGTTAATAATGTGAACTTATATGATAAAGTACGCTTTGCCAAGGATTCACTTCCCTCCCCTTGTCTCCTTGACCTTTGAACTAGTGTAGTGGCGGGTATATAGTCATCGCTTGACGCGGAACACAGGACTCACTGTAGATATTTAGGTCACAACAGTTTATCTTTCCGTGATTTTCCCAGATACTCATTGATTGATTGTGCCGTAAGAAAGGAAAATGAAGCTACGTATTGTTAGTTGGATGCGCTGCGTTCTATCTGGCGCGGGACCACACTCGCAGATTTGTATGTAGTCGTTCCTAGAATCAATAATGCAGTATGAATAAAGAAGACACGTTTCAGTATTTTCATTCATTCATTTTTGCCTTCTGCCTTGACTGTCTAATATAGACATGAAGGCCAACCACCACCACCACCTTGCTGATAACGAGAACTTTGTGCAATAATTCAAGGATTATATTTTTTCCTCATCTTGGAGGATTTTTTTTTGTTATATCTTCTCGTGTTTTGTAATTTGACTTTCAAACATAACTAGACCTGCTGTGGTAATGACAATTGTATATACCTTAACACCAATAATAATCAGTTAATTAACTAAGAAGAGGATCACAGTAGTACATTATTTTATTAATGGCAAATAATAGAGAAAAAAGAAGTCTGAGAAAATCGAGCGAGGAAAAAATTGATGATGTGGGAGAGTCTAGTCTTGCCTCAACCTGTTTCCACTGTAAATGTTCACCAAAAAAAGGTGGACAGAAGCACATCAAGCAAAGATTAAATAGTTTCATATACCTTCAATGCCTCAGTTGTTTTCTACTGAACTGATTATGGTCTAAAGTATTACAGACAATAATAGTTCTTTAATTGTTCATCCGTTACATTAGTGATTACTTATTCCATATTAAGAACATAAGAAATGAGGAGACTGCAAGAGGCCAGTTGATGACCTACACGAGGCAGCTCCTTGTCTCCCACCCTTGGAATAATCCCAATATTTAGCCATCCCACCTGTCATCCCTATCCATACTCTGATCCAACCGTCTTTTAAAGCTACCTATTGACTCACCACTTACTACGTGTCTACCCAGCCTATTCCAATCGTTCACCACTCTGTTAGTGAACCAATATCTACCTATGTTTGTCCTGAATCTAAGTTTTCTAGCTTGTACCCATTTCCACGTGTCCTATCCTGACTACTAATTTCTAAAACCTGATCAATGTTTCCCTTATTAATTCCTTTTACCCATTTGAAAACCTCAATCATATCCCCTCTTGCCCTCCTTCTCTCTAGGGAGTGGAGATTAAAGCGTTTTAACCTATCTTTGTAGGGTAAATTTCTCAGCCCCTGAATCATCTTGGTCATTCTTCTCTGAACTGCCTCCAAGGAGCCTATATCCTTCCTATAATAAGGGGACCAAAATTGAGCTGCATAATCTAGGTGGGGTCTAACTAGCGCTAAATACAACAACCTCAGAATGACCTCAGAACTCCTATTTGTCACACACCTACTAATAAATCCCAGTATCTTGTTGGCCCTATTTCTAGCTATAATACACTGTTCCCTGGGGCGCCAGTCACTGCTTATTTGAACTCCCAAGTCTCTCACACTATATGACCTTCCTAAGGTAGTGTCATTTAATGTGTAGTCTACAAGCCTATTACCTTTACCTACGCTCATAATGCTACACTTGTTAACACACACACACACACACACACACAACCCCCAACACACACAACACCAAACTCCATATATATAAGTGATATGCAACACCACTGGTGCCCTAAGTATTATAATTATTCATCGGAAACACAATCAGATTACATTGCCTGGCGTCAGCTGAGTGTGTATGTGTGTGTGTGTGTGTGTGTCTAGGGATATGCACCTCTCCGGTATACCGACATACCGGTATTTTCGGGGTGGTATTACAGGCATTAGAAGCCTTTCGGTATACCGGTATTTTAGTCGATTTTTGTCGATTCGCCAGCCTGTCAGCCCTTCAGCCCACCATAACACACTTACAACACAACACACACCTTTATCTCTATCCTTGTAAGTCGTCATGTCCTAACACTGATTTTACTGTACCTAACACACAATAATTAACACTCTTGGATGTAAACAAATAATTACGGTGTTTTTTTCTCATTTTGTCATTGTTTTTTCCGTTTTTCTTTTTTCTATTGCTTATTTAGGGTTTACTTTCTGTTTGAATAATTTTTATATATTCTATTCTATGGTTTATATTGGTTTAATTTCATTATTATTGCTTTATTCTATTTTTTGATTTTATGATTGACCTTAGAAATAAAAAAATTTCATTAAATAAATACGAATCAAATATAAAAAATGTTTATGTAGGAAACAGTTAGGTACTTCAGACGATTTTTTTAAAGTATATATAATTGATTTCCTGTATATAATAATAATCTCAATTTTGGTTTTATATATACGTGACCCAGCGTCAACGCACGGCCGCTGTAGCAGTGTGGTGTCCACCCAGGATAGAGTGGCCCCGGCGGAGGTGCGCATGCGTGAGATCACCAGCTGGGTGGACACTCCACACTGCTACACCATAATAGGTAATCCCAGCGGTTCGTAAAAGGCGACAATAGGGACAGAGAGAGAGAGGTTTAGGAAGCCTCTCTTCTCAATACTCTCCTACAAAAAGACAAGACGCTGAGAGGGGAGATGAGTGGTAATGCTTGACCCTATATAGCATAGCATGTCATGTTTGCACCTTAAGGATTTCTTATAATCGTCTATACATGTCTTGCTTTATTTTAGTAAGTGCAGACCATGACACTCTTAGCCACCCACTACCAGTCTTGTCACCAGTAATCCCAGAAAATTCCTAATAATCTCTAACGGGTTCCTACTACTAATTGGTTATATTTTCTTGCATTCGTTGGCCTTAGTTACTCATAGGAAAGATAATAGAAACTGGAATAGATAAAAGTAGCAACGAACTCCTACTCTGTCTAGGGGTTCAATGGAAGTAAATTGTATACGCTTCTATGTTAGATCACAAGGAGTTTAATAGTTTAAAATAATTTACATATACATTATTGCATAATGCATGGATACATACATACTATACAACAATCACCCTCTCTAAATGTATGTGTGTGTGTGTGTGTGTGTGTGTGTGTGTGTGTGTGTGTGTGTGTGTGTGTGTGATAAATAAATAAAATATAAAAAAAAGTATAAACTGCCTCCACTACACCAACAAAAAAGTGTAGACGAAGGAATGATAAATAATACTTCATGAACTTCATGAACATTAACAAATAAATAATTGTAATACTTTCAAAGGAATGTATGTCTGGGTGTACAGGAATGTGTGTATGCATGCATGTATGTATGTACGTATTACTTGGCCTTCACTTTGTATACAATTAAGGTCAACAAGCTCTAAAAAATATCATTAAATAAATAAATAAATAAATAACAATTACGGTTTTCAACACAAAATTACATCCCTTTATTGTCGTGTATTCCTTACTTATTCATCTTTCCTTAATTTCTTTCACACATACACATCACTTTCATCCCAAACACCTAACATTCTCCTTCCGTAATGCCACACTAATTAGGCAAACCATATACCCATTCATAAATTAAATACTTCATATAAATAAATAAAGCTTTCCATTTCCTCATCCAGAAATGGTTGAATTTTTAAAATGCAGTTTCTTTTACGTTTACATTAACATTTCACCAAGACATGAGTTATCAAATCTAAAAAATATATATTTATCAAAATATTTTACCTATATTTCCTGTCATCTGTACTTAAGAAATGTTTTATTTTTGTTTATTCCAAATCCTTTGTAAATTAGGATAATGTGATCACTTATTATTACTTTACAGCCAATAAAGTTCAACACCTCATTAGATGTTTGAACAATTAATTATTATCATTATCTTAAAATCCCGAAAAATTTATAGGATTGGATTGTTTGTATTTATTTTGAACTATATGATAATCTTTCCTAAATTTCAAAACCTATCAATTTGGAAATACAGTACTATATATTTTCCTCATTTTAAAAGTCATCTAATATTATTTTCACATACTTGGGAATAATAATTCATACATATTAAGATTAACAAGCTCAAATATGATTTTTGTAAGTTCCATCATTACAACAAACTAAATATCTGGAAATTTTCTGAACTTGCACAAAACCCATTTCCTTATACTTCAGAAACTCAAATAATTAATGTATTCACCACATTTCTCATTAATGATTTCATGACTATAACTATTACTATTTTTTTCATATTCTATTTTCATCATTCTTTCAAATGTCACTGAAACGTTTCCTGTTCTGTAATTCCAGTTACTTCAAAAATTTTTCCTTCCTTTCAATTTTTCTATGCATAAATTAGTACAGTAATCTCTCTCTCTCTCTCTCTCTCTCTCTCTCTCTCTCTCTCTCTCTCTCTCTCTCTCTCTCTCTCTCTCTCTCTCTCTCTCTCTCTCTCTCTCTCTCTCTCTCTCTCTCTCTCTCTCACCAGTTCAGTTTTCAATGTTTAATATAATGTATTTCTCAGTTCTACCTTATCACATCACACTTCCTCCATCCCTCCCTTCCATTGACACATTAATTCCTTCCTAAGATGTGTACTAAAGCTTCATTGGACAACTCCAGTGAATTACTTGACTGAAGGAAGACAAAGACAGCTTGGAGTGTGTTCTGGGGGCCTTAGCAAGCCTCTGAAACAACAGGAGGTGGAAGCAAGTTGACCTACAGTGCGGGAGGAAGTGGGGTTATGTGGGGTATGTGGAGTATGACATTATTATTGGGAAAAGGGATGGCCACCACATAAGCTAGAGGGAGAAATGGCTGAATCTTCAGGTTGGACAAGAGGTGTGAATTCTACAACAGATGGCGTGTTAAGCTGGGCAGCAGAAGCAGATCTCATTGTTGCTGCTCTTGACGAACTACTAGTGTTAGCAGCAGATGCAATATTGGCGGTAGTTCTACTGTGATTGCAGGAAGGAGCAGTGCTTAGTGAGGTGGAGGCTGTGGTTCTGGTGGGAGTGTGTGTGGTGCTGCAAATGGCATTGAAAGGAATGACAATATTGGAGGTTTGAGAAGCAGAAGCACCAGGAGGAGGAGGAGGATGAGGATACCCAAGGCCTGGTGAGATGCCGCCTCCTGTGCTTGAACCTAAAGAAAGTAAGGAGGTGGTAGTAGCAGTGATGTCCAGGCTAGCAGCAGAGGCAGGTGTAGCAGCCATACAGCCCCTGGGGGAAGGTGGCCCCTGGGGGAATAGGGAGTCATAAGAGGGTGGAAGGTCCATGGTGGAAGTGGTGGAGCCAGGCCATCTGTGGAGGGTGTGGGGGTGTGGTAGCTGCGTGGTGGAGGTGAGGTGGGAGGCTCCGTTGCCCATCATTCCATGTCCAGAGTTGCACACGACGCGAACCTGATCAACATAACATAAAGAAAATTAATTAAAAATGGGAAATCTTTTTTTTTTTTTAGTTATAAAGATTAACACAAACAGACAAGGGATTCAATACATACATACAATGGTTGTTTATTATAATTTGGGTTAAACGACATGGAAATCTATAAGTAATATGTTCTTAAGTAATATAAAAAGGGATAAAAATAAGATGTATTTCTGAGATTCCCACAAAAAAAAAACGATCAATATTCTGTTTAAACACCTTTAATTCTAATTCTGACAGAGAGAGAGAGAGAGAGAGAGAGAGAGAGAGAGAGAGAGAGAGAGAGAGAGAGAGAGAGAGAGAGAGAGAGAGAGAGAGAGAGAGAGAGAGAGAGAGAGAGAGAGAGAGAGATAGATAGATAGATAGATTGATAACATGCCCCCACCTTCCTACCTGAATAGCCATATGGTGAGCTGAGGACAGGGTGGAGGACACTTCATAGGATTCTGCATACGAGTTGAGTTCCTGTGGTGGGCGTGGATCCCTCGGAGGAGGTGGTCGCGCCCGCCTCCAGTACACCACACCAGCCAGCAGCAGCAGCAGCAGAAGGGCAGCACCCACCCACGGACCCACCATCACGGGCACCAGACCCTCCAACGTGACTAGAAGGAGGAATAAAGATACATAGATGAAAGACTAACTAATGAGGGTTATTTCTTGAGCTTTATCATCCTTTTAGTGTTGTGTTGTAATTACTGTTTTGGGTGATAGATTTGAGCTCAAGGACAATGATAAAAGAAGGTAAATGAGTCACCTTGGATAAAATTTGATCAACACTGCCAAAACAAAACAGATTAACCCTTAAACAACATTCATTGTTTTCATTAATCCAACATTACGTTGTTCACACAGACGGTCATCCTTTCTAAAATCAGGGTTTTGTGTAGTTCTTCGCAAGGTTTGGCATTCCAGACGATCTCCTCGTATCAAGGAAAACCAAGACTACACCTCTATGGCCTCAGTCAGACGGTATGGTGAAGCGATTCAACGGCACACTCGCTCAGGAGCTTATGAAGTTCTGTGGGGACGGACGGCCAGACTGAGTGGGACAGGAAGTTGCAGCTACTGTTGATAACCTTCCACTCAGTAGAGGATAAATCCACCCAGTACATACCATTCCACCTGATGCTGAGGCCAGGAGATCTGCCTCCACATAAACCTAATCACTACCTGTCCATTGTACAAGGAATAGCCAACCTTGGAACTCAGTATGCGCAGCCTTTCAAGAGTGACTGGTGGAGGCGCACCACCAGATGTGAGAGAACCTACACCTTACTGCAGAGGTGATGAGGCGCCACTAGAACTGAGATGCCAAAGTCACTGGTATAAGGAGGTGACTAAGTGTGGATCCACAGCCCATACAGGAAAGGTCCCTCGCCTAAGCTTCAGAGTCCCTTCCAAACGGGTTGGTAGATAAATAGATACCTAGGAAACCCTGGGGAAGGTAAACTGTGAAAACTCGGAGGTCACAGTGGCCCTGTGTCTCAGGGTAATGGATTAATTTCCACCACAGGCTCAAAGGCTGATGTGACGGGAGATAAACGCCCACAGCTATGCGCAACTACAGCGTGTGCCAACACTTTACTTTACCTATGAACAAATGTGATGTGGGTGGTTTGGAATTTGTATAAAACACCTTAAAGCACATGTATGTGTTTTTTCTTGATAACATTTAGTGAGGTGTCATGGATTCACTCATGACGAAGGAACTATTTCCAAGTGTTTTTATCTCATAATGTATTAATTTCCTGTAGATGATGATATACCTAAATAAAGCAAATATATTGACTGAAACCTGAAGAAAAAACCTGTAAAAGATATGACACAAGCAAAGAACACTGATATGAGCATCTGTACCATTGGATATTAGACAAACAAAAAATAGAGACATCAACATAGACTTAAATCCAAATTCTATCAACTACATCTAAATATACCTAAACAAACTCATACATACCGTAGGAGTTGAAGCAAGACATCTCATCTAGGTTGTGAGGTTGGCCACAGTTGATGTGATGGTCGCACCAGAGTGACTGATGAATACACTTCTGTCGTTGGTGGTCTGAAGGGCCACACGAGCGGAAGCCGGGAGCACACTTCTCCTCACCATCTGTTGGGGGCAAAGGCAAGTAGTAGTGAGATGAAAATAGCGCATGAAAATAGAGTTAAGTATATTATTGAGAGGATGTAATGGTGATATGAAGAGAATGAGTAGATTTTGATGTGTGCATAATCATAAGGTTATACACATAAAATTTCAGGATGATAGAGTGATAAAAAAAATAACTACAAGTAACTGAGAAAAATTAAGTATGCCAAAAATATATGAAGAAGTAATGAGAGGTGAATACAGACTTAACTTAACTAGTATGGAGCCAGAATCTAAACTGTAACATATCAAACACAAAATATGGATATCAAAATTAATATCAAACAGGAATCTTTCAGCATCACTACAATAAGAATGACAATGATTATAATATCATGAACGATTATTTACACCACTGATCATAAATAACACAGATAATAGAGAGGAAAATACTAATGTAAGGGCAGATTTCTGGGTATTGGAAGTAAGGACACTAGATTTAGGCTGAAAAGCAAGCACACAGTCTCCCTAGGAACAAATGAGGCAGTGGATATATAAAGAAAAATTAGCACATGGGGGTGTATATACAGAGAAAAGAGGAACACCACCAGCTAAGGTGACTTCCTGGTGCTTGGCAAGACACTAAAAGGGGTTGAATAAAGCAATAACAAAGAAAATCATGGTGGTAATAGAAGTAGAGGTCATGACAAAAGCAAAGTTGTTGGATAACTGAAAGAGATACTTACAAGGGTAGGAGTAAGCAGTGACAACCAGCGTGAAGCCTCGGTGCGGCCGCCACGTTACGTTGCGCCACAGGTGGAAGTTGTCTCGCTCCCCCACGGATACCTCCATGTGGATCTCTGACACCTGAGGAAGGAAGGAAGGAAGGATAGAGAGTGATGGCACAGTAAGACGAGGATCAGGATGGCAATGCAATTAAATAAGGAAAGTGAAGAATACCGTAAGCTGGAGGGAAGGAGAATGAAACATGGGGTATAGAAAGGAGTACAGGTAAGGTATGGAAAAATCATTAGTGAAACAGTATACTCACACGACATCCTTGCATATCACGCTCTGAGGCAGCCGAGTGGGAAGGACAATACCCGACCAGTGACTGCTGGTAACCTAAGTGACTCAGCTCATCCTTGCCTCCCACAGACCAAGTCCCACACTGACGACCCTGTGGCAAGTCCGTCTGAGTCTCCACCTGTAACAAGATAACATACACACCCACGTTAATATTTAATGGAGAAATTGCTATGTCTATTTCTATTTATATTTCTCCTACTGTCCTCTTTACAGGGTCTGGCAACAAGTGGGATTTTTTTTTATGTATTTTTACTGTCCCTTAGCCAGTAAGTACCCTTTTAATATAAGGGAAAAAAATCTAAATACTGCTAAGATAAACTAAATCTAAAATGCTTATAATGATAGGATACAAATAGATAGTTACTAACAGCACTGCAAATCCTTATACACCTAAGATTTTATTCATATTATTTTCTGTACAGTATGTGAGTAACCTCAAATCCTGTATACTACTACTACAAAGTGTAACTATTATATATACATGACCTACCTTGTGAAGAAATAAATTAATATAAATTTTATATATATAAAAAATACTGAGACATGGAGAAAATTATCTGGTGAGGGATGACTAAATGTTTTATGTTTTATGGGTAAAGAAAAATTTATCTTCACAAGGAGAGGGAGTGATATTTGGAATAGTGTGAGGATAGAAAGGATATAAAAAGTGTCTTTAATATAGGAGAGAATAGAGAGGAGTGGCTTCCCAGACCCCTCACTCGCTTACTTCATCCCTTTCAATGGCCTTTTATGACCCTCAGGGAATACGGTGTTAGTAAATAAATAGAACATAAATAAAGTAAATAGCTAGATGAATAAAGTAAATAAATCAATAAATTAATAAATAGTTAAGTAAATAAATATAAATAAACAACAACAAACAAATATACAAATCTATCCATTCATCTATCCATCCATGACTGTTTTTTTTTCCATTGGTAAAAGAAAACAGTAATTATTAGAGTGCAGAAAACTATAATAATATGTTCCACAGAAAGTTTGAGTAATAGGAAAATTTTATACCTGAGCTGAGTAAGTTAGTAACAGCTGGTGTTTAATTAATGGCAGATGGTATAGCATTAAACCATTACCACCAACAATTATTTATATATTAACTACAGCTGAAGACTTAGAGGAGTGCAATTATACTTCTCAACACTGAGTATACATGTATGATATGTATACGTAGTTTGATAATCCCCGGAAATATCTTTTTGACTCCCGAAAACTGTGATCTTATTAACAATTGAGGTTATTATATTGAGTGGCAGATGTTACTCACCTAATAGCAGTTTCAGGTCTCCAAGAACATAATCAGAAACATGCAAGGTTCCTGCAGAAGGGATAGCGTGTGCGATTCCTTGACCTGATATTACTTTTAAGAGAAGAAAAATAGAGATGCACTGAAATGTCTTGTCTGTCAGAAATAAGAAAGAAAGAACAACCATTGATTACTTAGATGATGCAACAATTAACCCACTGGTATAATAAACATTCTTGTACATAAATAAATAAATAAATAGATAAATAAATAAATAAAAAGTTATAAATGGAAATAAATAATTTTTACAACACATACAAATACACATATGTATATTATGTGTGTGGGAAATGATAGAAATGGGTAACAGTAAGAGGATACAAATAAGATATAATTTAATGGGAAATATATGGATCAACAAAACTAGAAAAGAAAAAAATTTGGGAGTAAAATAAGATCATGTATAACTTGTCATTAGAAATATATACATATAAAAAGATTCACTGATGAAATATAAAAATCAAATTAAAGAGAAATATAAGACTGACATTCACTTATCAAGACAGAGAGATAAAGATGATAAAACAATTGATCTTATTATTATAGTGTATAGAGTTCTGAAGGAAATGAAAAAAGTAAAGAGGATAGAGTGAAAATCTATTTGTATGAGACTCAAGAAACATTACAAGAGGGAGTCATGAAAAAAAAAGTTGGCACAAAAATATACCAAGAAAACCAAAAAGATACATCTTTCCATACATACAGAAACATAAACTGGAACAACCTAGATATATAGAAATAATCCATGCTAAGAATACACCTGAATTTATAAACCGAGGCTGGATTATCACTGGCTTTGGAGATGGAACAGACAGTACAAGCATAACTCCTTTCCTATATACTAAAACAAGGAACACTTATAGGCAAACACACACACATTTCATCACAAAGAAGACAGACAATTTAAGGAAGGAAGACTCACCAAGATATAGTCAACACACTCGTTTTCAGCAAGTCGGTGTCTGCTGGGGTCTTCAAAACGCCTCAAGTCTATCTCTTCCAGCACTCCAGAGAGGCCTGACCCTGAGGGAATAGGTTAGGGTGTCAGACTGGTTGAATTAATGTTATAACACCACCACAGGTTTCTATATTCCTATTTTGAACAGATAAAGTCTCTCTCTCTCTCTCTCTCTCTCTCTCTCTCTCTCTCTCTCTCTCTCTCTCAACTACCAATTACATCATCTTATTCACCCTTCTCTTCACTGTTCCTTCTATCTCTATACCATCTCTAATCCTTTCTCCGCCTTATATCCCTTCATCAAATCTTCCTATAGTTTTCCAACCCTCATTTTAGACTCACAGAAGGGTCGAGCAGCAATGAAGTGGATGAAGCAGTGCATTGGAGTGTAGTCATACGAGCTCTTTGAAGTGAGGGTGAGAATGGCAGCTGATTTCGACTTGTCCAGGTAGATGGTCTGGTTACACACCTCCATCGCGTCCAGAGTGGCTGATGAAGGAAAGACTCAATAGTTATGGTGTAATAATATAATTTACCTTACCTAGGAAAGAGGATGATATGGAGATAACATTAGTGTCTTCTCCCGAGGTCAATACTTACATGTCAGATAGAATGAAGGTTGCAGAATGTCATGCATTATATATCAATTTCCGGAAACTTGTTAAAGCAAAAAAAAATAATAAAAAAAAAAATTAAAAAACCGTGCCTCAAAATTAATTATTATCCTATTATGCATCTATTCCTTTGATTTTGATTATTTAGTTCCATACTTTAGTTCATATATTCACAAGACTTGTTACTACTGTGTTCGTAAAATGAC
>JAPQNM010000013.1:678183-793183 GCA_029783475.1 Metacarcinus magister | reverse complement strand
CAATTTCACCGTCGTTCTCCGAGGATGTGGAGGTTACTCGTACCCTGATGCCCTGTGGAATGGCTGAGTACTCTGTGAAAAGTAAAGGGAAAAGGTGGTATTATTAGTCTGATTCTGTATTCCACTTCAAATACACGAGTGAGATTCTAATTAGTGTTCATTTAAATTCCCGAACATAAGAAAAATAGATTAAGGATAAGTCAATTGAATACATGATGCAAACTCAATTTCATAGTAATGTATGAAAGTAAAAAAAAAAGTGTGATACTTTAAAAAAAAACTATTACATATACATACTTGTTTTTTGTCATAGCTGCTGCAAACTGTATTACACAACTCAAAAAGAAAAACTTAAAAATCACTGTATTGTTATTTTGCAGGTTATCAGAGTAAAGTGTAAATATATATTATATATATGAGCGTTAACTTGATGGGATGAAACAGAAATTCATCGCTGCAGCAACGATAATAATCTGTGACGGATCTGCTCGAACTCCCTTTTCACTACTACTAAGCATGTCATTACATTTGTTTAACTGCAGCTTTTAATCTATTTCCTTTACATATCTGTCAAACATTTCTTAAGCTTCCTTCCCAACTTTATCCTTATACCATAATTATGTTACATATATCTAATTCCTGCTTAATGTTACGGTCTTCCACTTTTGTCTAATTTCCTTACAAACAACATTTCTCTTTTCTTTTTTCATATACAAATTTACAATATTTCCCTTAGTTTGTTCTTTTGTTCGTCCACTAAAACCTTCAGACTTAATATCTACTTTAATAAATCAAATTAACACCAAACTTCCATGTCCTATTACCAGAATTTTCATTGAGAACATGTGAAGGAATTTGTGTGTCAATACTTTGGACTACAAAAACACTGTGTAGGAAAATGCCTTTTTGACCTTTATTGAGCTTTTTCAATAATCTATACTAAAAGCAGTTTGATATTAAATAAATGGAACTGCAGCTACAGACACACCTGCAAAAAAAAACAGGCCAGTCAAAATTTACTTCAAGATGAAAATATATACAAGTGATTCTTTTGCCAAACAGTGAATGAAATATATATGTGGAAAATCTTACTTTACAGGTAAATTAATGATCAAACTGCTCTTAATATAGATAGAAAGTTGTCACATTGGAAAATATTGTGTGTACACCACACGGTATCACACATGGACACATGGACACACACACACACACACACCCCCACACACACAGGAGGACCAACACGTCATTTGACATGTAGCAAAATGACATGACATGACATATGACGCAACATATATAATATTATCTATATCATGGACCTAGATGTTAGAAAATGAATGCAATATTCTGACTCTAATAGTAGTGTGATGAAATGAGTGAAATGTTAAAATGCACGATGTCTCTATGGTATGTAACACTCCCTTGGTACCTCAACTATAACATAACATAACATCACACACAAACATCCTTCCACAACATCGGTGACTTGCTCCTCAAATACACAATACTTAATGAATGGAAAAAAAAAGACGAAGACTATGCAAATATTGATAACATGATAAAAGATCTATATTCAGAGACTCTCATCTATATATAATTTTTCAGTATCTAATCTTAGTGAAGTATCTATTTCCCCATATACCAATTTGAACACCACAGCTAATGAGGTGAATAAGTCAAATCACAAATGAGAACAGTTAAAAGAGCTAAGTTTTCTTAATGGAAATAATATGACAAAAATTATGCCTCAGGATTCAGATCAACCCAAAGTTAGGTTTTCAATAGAACTTTATGTATAACTAAATACCTAATGCTTGTAGATGATGCATATTTAATGAAGTAATTTTAAGTGTTGTTTGATGCAAAATATGTGAAGATGTGCATATGATTTATGAGAGAACCCAACACTGGAAATGGGGAAGAGTGGAATGAGACACACATAGACATACACAAGTTATAACACAATACAATATAATATCAATTGAAAAAGGAGACATAGATTTTGGAGAGGTAATACAGGACAACTTATCACCAGAGAAGCATATAGATCAAATATTTGGAGACACATTCAGGATGCTGAGGAATATATGATGTATGGTTTTTCAGTTCCTAGATAAAGATATAATGAGAAAAATAACTACTTTGATGATTAAACTAAAAAACTGAAATATGCAAAAGTTAGATAGTCTCCGCACAAGAAAAATCATGTGTCAAAATAGGAAAAAGAGAGAAGAGAAAGAGGAGACTTAATTACAATACATAGATTAATGAACAACTTGAAGGAAACAGATAGAAAAGATCTAATGACGCAAAGAAAAGGAGAGGCTATATATTAGACGGGACACAAGAAAAAATTGCAAAAAGGAATTTGTTTGAACGACACAAAAAGTACAGTTTTCCCTAGAGAAGTATAGACACTTGGAATGGACTAAAGGAAGAGGTAACAATGGCAAAAGAGTTTATAACAATTAAAGGACAGACTAGACAAATAATGATACGGAGACAGGACCACTCGAGTGTATACTACAACTAGGTACACACACACACACACACACACACACACACACACACACACACACACACACACACACACACACACTTCAGAATAATGTGAGTTCTGAATACACAGCTAAAATTCAACAAGGTTTTGGGATGATCATTCACGAAATCAGGATATGTTTCAAGATACTAACAAATGCATAAACATGCACAACTTTGGGGGTATGCTTGCAATCCTCGGCATGAATCAATGTAATCCAATACATCAACTAAAGACACGTAACCAATGTCATGCAAGTTTTTTTTTTACGTATTTTTGTTTGCCCCTAAAAAAAATAAAATAAAATTGCAGGAAATCTGAATACACATAGACATGACCTGAAAAATAACTGTATCTGGTGAGCCACAGAAGAATTAATCACCAACACATATAACATTAAAAGATGAACCAGACCTTGCACATAACAAAGCACCCAAGACCTGTTCTACTTAACACAACACTACACTACCTTCCTCCTCCTCCCAATGCTTGTTATTAACTGTTATTCAACCTGTTATGCATGGTAATTGGTGTATTAATTATCATACTTAAGTGAACAGATGTATTAAAAAAAATATTAAACTAATGAAGGCAGGAATGACACACAGCGAATACTGAATCATTTATAAACTCTCAACACAAAACAGATTACTGGTTCACTAAAAAGGCAATGTAATATATTAATTCATCATTCCGTGTACGTTATATTTGAATTGATTATTGACTCGTGAGCAAAGCACCAATATATAGTAAGTAAATGCACCTCAGCGACTTAATTCTAATCATAAAAACATATCAATCACAGTTATCTGGTCTTCATAAATAAACTCAACTTCCCACAAGCATTATTTACCAAGAACTTCCCTTAACATTGCTGTGTGTGTGTGTGTGTGTGTGTGTGTGTGTGTGTGTGTGTGTGTGTGTGTGTGTGTGTGTGTGTGGGTGTGTGTTGACCCTATCCTTCCATTTTACAACTGGCCTTCCTCTCCTTAATCAATTTCACTCACATACACTTTCTTCACAAACTCTTTCTCTCCAGATGATCAAACCACCTCAAAGTATTTCATTTCACCCATTCCACTAGACCACACCACTTCATTTGCATAAAGTCCCATGCCACATCTTTCATACATACTTTCATTACTCTCACCCTCCCATCTTGTCACGCCACATGCTCCTCTCAGATAACTCATTTCCACACACACACACACACTCTTGACTGCTGTATCCTATTCCATGTCTAAGTATCTGATCCATACGTCAATGTTAGCGGGAGAATACTAGTACTGTTCCTTAAACCTCTATTCAACTCCATGGACACATTCCTTCCTCACATAATCTTTGCAAATTATTCTATAACATATATGCCTTTCACAGCCCTTTTTTATTTCTTATTCCTTCCATCATTGTTCCTAAAAACTTATATTCTTTCTTTTCCTATATTATTTCTCCTAAAACTACATAACATAACAATTTCCTACTACTGGCACATTCACCCTACAAGTCAACCACCCTTGCTTCCCTCCTTTCAAAAGCTATCACCTTACTTTTCCCAGTATTCACTCTTACCTTCCTTCTCGTACATACATACACCATAAAATTCATACATCATTCACGCGCTCAAGTTCCTCTATACTCTCTGCAAACAGCACAGTGTCATCTGCAAACAGGCAAACCACACCACTGCCGCTAACCTACTCCATTCATCTTCAGTCTTGCACCTACATTCCGCATATTAATTAATTAATTTCTCTTATACACCCATCCATAAAGAATATTCAACAGCCATGGCACACATCACATCCTAGTCTCACTCCCACTCGTATAGGAAAGCTTTCATGTAGCTCTCCATCTACCCTCACACATGCACTTGCCTCCTTATAAAATGCCTTGATTAATTACCTTCAAATAACTACCCAAGCACTTTCGTTACTATTGCATTCACTGGACCTTCAAACACCCTATTACCTTATTAACACTTGCTCCTTCTCTAATTATCATTCTAGCTTCTCTCAGTCTCTCGTATATACTTTTCTCTTTAACCAGTCTGACCTTTCATCCCTATTAAGTCCAAATAAAGAGAGTTCAACTGTATTGCAGGTAAATATTTTAGCTTTTCGTTCACTTCAAGCATGTCAACATTTACCTGAACCTTACTTACCCTGAATAAGGAAATGAGACATGATGAAAAATTTAACTTCTTCCAAGTGTTCTCTCCAAATTCCCTCAAGTTAATCCAGTCATAAGTATTCTCAAGGTCCACGAATTCCTTAACACTTTTCTAACCTTCTGATACACACTCTCTACTTGCTGTCTCTTGGCAAAAATAATAAAAGAAATAAAAACCACAACAATACATTCAAATCCTTCACCTTTAGTTCCCTGTTGGTCTGTCTCCTTTGTAGAAACTGTAGTAGCAGCAGCAGCAGTTGTAGTAGTAACACCATCACCACCACCACCACCACAACCACAACCATCATCATCATCATCATCACCCTTACCACAAACACCACCACCACCACCACAGCTCGGCCCCAATGCCAAGATAGCACCGGTGGGGGGGTTACTGGGGCATGCTGGTGGACACCCATCCCCAACACAGGAAGGTTGAGGGTTGGGGTTGGGGTTGGGGGTGGCATCAGTGGCTTGACCTAAAGACAAATTGGGTTAGTCCTGGTTTGAGCTTGGATGAGAGCTCCATCAGTGTGGGTGGAGCGCCTGTGAGTAGGATGCAGCAGGGAGAAGGTGCCGTGAGATGTGTAGGTGTGCTGTGTAGAGAGTAGAGCTGAAAGAAGGGAGGCGGGCACACGGCCGTTAGACGCACCACTGAAGGGATTTGATGAAGGATGTCGAGTTAATTGTGAAGTTATTTGTGCCGTTATTGACTTGAGTTCTTCCTTCTCATTGTTAGTTTAATTATTATTCATTTTTTATCAATTTCAAAGATTGTTTTTTGATGTTTTCTACTAATATTTAATTGTATTTCTTTTGAGTTATATATAGCTTTTGCCTTTCCTATTAATATTCATAAAACTTTGAAGCTATGATAACATAAATAAATAAATAAATAACTTAAATTTCAATCTTTATGTAGTGATTTAATCTAAAATCATTACAACCACCTCTATCTTATTTACACGATAATATTTCACATATCTGTGGCTAATAAGCACTTACTGAGGCGAGGATTTCAAAGATATAAGCTGTAATACAAACAAACTATGAAGAGAAAACTAAAATACGGGGCATCAGCCTTATAATATCTACTGTTAGTTTAAACTGGTGTGCAAAATCATTACAATTGTTATCACCCTATTCATTTGTACAACAGGCTTTGCATACAAGCATTTGCCGAGCGAGTAGAACTTTTATCGATCTCTCCGTATTCCGGTTACTTATTTCAGCATTCACGTAACTGGATTCAGATTCTGTACAGCTGGTTTCTCTGTTAATCCAAAGCCAAGAATATTACATTTTTTATATATAATTAGGTATATTAGCCAATGTACAATTCAATGAAGATATTTTGCATGTACTCAAGACTACAGGAAATACTTTTATATATGTGTGAAGCAATGTACAAATTGTCTCCTTGTAGAAATGATGAAGGATAGAAGAAGAGAAAGTCAGTATGGAGTATGTGTGTGTGTGTGTGTGTTTGTTAGTTGGGAGGTATAAGGTATTGGACAAAACATGTTAGTTAGATTGGGGTTAGTACAGATAGTCTTCACCTTAATGGACATACACTGTTTGTTTTGAGAAGCAGTAATTAAAATACGTACTCTTAATATGCAATACTCGATGTACACAAAAAAATAAATAAATAAATAAATAAAATAAAATAAAAAATACAGCACAAGCAAAATCAATTACACGTCCATTAAGATAGAGACTCAATTCTATGCACATTAAAATACAATAACTGAGCAATTACAACTACATACAAGGCATCTAGAATCATATAACTATTCTGATCCCTTTCCCTTATATCATAGCATGCAAGGTTGTCATTTCATGGGCATACATTTTTGGTCATTGAGGGTTGCTGGTGGCCCCTCCTCCTTGACCCATGCAGAGGGGGGGTGGGGGTGTTGGTAGGTAGGAATGTAATGCAATTTTGGGGTATGGGCAACCTCTAGGAACAACAAAATACTCAAGCAATAGAGGTGACTGAAGTGGATGTGAGGTTGGAGGGAGGTTGGGGAAGGTTTGACAATACAGAACTGAATACATTTTTACAGTACATCAAAAAGTACTTATACTCGTGTCATACTTAAGTTGTAGTACCAAAACTGTATGCACATCTCATCTAAATATACGTCAAGCATATTAATGTTCTGATTATGGAAAGCATTTCAATCTACACTAAGCATACATACATACACATAACATATTCTAAATGTAACTTTTTAACTAACTAACTGAAATTAAATGCAGGAAGAGAATAAATGATTAATGGGAAATGGATGTAAGGAATGATATGCGACTTCAAAAATGAATAAAAAATTAAATAAAATAAAAATGAATAAAAAATTTAATAAAATGCAACAAAATAAAGATGAATAAAAAATCAAATGAAATTAAATAAAAATAAAACAGAAAAGAATGAAAAAAAAACCTACTAATACATGAATAAGTGGGATGAGGTTATGTGAATGAAAAAGTAGATGAATAAGATGAATGCACATGAGGTTGGGAGATGGACTCACCTTTCCTGCGGTCTCCTATCCTCGCTGGGAGTAATGAAATGGCTGCCAACATCCCTAGAGTAGCCGCCCCGCCGCAGCAGTAGAACAGGATGTCTCGGTAATAATTAGAACACTCGGGACAACAATTCCTGCAACACAACGAATCACACTTTTCATAACACCACCAACACAACATTACCATAAAAAAATGCTAAGAATGCGATGTTTAAACAGGAACAAGTACAAATATCTACCCACATAACCATCCCCACAATAAATAAAACCCACAAAACACACACACATCAATCAGCACTTACACACAAGGATTAAGGTTTTGGATCAGCATCACAGCCAACCCATTAGATAGCTTGTCAGTGAAGCTCATAGCACCGTAGACAAAGGCACCAGACTCCACATTAGGTCCTATGAGGTCAGCCGTGATAGAGAGTGAAGTAACCAGCATGACAGAGCCGCCTGCCCCCAGTAGAGCTGCCACTAGATACAGTAGGTAGCTCTTGTATATCTCTCCATGTCCGAGCCGCAATGCCACAGCTGCTGAGGCCCCCACCACAGTACCCAGCATGTAGGACGCCTGGTGGAGGAGGAGAGAGAGGTGTTGGAAGATGTAATTTTTTAACAGGGGTAAGATACATATAAAAGAATACACAGAGGAACATAAATTTCAACATGAATTATATGCACAATAGATAGAATCCCCTTTGTTCCAGTCAGATGGTACACTGACTTTTTTATTTTATTTTTACTTATGATAGATGAGATTCTTCAGTGCTGGGACACACTTTCACTAATCCGCTAAACGCTTATTACCCAAACAAATTTTTCCTAACTGGATTAGCGTTTTCCCCAAGTTCATAAATCGTTAGTGAACTAGTTAACTTCCACTACCACACACACACACACACACACACACACACACTTACCTTCCGTCCAATGATCTTATTGAGTGCTCGCATCCCAGTGGTCATGAGGAAACCCGAGACATACATGACAAGGGGTATGTAAGCTACAGACTCCTCCTGCATATGGAGGGAATCTTGCAGGTAAATTGGTATATACGCTTGTGACAGGTTACAGAATAGACGGGTGGCCATGTAGAGAACTGCAATCTGATAGAACTGAAATGAAAGGAAAAAAAAAACGGGTTAAAACGAGGTGGAGAAAACAAATGAAGGTGAAAATGTATTAGATAGTTTTAGGAAGAGAGAGAATGGAGGCAGTGAAAGGTTAAGTATTTGAAAACAGTGCTATGTAATCTGATAATTGAAATAAAAAACAACTGGTTAAAATTGGAGGGAGCACTGAACTCAAGAAAAATAAAACTACTGAACGACTCTAAAACACTAAACACCATCTCCTCTTTCTTTTACCTGAGTGTTTTTGAGCCAATCTGTCGCTGTCATCCTGAAGTGAGTGGGTGGTGTGGGTGAGGGAGGTGGTGGCGGGACAGCAGGTTGAGTAGTAGAGTTGGAACTATTTGTGCCATTCACTACTACCCTGTCGTCCTCCGCCTGTGAAGCTATTAAAGAGTTGTACCCAGTGCTGCCTTTCTCCTTCACAAACACATGGAACAACGCTACGAACACCACGCCGATCATCAGCACGATGGCGACAATGTACTGCCGAAAGAAAGGAGATACAATGTAAACACACACACACACACGACAGAACTACAAGAGGACACGAGAAGGAACTGAAAAGGACTACATGCAAGAGAGACATAAAAGAATATAGCTTCACATATAGAAGCCTGGAATAAATAAACTTGATGTAGAAATATGTAATTAATGCAAGAAATATTCATGATTTCAAAAGCAAACTGGATAATAGTAGATTTGTAGATGGGACAGTACGAACATAGCTCTTTTAATGTATATTACAACTAGGTAAATACACACACACACACACACACACACACACACAACTAAGGTAACAAGGTAAGGTAAGGTAAGGTAAGGCAAAGTAAGGTAACACACAACTAGGTAAATACATGTTATAATGCATTAATTTCTTCACATTGTTTTATAAATATACACTTTTCATACATCTTCACATTCATTAACTAACACACAGCATCACAATAATAATCCGATTCCTTGCCTTTGCCTCTCTCTCATCAACCTTTATAATGTTACGTCTCTTCCTATCTTGCTCTCTTCTAAATACATCATAATAAATAAAATAATCATACAAATAAAATACTAAAATAGACAAGGAATCAACATATCACAATCCAATAAGACTGTAAACATATCATTACAAAAGAATAATCAGCAACAACAACAACAGCGTCGGTCTCAGTCTCACCCTGAACTTGTTGGCATCCTCAGGACCTATGCCGGATTGACGCCCCGTTGAGCTCGTGTCCAAGCCAAGCACCATCCACGTCACTAAGTATACCATCACATTGGACATCACTGTGAAGCCATACCTGTTAAGACATTAAAGTTTGATAATCACTCACGGGAGAATAGCAGGAGGAGACACTAGAGTTTACATTAGAAGTGTTTGTCTGTATGTGTTGTTGACCTTCAGAATACAAACTGTTCTGTGTTGACATAAACAATTGGTATTTCTGAAGCGCTGAGTTGACACCAAACATTTCTTCAAAACATCCATGTCTTTGAATGTAAACAAGAGTAGAAACCAGCAGGCACTCTCGCTTATCTGAAATATTCTATACTGAAATACTGCAAAAATTTAGCTGCATATATAACAGAAATACATACAGACAGTTGCAATAATGGAGAAAAGTGATATAAAATAAAACAAGCATGGAATACATACACAAGATTCTAAAGGAAATGAATAAGAATAACATGGAATAATACACATAATAACACCTAAGAAAGAGACGACACAAACCTAACCACAACCTTGCACAGTTCACATAAGATAAAAAGAAATCTGGTCGGCAAATACCCCCAAAAAATACCGCTCTACCCACACCAATCTCTTCCAAATTAATCACCACACACCTGATTGCATTTAGCTCTGTGCGGTCATTAGGGTCTTGGGTGATGGAGGGGATGAGGGAGAGGTGACTGATCTGTGTGGCCGCCCAACCAAACTGGAACACCACTACGAACGGTGCGTAGTACACGACCTGCGCCCATTCGTGAGCTCCAGCACACCCTAAGCATCCCATGAAGATGAACGGGAAGGCACATAACACCATTGCTGAACCTGTGGGTGTTGAAGAACGTAAGAACATAAGAAAATAAGGAGGCTGCAAAAGGCCATTTAACCTAGACAAGGCAGCTTACTAGGAGGAGAAGTTTGGGGCTTGTTATGATACTGAAACTATATACATACACACAAGGATCTCTAAGGAAGTTACGTACAGCCATGATACCAGACAATTGCCGTACATACTCTTAATTATATCCTAGTCTTTGCTTTATTCTCACCTATTAGATGCCAGGTTTTTCTTCTGCCATACCGAGAGCAGAATGGCAGGTCATCAGTCCGGTCTACCTCCCGACCAACGAAAGGAGTGGAGAGAGCATCTGCAATCTGTAGGAAGATGAGTAAGATGAGAGATAGGAGAGAGACAGAGAGAGAGATATGTTTAGGTTATGTCAACACAACTTTCCTCTCTTCCTGGTTCTGTTACGACTTACTGCTGAATTTTTAGCATAGTATGAATTCAAACTTATTAGCCATTATCATATATTTTACTCACTTACTTTTATCTCTATTACATCATGTCTTTGTGTGCCTTTTTCTACTTCTCATTTATATAAGCATACAACAGCAAAATACAAAAAAATACAACAGGCAAAATGCATATAGGTAACAATTAATTTCCTAACTATATTTATACAACGATGCATTCATGAAACCAGAAAAAAACAGACAGACAGTTAAACACTTACTCAAACAGCTTAAATTATATAGTAACTTACTGAACAAAACCACTAAACAATCCAATCAATTAGGAAACACACACACACACACACACACACACACACACACACACACACACACACACTCTCTATCAACCCTCAATCACTTACCTGTCCTATGAGTAGCACTAAGCCAGCCAGTCCATTATCAAACAGCAGAACGTGGTGGAAGTAGACGAGCAGGTAGGTGAACCACATCGCCGAGCAGAGGTCATTTAACACATGTCCAAATCCATACCCAATCTTGGTACGGAAGGGAATAACTGCCATGGTGGTGGTGGTGGTGGTGGTGTGAGGAGGAGGAGAGGAGGTGGGGAAGAGAGAAGGAAGAAAGAAGACCAAGGAAAGGTTGGATGTGTATTATGTGAAGGAAGGATGGAAGGATTATGAGAGGAGAAGGAAAGGAGATAGATGTAAGGGTGGTAAAGATTAATCTATATGAAGAAACTTATGCATGAGTAGTGAGTGATTAAGTAGAGAATGACAATGAAGATATATAATAATGTGTTAATGGGTGCTGAGGAGGGAAAGTATGATGTCAATGAATACTATATATCTTTTATGAGATACAAAATGTGTGTTGGGGGGGAGAGAGTATGATATATATATATATATATATATGTATGAGTAAAATTAATCAAATATCTTGTATGAAATAAAAAGTAGGTAATCAAGATACACCTACATAAAAAGATAAATAACAGAATTAAATAAAATTATACAAGATATGGAAGAAAATAAAAGTTTGTAAAATATAACAAAAATTTCAACAGAATAAAAAATATAATTACATATTTGAAATTACATACTAGTAGTAAGAATGAACAGTAGAGTAAAGTCTGCTATGATAAATACTCAATTGTTATTAAATTATAACTTATAATTAAACTTTCACAACCAAATTATACATAATGTTAAAAAAGACTGCTGTTAGACTGTATAGTGATGATAATAGACTGTCATACGACTGAGGTAGAGGTTGTAGAGATGTAGGTGTGATGTCATATTGTGTGTGTGATGATGGTGGTGGTGGTCGAAGAGAGTAAATAAAGACAGATTAAAGGTTAAGTAAGGATGGTGTACACAACCAGCATCTGGAAATAATAAAAATAAAAATATATTAATGACTCGATAAATAAAAAAAAGTAAATACATGTTTAATTAAATGTAAACAATCTTACAAATGCAAAAAAAATTATCGTTTAGACAAAAAAAATATTTCGGAGTTACATTTTCCTTAATATTCATAACTTTACTAACACCTTTTGATCTTTTCAATATAACTCTACATCAGGGGCGGGCAACTTCTGGCCTGCGGGCCAGATCCGGCCCGCGAAGGCCTAGCATCTGGCCCGCCACCCTGCTCGGCATTAATATTGCAATCCGGCCCACAAAACTTTCTCTCTATCTATCTGTATAGTGGTGAGGTGAGCTATGTCCCTGAGCGTTAATCCCTTCTGGTATTTCCTGGGTGAGGTCATGTCGCCACCTGAATTGCCTGAGGCAGGTCACCTGGCCTGTCCTTTGTTAGCTTGGAGGAGGGAAGGTGAATAAGCCCCACCTACACGCCAGGGTGGCGCGACCAATGAAGTTCAAATGTGAACTGCCGGATCGAATCACAAGTGGTCACGGGCAAGTAGTCCTGCCCCTATGGACTGACAGAGCAAGGGGATTGGCTGCATCCTTGCCATGAATAGGGCGGCAGAGCTCATCATGCTGTTTGATGGAGAAGTCAGTCGCCTGCCGCCGCTGCCGGATGAAGCCATTCAGGGATGGGGACTTCATCAAGGAGTGCCTGGTAGCTGTGGTGGACTCAGTCTATCCAGAGCAGCGTTCTGCTTTTGAGAAAGTGAACCTTTCGTTCCGCACCGTTCGTTGTCGCATTGAGGAGATGTCGGACAACATGCACGACTCACTCAAGACCCGCAGCTCAACCCTCGTCGCCTTCTCCCTCGCTCTTGACGAGAGCACCGACACGAAGGACACGGCCCAGATGGCCATTTCCATACGAGGGGTCACCGCTGACCTTCAGATGTGTGAAGAATTCCTCCAGCTTGTCCCGCTGCGTGGCACCACCACTGGGCAAGACCCAGATGACCCATATTCGACGCCGTGCTTCAGTGTGTGGAGCAGCACTCCCTAGACCTCTCCCGTCTTGTGTGCATGATGACCGACGGTGCCCCGGCGATGACTGGGGAGAAGAAGGCCATCTAGTGCGCCACTGTGAGGCCGCCGGACACACTCAGCCCATCCACAAGGTGCACTGCATCATCCACCAAGAGTCCCTGTGTGCCAAGTCTGCCAGTGTCGTTGATGTCATGTCTGTCGAGGTGAAGGTCGCCAACTCCATCCTCTCTCGCAGCCTTAACCATCGCCAGTTCCAGGTACTGATGAACGAGGTGAACGTGCACTACAACGACCTGCTCTACTTCTGTGAGGTCCACTGGCTGAGTTGTGGGGCCATGCTGTCTCGTGTGTGTGGCCTGCAGCAGGAGATCGCCACCTTCCTCCGTCAGAAGAACCTTTTCCACGCTGATCACTTCTCCGACCTGCGATGGCTCGCTCGTCTGGCCCTGCTCACGGACATCACTACACACCTGAACACCCTCAACTTGAAGCTGCAAGGCAAAGAAATTTTTGTGACAGACATGCACGCGCACATCACCACCTTCCAGGTTAAGCTGTGCTTGTGGGAGGCTCAGTTGGCTATTGGTCAGTTTGTACATTTTCCTCGCCTTGCTGCTTGTGCCCCTGACAACATGGACCTGGACACTTGCGTTAGTGTCGTCGCCTCTCTGCGGGAGGAATTTGCCTCCCGTTTCACAGACGTCAAGGCGCTGGCTGCGGACTTCAAGCTTTTCACCGCCCTCTTTGACTTGCCCGTGGATGACGCCCCTGCCCCCCTGCCCCCCTGCAGATAAAGTTGGTGGAGCTGCAGTGCAATGATGAACTGAAGGTGAAGTTCCGCACCTCTTCTCTGCTGTCCTTCTTCCACGACCTCATCCTCCCTTCTAACAATTTTCCAAAAAATACATTGCGCATGTTCAACGCATAGTGGCCGTGTTTGGCAGCACCTACTGTTGCGAACAGCTGTTCTCCAAAATGAAGTACACGAAGTTTCACCTTTGCTCCCAACTCTCGGACCGCCACCTGAATGACATTCTTCTGTTGTCTACCTCATCCATCGAGCCGGACATTGAAGCACTTCTTCATGGCAAGCAGCACCAGCCATCTCACTGATTTGTATGTTTTTCAATAAAATTCTTGTATAATGTATTGTGTATAAATATATATAGTCACTTTGGGGATTTCGTTTGTCACTCCGGCCCGCGGCCTGCTCCCAAAAGCCTCATCAGGCCCTCGCTCTGAAAAGGTTGCCCGCCCCTGCTCTACATCATTCTTCAACAAACACCAATCACTATAAATACAAGTAAGTGCACACATTATTATAGTCACACACACACACACACACACACACACACACACACACACACACACACACACACACACACACACACAAAAAAAAAAAGAGAAATTAACAAGGAAGCAGGGGCGTAGCTAGGGTACATGGCGCCTTGGGGCAACCACTAGAATTGAGCCCCCCCTTTCTCCCTCTCAGGAGTGGGGGTAGGTGGGGAGCGTAGCGAGCCTAATCAGCTGGGGAGTTTGGGGGGGCGCTGTAAACTAGGGTTGGGTCCAAGTACATGTACTTGTACTTGGAGTTTAAAATGTTACTTGTACTTGTACTTAGACACGAAGTACTTGAAAAATACCAAGTACATTCGAGTACAAACAAGTACATTGTATTTAATCAAAAGTTGTATACTGTATATAAATTGTATTGAACTTTATGTTGATACTATTGGGTAAATACGTAGCCTACATTGAGTGTTGTGATATTGTAGTGTAATATAGGATAAAGGAACATAATTATGTAGTATTTTCACAATTGGTAACATTCTACAGTAGACACCGTCTAGAGAGAGAGAGAGAGAGAGAGAGAGAGAGAGAGAGAGAGAGAGAGAGAGAGAGAGAGAGAAAAAAAAATGCATTAACTCCCTTTTATTTGATATAATTTTAATACATAATGAAAAAGTTACGTCAAAATAATTTCTCATTTATAGCTTATTTTCCTTAATAAGAAACAAAACATTGTAAAAACCTTTGAGACAAATCAGAAAAGGGGTTTTCTTAGTCAGTTGGACTTGGATTGAGAGTCTTGATCTTGATCTAAACTTGGAATTATATTAAATGGAATCTATAATATATATATATATATATATATATATATATATATATATATATATATATATATATATATATATATATATATATATCAGTTCGTTACATATTTATTATCATTATAAAGCTTTTTATCTTTCTTTTGATCTACATTTTGTATAATATTAATTTGTAGTTCAATAATAATAATAATCATCTTGTTGTGACCGCTAGCAGTCGACACCGGACGGACTTTTAAAGAGGTGATATTATTTCCTCGTGTTACACCTTCTCTGTTCCTCTCCATGTCCATTTGAGGCATGGAGGAGCAGCAACACATTATTCCTCACCATTAATAGTGATTGGATATAAAGAAAACAGGTACAGTAATGTGGCGGCCGTGTGTTGACTGGTGGATCACGTATATATAAAACCAAAATCGAGATTTTTATTATGCATAGAAAAGCAATTAAATATACTTCAAAAAATCGAGTGAAATACCTAACTGATTTCTACATAAACATTTGTTATATTTGATTCGTATTTATTTCATGAAAAATGTTTATTTCTAAGGTCAATCATGAAATCGAATAATAGAATAAAGTAATACTAATGAAATTAAACCAATATAAACCATAGAATAGAATATAGAAAAATTATTGAAACCGAAAGTAAAGTCTAAATAAACCATAAAACAAAGAAAAAGGGAAAAAAGTACGAAAAAATGAGAAAAAAACACCGTAATTATTTGTTTACATCCAAGAGTGTTAATTATAGCATGTTAGGCACAGTTTAAGAAGTGTTAGGACATGATGACCTACAACGATAAAGATGAAGGCGAGTGTGTTGTGTTACGAGTGTGTTGTGAGTGTGTTTTGGTGGACTGAAAGGCTGAAAGTAGCACTAGGGATGTGCGGTATAGACAAAAATACCGGTATACCGAACGGCTTCTAATACATGTAATACCTGTAAGACAACCCCGAAAATACCGGTATGTCGGTATACCGGATAGGTGCATATCTCTAGACACACACACACACACTCAGCTGACGCCAGGCAATGAAATCTGATTGTGTTTCCGATTAATAATTATAATACTTAGGGCACCAGTTGTGTTGCATATCACATATATATATATATATATATATATATATATATATATATATATATATATATATATATATGGAGTTTGGTGTGTGTGTGTGTGTGTGTGTGTGTGTTTAAAATACGTGCATGGTGTGTGGGAAGCAGGGTTGGGTCCAAATACATGTACTTGTACTTGGAATTGGGGACGGCGGACCCCTTTGTTGGGGCTTCTTATAAGACCCCCACACCCCTTCCCTTAGCTACGTAACTGAATTTAGCCATTAGACTTGAGCCTGTATCATGGCACCCCCCAAAAGTTGTCACCCGGGGCGGACCGCGCCCACCTAACTACGCCACTGCAAGGAAGGATATAAGAAAAGTTAATATATAATCTTCGATAATAGTAGTGTTGTTAGCTAGAGTGGATTCCCGTGATTATATTCGCGTGTACAATAAAACAAAAAAATGGAGACACACACAATTATGACTTCAGCATCCCAGCAACTATTATAAGAGTTACATCCTTTTCTAAGCTTGTCGCTAAACTCTTGTAGGGTTTCTCTCTCTGGCTTCCCATCCAACACTTTTCTCAACACAGGAGATATTACTGTACTAAATATTTTCCTTCCTCACACATACCTCAAAGTCAAAATCCTATAATACTTAAGACTTCACACTAAATAAATAAATAATAAAAAGACACTGATGCCAGCTTATATGTTTTTTTTTATATATTTTTATATACCTAGGTAATCTATTGCAGGAGGATAGCGGAGACAAGGAATCTCAAGTGTTTGGCGAGACGTTACTCTTCCTTCTCCCTCTGTGGTTTGCTTTCTCGTAAGATAGAATGCAAAGGAGGTGGTGCTTCCCAGACCCTTCACTCTGTCCCTTTTATGATCAGCTAGGAATACACAAGGCATATAATCATCATCATCATCATCATCATCATCAATAGCTTCTATGAGTCTAGTACAAGAAAAAGGCTTCCCACAACCTCTCATCTCATATCTATCACACGCCCATTTTTTTTCCTAGGTTACTGCAGCAAAACTTCCTTCCTATCTCATCTCTCCATCTAGTTTTCTGGCTACCCTGCCTTATTTTACCATCACTGAGTTGTCATTTTAACACTCGAACAGTCTAAATATTATGTCAAATGTGCCTAACAAGTACGTGTGTAGAGTTAAGACAGAGAAAAGCCTGTTACAACTCGCTTTAAATTTCTCCAAAAAGGGAGACGGAAGCCTAGCAAATGCCTGTCTGCCTCTCTCACATTCTCTCTCTCTGCTCAGTGCTCACACCTCCTCCTCCTCCTCCTTTGATCTCCTACCCTGACCCTCCCCTTACTGATACACAATCCCCTCCCACCTGAGGCTTCATATAACAACCTCAACACAAGGATCGTCTTTCTCTTAGCGGCCGTCCACCAGCCACCAGTCAACGCCGTGCCAAGTTCACGACTGTTATGTATGTGTGTTTCATCACTACCATTCATTATGTTGCATTATTATTATTATCATTATCACATATATTACGTCACTACAGCGTCCAGCATCATCACTATAACTAACTATTAAAGCAATTCTATATTACTTCCTCACTGTCATCACTATCAAATTCCTTCCTTCCACTATGTACTTTTTATTGTCTGTCATTACGCTATAGTCAATTTTTTTTAACAAGGATATATAACAAAAAGTTAGTATATAATCTTGGATAATATTAGTATTGTTTTAGAGTGCGTTCCTTGGATTATATTCGCGTGCAATTAAACTAAAAAAAAGAATGGAGAAGAGGAGAGAAGAGAGAATGAGTTGCGTGTTGGTTAGTTAGATAATAATGCAAGTTAGTTAGTTAATTAGTTAGTTAGTTAGACATGCACATACATACATACATATACTCTCACACATACACATACACACACATACACCACTAACTATATATACTTTCAAAACACATCACTACTACTATCAAACACCACCACCACCACCATCACCACCACCACAATCAGGCTACACCCATTTCATCACAATCACCAACACCAGCCATATCTACCTACACCAGGCAGACAGACAGACAATAACTGCATTATGTGGTGTCTATAATATAATGACAAACCGGACTTAACTTGAATAAATAACATGTCAATTTACAGCGAGTGAGGGACAGTGCACGATAGAAAGGTTGGGGGAGATAAGTTAAGTTCATATTCTCTCTCTCTCTCTCTCTCTCTCTCTCTCTCTCTCTCTCTCTCTCTCTCTCTCTCTCTCTCTCTCTCTCTCTCTCTCTCTCTCTCAATGGCACTGCAAGGTAAACACAACTAACTACGATAACACATACATAATTAACACACACACACACACACACACACACACACACACACACACACAGTGACGTAATAGGGGGGGGGGCACTGTGCCATGCCCCCCGCCCCCCCTTTTTGTCCCAGTAACCCCGACGTATCTGTGGATCTAAATATGTATGCAATATATCCCTCCTGTGACCTCAAAATATTCCTTACATAAATGCTTGATATTAAAAGAAAAATTCCTAGATCCACCCAGTTGTAGAAACCCGATTCACTCACTAATGTTATAAAAAAAATACGGATTCATCCCTTTTAACGAGCTATAATAATCACTACTTGACACACACACACACACACACACACACACACACACACACACACACACACACACACACACACACAGTCACACAAATAGTGAATCAGCTACTAAGAACTTTAATTCAACCACGTGTTTTATCTTTACATCCCTCACTCACTCCTTCTAAAGCCCTTACATACCATAAAACTTTGAACCCTATAACCGACCTTAGGATGAGGTAATTATATACACGCCCCTAATGTGAGTCAGAGGATGCGTTGTGTCTAGGTTAGGAGCGTGGTTAGGCAAGTGAAGTTAGGAAAAGTGTGTGTGTGTGTGTGTGTGTGTGTGTGTGTGTGTGTGTGTGTGTGTGTGTGTGTGTGTGTGTGTGTGTGTGTGTGTGTGTGTTGGGGGTGTGTTAGTGTCACCAAAAATGCAGTTTGATATCTATGTTTGCTAATACAATCAATGGTTATCGTAGCCACCACCACCCCCACCAGGAGAGAGAGAGAGAGAGAGAGAGAGAGAGAGAGAGAGAGAGAGAGAGAGAGAGAGAGAGAGAGAGAGAGAGAGAGAGAGAGAGAGAGAGAGAGAGAGAGAGAGTGAGTTGCTGTCCAATAAAGCAAATTAAGCAATTATGTAAGACAACTTTCTGGTTAGATTTCATGGTATGAGTCATGCTGGACAAAAAATTTCTCTTAATTTTTGTTAATGTGAGAGAGAGAGAGAGAGAGAGAGAGAGAGAGAGAGAGAGAGAGAGAGAGAGAGAGAGAGAGAGAGAGAGAGAGAGAGAGAGAGAGACACACACACACTACAAAACAAGGAGTTACGCTAGCATGTTTTCGATATATTTTCATAAAGAAGGAGGTGGTGAGATGAATGAAGAATGTGTATACAGTGAAAACTTTATATAAACACCTGTAGTTACTACTTACCCCCATTAGTATATAGATTATGGTTAGTTGTTGTTTCTATGACATCTATAATCATGTTTTTTCTTATTCGTATCTATATTGATCGATGTGTAGCTATCTCTATTGTCGCGCGTTGCTCCTGTTAATTTGTCCTGCATATATTTACTTTCTATAAAGGTTATATTATATAGGTACACACACACACACACACACACACACCACACACACACACACACACACACACACTTTGCAATTGAAGCATGGTGGATGGTAATCTCTAAAACAAACAAGATATTATCGCAGCTTGTCATTTAACTGTACAAATTCAACAAAACACACTTCCTCGTTCTCTTATCTCGTTTGAGGTATAGATATTAACACATCACTAAAACTATACGCGTAAACTACCAATTAATAAACAAACTAGACATCACAAATCGTTAGCAAGAAGAAATAACTGAGAATCAACACGAATAAGTACGATTTTGATTCCATTCAGCACTTTCCCTTTCATTTGAGCGTATGTGAAGGGGTGGGTGTATCAGATAACAGCATGACTTTAGTATAATAGTAATCGAAGTTAATAGATACAATTGGTGTATTTATGTGTGATCTAATGCCACAGTTAAGATCGGAAAGAGAGTTAGGACACTACTTTAGAGAACGTTGTGCCGGTATATATAATGTTACGTGTTGGTAAGATATTTTTTTTCTATCAGCATACCTTGGCAAACTTCTTACTTGTTTAACTGTAGTTCTCTCTCTCTCTCTCTCTCTCTCTCTCTCTCTCTCTCTCTCTCTCTCTCTCTCTCTCTCTCTCTCTCTCTCTCTCTCTCTCTCTCTCTCCGAATGTTTAGTTTCCCACATAGAACCGTGGATGTGTGGAATGGCTTGAGTGAAGAGATTGTTACAGCAGATAATGTACATATATTCAAGGAAAGGTTGGATAAATTTAGATATGGAGACAGGGCACTATGAGCCCCGCTCGAACCCTGTAATATACAACTAGGTAAATACACACAAACGTGCCTGTAGGTGAAGCAGCAGCAGACGAAGCAAACCAAAGTGACAAACTCGATTCTCCACACTTTCTTTCACAATAACAAAAATCCTTCCTTCTTTTCTTCTCTTAATCCACACGTAGTAGTCTTCTTTTTTTTCCTCAACAACTACTTAAATGCGTCAAAGTGATGAGCGCTGACCGGACAGTAAGTACACCCACCCTGCTAGCACTGAATCCACGAAGCTAGTGACTCGGTGAGAGAGGGAGAGTAGAGAGAGAAACAGAGAGAGAGGGGAGTGTGCTGTGCTGGAGGGAGGGAGAGAGGGAGGGGCAGTGGTTAGACGGGAGGTAGAGAGGGGAGAGGTGTGGTGTAGTAGTATAGAGGCAGAGTACCAGGGGGAGTGTCATAGGTGAAAGAGAGATGAGTAGACGTGTAAGATGAGTAATACAGAGAAATAGGAGCAGTAACATAAGAAGGAACAAAGTGATTTGGTATAGAACACAGAGCGAAGGAAGGAAGAGAGGGAAGAGAGGAGAAGGTGTAGAGATAATGAAGATAGGTATACAAGAGAAGAGAAGAGAGGAGAAGAGGATGGTAGGATAGGCACATTACCTTCCTTCCCTTTTGCTATCCAAGGTCACCCACTTATCCATCCACTATTTGTCCTTCCTCGCTCATCTCCCACTACCAACCACACCCAATATACACGTGCACACCTATTCCAGCTAGCCACACCCACACGTATACTCACCCACCACCAACCACTACTCATCCACGTATAACACTTTACAATACATAACATACACTCCGTCACGCCTCACTATGTACAGTATATTAACCCCAATACACAGATATTACATCACGGCAACATACAAGAACAATAACCGTCATGAACACACACACACACACACACACAAGTGCACCAGCCAGATCCCCCTCCCCCCCTTCCTCCCCCTCAAATACATCCTGTCCCCAAACAAGGTAAATACGTTCACGCTATCTTCCTTCTACCTCACACACACACAGAGAGAGAGAGAGAGAGAGAGAGAGAGAGAGAGAGAGAGAGAGAGAGAGAGAGAGAGAGAGAGAGAGAGAGAGAGAGAGAGAGAGAGAGAGAGAGAGAATTATACATTACTATCACCATCCCGTTACTATGTTCCTGCCTCTCCCTCCACACTCACTCCACCACCACCACCACCACAACCACCACCACCACCACAACAAAAATTTCCTCCCCCTCATATCACAATCAAAAACCAACCTTGCATTCAAGAGGCAATAAAAACACAACCCTCACTGCAATGTTATTAATCTTATCTCTTACGTCATTTAGAATACTTATTTATGTGCTGCTGTTGTTCTCTTGACCACATTATCAAGTCATGGAATATATATATATACACTTATTATTACAACCTATTCATGTATAATTCCCAAATCGGATTAAGCAAATATTTACGTCTGAAAAGTTGCTATTTATAGACAATCTTGCCGCAATTCACGTATTGTAAAACTTTAAATAAAATCCTGTGCAACCCCACTACCTCATGCTTGCACACGACACATGCACTGCTGCACGTCATCACACACACCCACATACCCAATGTTCCCTTCTGAGCCTGACACGCGGGATTTGAGCTTCAAGGCCTCAGGAGTAATGACTGACCTAGCTTTTATGGATAACTGAATATAAGAAGGCACTGATTATTAACCCACAGCAACAAGTATAATAATTACAAATGTGTGTGTGTGTGTGTGTGTGTGTGTGTGTGTGTGTGTGTCTTTGTGTGTGTGAGGGTCTTTGTGTGTGTGTGTGTGTGTGTGTGTGTGTTGCCAGGGAGAGAGGAAGCGGTGTCCGTCTGTCTGGCTGGCTGTGTGTTTTGGGGTTTGAAAAATACGGCAGTGATTTTGTGGGTATTTCTCCCGTCTTTTTGGGATGGCAGGGCGCGACTCTCCCCACTGTAATTGTAGCCTTAGAAGGGGAGGCAGCAACATAGCATTAAGTAGTTGTGCATTTAATAATCCCCCCCAAACTAGGTAATTATAGACTATATATTTATGTTGGGGTTAACGAGAGCGATGCCCCGCTGTCCCGCTCACCAGGAAGTCGTGAGCCAGGATCGAACTCGCAACTTTAATTAAGACCCCGAGACAACAACTGGACCACATAGCCACCGGAAACCCCAAGTAATTGTAGATACACCGCTGACAAGATGAGATTATCTAATATTACGGTTTACATAAGCAGTTGTCAGGTGGCCGATTTGTCTGTCAAAATCCGTAATAAGTTATGTTGGGCCGTAGATAAGAAATATATTTATACACTTGAACTATTTGGTGGATATCTGGAGAAATTTCAGCCACATTTAAGACTATTTATGAATTATCACTGAAAATTTTGGATGAAACGACTGACTCTATATAATTATAACTCACTAAATACTGTAAGTGCTGTTAGTAAAGCAACAATTAGTACACTATTAACATTAACAACTCTAGTGAACCATGCATCTCTCTCTCTCTCTCTCTCTCTCTCTCTCTCTCTCTCTCTCTCTCTCTCTCTCTCTCTCTCTCTCTCTCTGATGATCCTAACGATATGTATCCAGATGAACGTTTTTGCAATTAGTTATCTGTCTGTCTGTCACTGGGTGGTGCTAACACGCTCTGTTCCACTTATCACTATATAACATAGCTTGATAAGTCACCGCAAATTAACACACATTGATAATCCTGTCCCTACTTCCCCTCCCCCTCTCCCCTTCCCCCCTAACAAGCCACACAAACACATTTCCCCAACACACGCCCCTGCCAAAAAAAAAAAAATATATGACACAAATTGAATAAAAGATAATAGAGAAACATTCCTATCACTGTCCTCTTAAATTTCAGGAAGTTTTTCTGTACAACAAAATAATGAGAGAGAGAGAGAGAGAGAGAGAGAGAGAGAGAGAGAGAGAGAGAGAGAGAGAGAGAGAGAGAGAGAGAGAGAGAGAGAGAGAGAGAGAGATTGTGTATTGGATTGAGCAAGAAGTGAAAGACAAAAGCAATTTAGGATTAAGATGAATGAACAGTTAATGGAAGAGATGAATGAAGTTGAAGTGTCTAGAGAGAGTCTGTAAGGAGAGAAAATAGATCAGATAATTATAGATGATGTGTATAATGATAGGAAGGACAGTAATGAGGAAAGTAAATACCGTAAAAACACTTTGTCATAGCATAATATATATAGAAAAGTCGAAGGTTTAGGATTCAAGTGGTGAAAATAAATAATATGAAATGGTGTTAGTGAATAGATAATGAGAAGGATGAAAGGAAATAAGGAAAGTTTGATATGTGTAGTGGGAAATAAAATGGGTTATATACAGTGGTGGTACATACATACATACATACATGAGGAATCAAACCACACACAGATAAATTCATGAAAAATGAAAAAAAATCTATTAATACACATAACTTATCTAGGTTAAGAGGACAATAAAAGGACAACGAAGAGTCACTACACAAAAGGCATAACACAGCAACAGCAGCAGCAGCAGCAGCAGCAGCAGCAGCAGCAGCAACAGCAGCAGCAGCAGCAGCAGCAAGCAGAACAATGATACGAGGTGATAGATTAGTTTTAAACATGAGGTAAGAGTGAAAAACAATGGAAAAAAAAGGTTTGAAAAATGTTACTGTTATCTATAAGTGGTTAGTGATTTCTGATTTATTTGACAGTGTACATATATAATTGCTCTTTCGGTATTTCCTAAAGAATATTTGAGCAGTGAATTACATATGCATTGATAAGTATAGAGGAGGAGAATTTGGTTGTTTTTTTCAGGGGTGGTTGACAAAGTATTAAGGATCTATTAACATTTTCTCTTTCTTTCTTTCCATATTCTTCGTTACAAAAATATATATATCCAGCATGAGAGATAAAAAAAAAATGCTAACAGGTAGTAGATAGAAAGCATGTAGTGCTAGTACGATGGATAGATAAAAAAAAGATAAACTAACTAACTTATCTCTCTCTCTCTCCTCTCTCTCTCTCTCTCTCTCTCTCTCTCTGAACAAAGATATGACGCATTTCCTGTTTAAAAACACATGTAACAGATGCACTACCACCTGTGTGTGTGTGTGTGTGTGTGTGTGTGTGTGTGTGTGTGTGTGTGTGTGTGTGTGTGTGATTTGAACACCTGTACACACGTGACTTCTTACTCAGGTACAGCAACAAGACTTTAGTGAATCATGGATGACTGTTTCTCATAACGCATTCCATTCCGATTAACATGATGACAGATATTCATTTTATCATTTATTTTATTTGATTTCTAACATGGCAGATTTTTTTTATATTTTATTTTATTATTTTTCTGAGATACAGTATCCAACTTATTATCATTCTCACTGACATGGATGTTTCTTTTTTTTTATTTTTTTTTATTTCTTTCTTGTGTCTCCTTATATATCTAACCTCTCTTTCTTTTTCTTTTCATTATCATATTTTTTTCTGCTTCCTCCATTGTTGTTCATCCATTTTTTCTTCTTTTCTTTTTGTTAGTGTTGGTAATTCATTTATCATGATATTGAACCTAATTGAATGTCTTTTTTTTACGTCTAAATATATACAATCCACTCATGAATCTTTCTTGTGTTATATATCTAACTAACACTCTTGAGTAAAACCTTAATAAGTTAGTTTTACTTAATCACTTTTCTTCTGCAACAGGTTAGGTTAGGTTTGGTTAGATTAAGTTAGGTTAGGATAGGTTAGGTTAGGTACAGCACCCATTCAAACTGATACCTGGTAACAAGTTTGAAAATCTTTGGAAAATAAGCCAATCTCAATAAAATATATAAACATTAATAAATAATAATTCAACATTTCATAAGGCAAAGGTTAAAAAATTTCAGTGAATTCTATCACTCTTCAAAATTAATTATATACTAACAAACATGCAATTATTTTTCCTGTCTCCTAGTAACACTGAAGTACTAAAAAAAACTACAATAAAACCATGAATGAAATAATATATGGAAAAGAAGAATCATAAACCCGTGGTAGGTTATAAAACAGTTTTAAAGCAAAGAAAAAGGATTAGTTAATTTCTTATGCCATTATTAGAGTAGGTTAGGTTAGGTTAGGTTAGGTTGGGTTAGGGTAGGTACTCACTTTTTTTTCTCTTTTTCTTTTTGTACATTAAAAGTGTAGGCCTACTGTCAAATGTCATGTTTATCAAGAAGAGCAAAGTGGTCCTAGGTGTGCACTCTAATTATTTTTGAACCTACTTCGATTCTACACATCAAAATATTTTTGAAGTGCTTAGAGATACAGCAGTCGTACCGCTTTGTCATCCGCTATTTGTACAGCCTGTGCCTTATTATTTACCTGATCTTTCAAGTTATGTTAAGTTCGGTTCGGTTATATAAGCTTTTTACCCAAGGACACAGCTTACAGGTACGGCAGCCGTACCTGTAAGTGCTCGCTTATTGATATGGCACGTGCCTAACTTTTGGGTAATAAAATATCAAAAGCTTATATAACCGCACCTAACCAAACCAAACCATACCTAACTAAACCTATCATAACATAATCAACCTAACATAACTTGAAAGATGCTTTACCAGGTAAATAATAAGGCACAGGCCGTACAAATAGCGGATGACAATGCAGTACGACTGCCGTATCTCTAAGCACTTTGTTAGGTTTGGAAATGTTAGATTAACATTTCTTAAATGGAGAATGGACAGCTTAGAAGGTAAAGTTAGGTTAGGTTTCAAAGGTTAGATTAGGTAAGGTTAGGAAAGGTTAGATTAATGTATTTTAAATCGAGAATGAACGGTTTAGAAAGGAAGTTATTAGCTGGCCAGTAGGAGGATGTAAGTTAGGTTAGGTTAGATTAGGAAAGGTTAGATTTAGATTTGAAAAGAGTTGAAAACAGACCGAACAGAGGCCAGACAAAAATTCAAAGGAAAATTTGTATTTATAATGTGTTTCAATTGATTTTGGACCTCATCTATACTGCAAAAATCTCTTTCTGATGTTCCCTCAACCAAAAAAAATCTAGTTCCCCACAGGTCTCAAAAATCTATGCGGGATTTGAGGGGAAACTCAGAAACAAGTGCTTTGCCCCAGAAATTAATCATAAAAGCAGTCAAATCACATCAAAACACACCATAAAAATAATATTCCTTCAAAAATTACACGATAATCTTTTCTTAACAAACTAACCTTCATTTCTATAGGTACTAAATCTTAAACACATAATTATAACCTTCTATAATATGAACCTTAATAAAAATAATAATAATAACCTGAAATACTATTATAACCTTCTATAAATGATCTGAGAGTAAATCTTCAGAAATAACGTAACATATTAAACCTTAACATAAGAACATAAGAATATAAGGAAACTACAAAAAGGCCCGGAGGCCTGCACTAGGTAATTCCTGTTACTCCAATACTCCCTTATTACCTACACCCACCTCTCATCCCCATCCATGAAGTCGTCAAGTCTTCTCTTAAAACTTTCTATTGTCTGTGCACTAACTACCTGCTGACTGAGTCTGTTCCAAACATCTACCACCCTATTTGTAAACCAATTTCTGCCTATTTCTTAATTAAATCTACATTTTTCTAGTTTGAATCCGTTATTTCTTGTTCTATCCTGACTACTGATCGTAAGAACTTTTCCTACATCCCCCTTATTAAAACCCTTCACCCACTTAAATACTTCAATCAGATCTCCCCTTACTCTACGTCGCTCCAGTGAGTGCAATTTCAAAAGCTTTAGTCTCCTTTCATAGCTAAAATTACGAATCCCTTCTATCATTTTGGTCATCCTTCTCTGCACTGACTTTAACAAAATTATATCCATTCTATAATACGGTGACCAAAACTGCACTGCATAGTCGAGGTGAGGTCTGACTAACGCTAAATACAACTTCAAAATAACCTCAGCACTTCTACTTTTAATACTTCTAGCAATGAATCCTAACAACCTATTAGCCTTATTTCTAGCCTCAATACATTGTTTCCTGGGACGGAGGTCTGAGCGAACCTGAACACCCAAATCCCTCTCACATTCTGCCCTAGTCAGCATTACCGTTTATATTGTAATAAAGATAATAATAACCATGAAATTAACAACACACAGCTATAACCTCCTTAAATACTTCAACACACCATCATTAGGCAAGTCTATAAGTAGCTAATTACATTGCATATACTACCTACCTTGAGTGGAGATCACCTTTCACGTGTTTCACTTCCACTAACAACAATAACAATAACAATAGCACGTGGTTATGACCTTGAACTTGGTGATGTTTATATTACAGGTAACTTCAAGTTTATTTCTTTTAAGTCAAACCTTTGTATTGGCAGCTCATGTGAGGGGGAAAAAAAGGAAAGCATATATACATAAAAAAAAGCACTCTAACTATACCTCTAAATATACTGTTGCGTTCATGGATATTTGGCGGGCTTTTAACGCGGGAAAGAGGGATGCGCTTGTGCGTAGCTACCTTGGCAGTGTTTTGTTTAATAAAGGATAGAAAATACCACCACGAGTTTTGCTTCTTGTTATCCCTAGCCGACAGTGTTTTTGGGTAACAATCGCTAGCTACACTCGTCAAACTATTATGAAGAATAAAACCCTACTTAGCCTAGCTCCATTTACACTCCTCTTGCATATTCCAAGCAAGCAGAGTTCTGAAGGTCTTATTATAGGACATAGCCATTAATTAATTTTCACACATTTCATCACTACACGAAACAAAAAAATTAGGTCAAAAGCTTATAGTGAAGTATGAATCCTTTACTCCACGGGACTCTTCCTCTATACACCACAAGCAGTAGATTTCCAGTAGTCGTTAAGGGTTTCACTGCATTCATCTGGCCGCAGTAATTGATGCTTGAGGTAGCTGGGTACATCTTCTGTCCGTCTCCATTGATCACTAGGTAGTCAAACTTGCAGCTATTAGTCCAGGCAATTGTAGTGATCACTCTCTCAACACTAAGACGAGTACCCTGTGGAGCCTGAGTAAAATTAGGATTCATTTATAATAGGTCTGTGGTTTTAGATAAATTAGTGACATAAGGAAATATGTTAACCTGTAAAAAAATAGCTACTACTACTACTACTACTACTACTACTACTACTACTACTACTACTACTATTACTACTACTACTTTACCTACACCAAGATAAGTGTATGGAATCTCACCTCAATCCACCATTCACATAGGACCAGCTGCCTCACCTTCCCACTCTTCCACACAGACACGTTACCCACAGTGTCATTGTTAGTCAGCAACACACGCTGGAAAAACAAGCAGGAAAACAGATATATTGGAAAAACAAACAGGAAAACAGATACATTGGAAAAACAAACAGAAAAACAGATATATTGGGGGAAAAAAGCAGGAAAGGAAAGAACAAAGAGAAGGAAAGAGATAAGCTAAGAACACTGATTTAGATATCTCTTTATATTATAGAGCTGTAATATTTTTTTCATTTACATTAAAAGGGTATTGGCTAAAGGACAACAAAATTACCTTATGACACGGTGATTTCATAGGTGTAACAGTGATATTAAACCCAATGTCTGTCTTATTGGTATCAGTGGTGAATGATGCCTCAAAGTTGAAGGTAGGAGACAGGTAAGGTCTACTACGGACACCACAAAACCTGGAAATGTACACACCACCAGAGAAAGTGAAGAGGCAAAGTGATATATGTAAAACAATGTCAAAAATATTATCAATCTCTTTTTTTCACCAATCATTTATTCACATTTTAATACCAATGCAACTTAAAAACTCAAAGTAACACAGGGCAGCAACATTCATCAACATAAATGCATAAAAGTGAAATCACGTTGTTTGAAAATGCATATAACAAGATTTTCTGGTACTACATAACTATACGTGGCTTGATGAGGCTGTGATAATATCTATGTGAAATAATTAATCAAGTAGTATATTTTTTTCTACATTACAAGCAGTTGGCGCTATTAGTCTATCTGGAGGCTAAGATGGACTGCCTCTTGCCCGTTATTTGGCGTAGATTTAGATTTTTTATAGTGACGCCTCGAATGAATAAATGATTAAAATGCGAGGGTAAGTAATACAAAGCACTCACACCACCTCTCTACTGAAGGGGAGTCTGAGAGTCACTTGGTCACCACAGCCGAGGGGAAGTTGGAACACATTGAACTGGAAGATTGCCCAAAAGGGTCGCCTCTGAAAAAAAGTAAAAAATAGACGATATTGTGATGATAATGATAACGATACCAATAATAATGATAATATCTATTGTCTTATATACCATTGTCCACTTACACATCAAGGTATGGTTTAGATGATTCCTGGTCGCTTGTCTTTTTAAGTAGACGTAAAAAGAAGTAAAAATATTGATGGAAAACCAAGATATAAGTAAAGCGCCGGGTCCAGATAATGTGTTAAATTGGATAATGAAAGAATGCAGTAACCAGCTAGCAGGAAAGTTACATAAAATAATTGAGAGCTCACTAAAGGAGAGCAGAGTAACACTAGATTATTGGAAAAGAGCAAAGATTGTGCCAATTCACAAAGGAGGAGATAAAGAAGAACCATTAAATTACAGACCAGTAGCATTAACAAGCAAAAATGCATGAAAAAAAATAGTGAAGGACAGATGGTTGAAGTTTAAGCAATAGACAAACACTCTCTCAGGTAGTCAGTTTGGATTTAGAAGAGGAAGGTCTTGTATAACGAACTTACTAAGCTTTTACTCTAGTAGAAGTGATTGACGTAACACAGGGAAGAAAGAGGTAAGTTCATTGCATCTACCTGGATCTTAAGAAGGCTTTTGACAAGGTACCTCACAAGAGACTGCTCTGGAAATTTTTAAAAATTCTAATAAAGGATTCACCTATATGTGTTTCTGTAACTTACCGATCCTCCTCTGATAATGCAAGTGAAGTTATCGGGGTAGTTCTGACAGGGGAAGTTAGGAGATGTCCAATGATACTTGCGTCGTTTGTCCTCTAATACACAGTTTGGGTTAGGGCTTGTGGTGCCAGTGTCAGTAGTGGTGAAGGTGTTAGTGGTGGTTAGTGTAATGGCAGTGGTGGTAGTTGTAGTGAGGCTGGTAGAGGTGGTAACAGGAGTGGAAGTAGTGGTAGCATTGGTGGTAGTTTTTGTAGGGAGGGTAGAAATGGTGGAGGTTGTACTGGTAGTGGTAGTGATGGGAATAGCGGTTGTGATTGTTGTAGGTGTAGTAGAAGTGGTAGTAGTAGTAGTAGTAGTAGTAGGGGTGGTGGTGGTAGTGGAGGTAGAAGTAGTAGGTGTTGTTGTGGTGGGAGAAGTAGTAACAATGGCAGGGGTTGTGGTGGGGATAGTGGTTACTGTAGTTATGAGATCAGTAGTAGATGTTGTAGTGGGTGAGGTGGTGGTGGTGGTAGTATTGGGGTTAGTAGTACTGGTCGTAGTTGTATTGGAGAAAGGGGTTGTGGTAGTGATAGTAGTGGGGGTAGTGGTAGTGGTGGTAGTATTGGGGTTAGTAGTACTGGTCGTGGTTGTATTGGAGAAAGAGGTTGTGGTAGTGGTAATAGTGGGGGTAGTGGTAGTGGTGGTAGTATTGGGGTTAGTGGTACTGGTCGTGGTTGTATTGGAAAAAGGGGTTGTGGTAGTGATAGTAGTGGGGTTAGTGGTAGTGGTTGTGGTTGTATTGGAGAAAGGGGTTGTGGTAGTGATAGTAGTGGGGTTAGTGGTAGTGGTCGTGGTTGTATTGGAGAAAGGGATGGTGGTAGTAGTAGAAGTAGTTGCAGTAACAGAAGTGGTGTTGACTGGAGTTATAGTAGTAGTAGAGTTTGTTGCCGTGGTAGTCACTGGATGTAGAGTGGTTGTAGGCACGGTTGTACTGGTGGTTTTGTTGCTGTAAAGAGATAAACAATAAATAGAGTGAAAGGAATGTGGTATTTGGATATTGTACTGTAAGGGTTTTGAAACACTGAACATTTTATCTATAGGAGTAAGTAAGATCCAATGTTGACTGTCTCGTTACCACACACGGCTTTTCCTCCTCCTTTTTAGATCAATTTTTGGTGTTTCTAAATTATCTAAGTTTTGGTTAGAGGAGCAGAACTTCATAGTAGATAACATCCTTGATCTCTTCCTGTTGGTATTATTCATCTAGCAGCCAGTCAGCTTAACATGTTCATAATAATAATTACAACACCATACACCACTTGCCCTATAATTATCGAGTTCCTTCCATACTGTGACTGAAGTAAGGCAATATTTATCTACACTGTTTCGCGTTAATTTTACCATGCATTGCTCAGTTTTCCTTTTATTCTATAGTGACTGTAATCCTTAACCTCATCACCACTACTCGCTTTCACTACTCCTGTTACTACCACCAATTCTAATTCAATTGTACAATGTCCCTGCGTTACCTGAAGCAGTCTGGGATAGGGTTGAAGGTGACTGAAGCCGCCCATCCCGGGAAATAATTTGTCTGGGTCTTGAAGTACAAAACAAGGTTGCCTGATGAGGAAGTGAAGTTCTGGCCGGACGAGATTTCTTTGTCGCAGTACCTGAATGAAGAATCAAGGTCAGAATTTTTTTTCTTGGAAGACATTTATTACCAGCACCAAGATCACTAAGGCAGTAAGATACATAAAATTACCTAGAAAATCAGATACTATAGCTTTAATCTGACCCTCGAGCAGTCAAAATTAGAAGCAAAGATCATGAGTTCTTTGATATTCAAGAGGAACACAAATCTTGAAACAGCGAAACACCAACCACTGAATTGTGATGTGATTGATTGGACTCGCTCGCCAGCCGCCACACTGACGAGACGTGTATTTTCCACTCCCCTCTCACCTTGCTAAGCAGTAGACACCTTCACCTGTAAGGTTGTTTTTTTTCTGCTGGTGTTGACCTGAGTATTCTGGTTTTGCCCAAAGACCCTTGACACACCCGACGGTGAATCCTGAAGGAGTGGAGGCGTAAGCCACTCCATGAGGGGGACCCTTAGGGTTGCTTATAGGGGGTGTCAAGGCGGGCCATAGGGACGCTGATAGGCTAGGTTTAAGTCCCGTAAGGGGTATCGGCGGGGCTGGTGCGACGCCCTTTAGAGGGTGGCTAGTATAGCCCTCCCGCCGCTGTAGGGTAGTACCGGGTTTACTCCGTTTTTGTGTTTATCCCTCCCCTTAGCTAGCTGTGGTTCCGCTCATGCGGTCTCGTTTGGTAGGGAATTAGGTTGCTGAATATGAAGGCTTCACGCCTTCCACGCCCTACGCCGGGGCACCCAGACCCTCCCTCGGCCCCTCTCCCAGCCTCTCTCATGGACTTCACCTCGGAAACCACCAAGCATCAGCGGCATTCCTTCTCCTCAAGCAGCTGCTCAAACCTTGCTGATTCTGGCTACGTACTGCTTCGACCCATTCAACCGAACCTCACCCTGCCACCCCCCAAGTCTGCCTCACTGCCTCGTGACTACAATGGCAGCAATAAAAAATACAACTATCAATACTACTACTACTACTACTACTACTACTACTACTACTACTACTGCTTTTACTACTACTACTACTACTACTACTACTACTACTACTACTACTACTACTACTACTACTACTATTACTACTATTACTACTATTACTACTACTACTACTACTACTACTACTACTACTCAGACTGTAGGTAGTACTAAGACACCAACACTTCGCCGCTGTAGAGACTCTGACTTCGTATCTCGAGGAAGTCGAGGTAGCAGAGCGGCTGGTCGTCCCTGAAGGTGTTCCTGCCATACAGGTGGAAGGCGTGGAAGGTGATGACTGGAGTGTGGCAGGGAGGCGCCTGGATCCACTTCACGCACCAAGTGTCTGCGGATCGAGAAAAAAATAAATAAATAAAATAAAATAAATGAAAAGTAGTAATATATGTATTCTACTTTAAAATGTTGACAAAGTAGATATTTATGATTCGATTGATGATTGTGAATTTGAAAACACAGAAAAAATGTTACCAACGGTCAGTCAGTCTTGGCCAAGAATTCTGTATATAATTACTTTGGTCTTGGCTAACACCTTTTATTAAAGAGAATATTAGTTGGGTATATAGATTGATGGATGGGTATATTATCTCTCTCTCTCTCTCTCTCTCTCTCTCTCTCTCTCTCTCTCTCTCTCTCTCTCTCTCTCTCTCTCTCTCTCTCTCTCTCTCTCTCTCTCTCTCTCTCTCTCTACACTCACACACACACACACACACACACACACACACACACACACATGGTCTTACCTCGCTCGTAGTTCCCTGGGTATCCTGGTGAAGATATATTTGTTTGCGTGTACACAACCTCAGTGCAGGCAGGTATAAGGCTGTCTGCGGGAGGGAGGGAGGAACAGAGGAACATATTCTTCAGTATAGAAGTATGATTATAATCTAAAGACGTAGATTATTGACAGAAAAAAAGAAGAAAACAAAACAAAACATTTATGTATGAAATATTTTTGTATGGCTGTATGATATGAATTCGTACGTGTATTTATATAGCTTGTGAATGTTCAATCCACTCACATATGGTCTTGAGGATCACGTACTGGACTCGTGATCGTCAGCCATTCCTCTGCTACTTCTACTGCTACAACAACAACTACTACTACTACTACTACTACTACTACTACTACTACTACTACTACTACTACTACTACTACTACTACTACTACTTCTACCATTATACTTCTGTGCATCAGCGGGTCTGTTTTCATCTGCCAAGGACACTTACCGTAGTAGTTTCCAGTTACATTCTCACACCTGCTTCCAATGGTTCCCGCTGGACAAGCACATGTACAGTCCCGTTGTGTGTATCCTCCGTTGCTGCATCTCTCTGCTGCCAGGCCACACACTTGCATCCACTTAGCTAGTAATGGATAAGTATAGTGTTCAGTGATGGTTAAACACAATGCAAAATACAAAGAAAAAATTTCGCTGTATCAGGTCTGTCTAGCTGGATATTCTTCATAACTTCATCATCAAATAAGATACATTGATGCATAATTATCTATACCAGTAAATTGTTTTCATGTGGGTGTGTGGGTGTGTGTGTGTGCGTGTGCGTGTGTGTGTGCGTGCGTGTGTGTGTGTGTGGTTATGTGGTTGTGTGTGTGTAGAATGATGTGGTTATTGTGTGGTTTACATCGATTGTACACAGGCGCCTCATAGTCTGACAAAGTTTTAGATATTCATTCATTCGAGTGTGCATTTTTTTTTACATTTAAAGGGTACTGGCTAAGGGAAAACAAAAATACGTCGAAAAAAAAAAGTCCCGCTTGTCGCCAGACCCGAGCACACAACAAAGGGCCTTGAAGAATGTGGAATGAAGGTAGTGGAAGCTCGTAACTCACCTGTGCAATGGTACATGAGGTTGGCAAGCAGCTTATCCCGGTGTGTAAGGCCACGACTTCGCCCAATGAGGCCTTGCAGCAAAGGGTTGATGGTAGCCAAGGTGGTCCTGCCGTTGGCCGAGAGGAACTGGCGAAGTGAGTGAAAACAGTGTAAGACCGCACACCATCACACACCTTTGCACATCAGTTGTAAATAGTTTCCACAAATATCACATAAATTTTCTAATATGATATCTTTCTCAAAACTTAACTATTATGTTTTATAGATATGATATAGTTTTCTATTATATTATAGAAACCGACCTGGCTGTGTGGGTGTGTGTGTATATATGAATGTATGTGTGTAAATAAATAACACTACGTAGTGAAGCCCAAATCATCAGTTTGAAATACAGAATACACTTAAATTCCATATGTGTCCGATCCTCTCTTGCTTACCTGTGGATCGGCGTGCATGAGGGAGGTAAGATCGTACGGCACTCCGAAGTCAGTGAGTAACTGTGACGGCACTTTACTGAGGCGATAGCGGAGGAGGGGCGTTAGGTTCTCTTCGTTGACATGCAAGTACAAGTCCCGGTCTGGCCTGTTGTGTTCATCGTACCAGCCAAGAGCACGGGCCAGGAGGTGCACTATGCGTCCAAGCTTCGTGGAGCAAGGCGAAGAGAAGCGGTGAGAGGTGAAGAATGGAGGCGAGTCATTTGATACTGAGGCATTTGGTACTCAAGACATCTCATCATTAAGCCATTTCGGCACCACAGACTATTTGGTATGTATTCAGTACTTTTCGGCACCTGAACATTTGGATATTGGTAGTAATAACAAATTATCTAGGCTCACCTTGCGGCAGCCGGGTCCAATAACAACGTCCTGGCCGGTCTTGGACACGCGACCCACGGCAGAGCGACACACTGACCCCTGTTTAAGTCTCAGATGAGGACCCGTTGCCTGACGCCTCTCCACGAACTTGACGCAGGTGTGCAGCATCCAGTAGGCCATCCCTCTCCGCGCCGCCCGTCTGTACCCTGGGGCTGCCTCACAGGTGAAGGCGTTCGATTATTGTTGTGAATGTTGATGTAACCGACACGCTACATGCACGGAAACTCGCAAGGTTTGGAGGTGTGGATTGGGGGAGAAAATGTACTTGAGAAGAGCCTAGTGGAGGAAACTCGTAACCTTGTGAAGCTTGCAAATGTTTATTAGATTTCATGTCACTCTCTTATTAGGAATTCCTGCGTTTAATTTTTTTTTTTTTCTTAACTCATCACTTGATCACTTGCTTCAAAACACATTGAAGTTAACAATGGTAATTTTTTTTCCAACCGTAGCTGGACCATTGACCATTAATCATTCTCCTTTCTCTAGCATTTTCTTTAAACAAATTACACTGAATTATATATCTCTAAGTTAAACCGAAACAGGTTCTAACTGCAACTATCAGACATAACCTTATCAAGAGTTTACTTTATACCAAACTATATTTACTTGTACCTGTATAAGAATATTATTAAACACAATTACACTCACGCACTCAGATCGACCACCACGTAGGGGATGAGAGGCAGCCCGTCGCCACCCTCAGGCCACAGCAGGAGGGAGAATGCCGTGGCCTTCCTCCCCTCCGCCTCCTGTGATACATCCCCATTGCCTTGCTGTCTCTGTTTTCTTGTCAATGATCTAGTACGTGTGATGTGGCGTAATTTTGGTGCTAAGATGGCGGCGGTGGTAATGGTGGTAGTGGTAGTGGTGTTGGAGAAGGTATCGTCTGGTGGCCTCGGTTCCTGAGAATGTATGTGTCGTGGGTATGAATTTTTTGTTATTAATCCTCTCGGGCATTGTAAGTTACGATACAAATGGTCACTAACTAGAACAAAAACACAAAAAATCGTCGCACATAGCACTTTTAGAGAGAGAGAGAGAGAGAGAGAGAGAGAGAGAGAGAGAGGAGAGAGAGAGGAGAGAGAGAGAGGAGAGAGAGAGAGAGAGAGAGAAATATATAGTTAGATAGATAGATAGATAGATTAGATAGATAGACTCAAACTCCAGCTTCAAATTAAATGAAAGTACATTCTTGTCTCTCGTTTTCATCGCATCCTCCCGACTTATCATCACCGTGAGAGTACTTAATTGCTGGATCAGTCAGTGAGTGTGCATCAGACAAAGCTAAAGAAAGTTAACATACATATAGATATACGTAAATGATTATCTTAGGATGAAAACATGATCCCAGCGGAGAATACACACGCACACACACACATGCCCTCACCGTAAGCCACACCACTACAACTACGACTGGCATTAGGAACGACAACAGTAGCAGCAGCGTTAGCCCTGCACGCGGCGAAGTACACAAACTACCCATGTTCTGCCGTCTGCGCCTGACCGAACCAAACTGACTTGCCAACCAGACCCCACCCGCCCCGCCCCGCCCCGCCCCGCCCACTGTCAGCCACGTGGAGATGGTGGGGGTGGGAGTACCAATGTGTGTGGGTTTATTTAAATAGATTTAGTCCATATATCTAACATTAGTTTCTTCCGTAATGGTTTCAGGCTATTGGTCACTCATGCTATAGCTATGTCAATTTCTTGTTCTCAGATTCAAGTTCTATTTAAAAGGGTTGAAGGTTTGCAAAAAGGACACCATTTTATAAGAGGAATAATTAGTATACTTGCGGAAAAAGGGCATTTTTTAATATCTGGATGATTAAAGCAGGGTACTTATGCCCCTGTAGCCCGTGGCCTCTGTGATGAACCATGCTGAAGACTCACTATTAGAGCAATGATGAAACACACACACACACACACACACACACACACACACACACACACACACACACACACACACACACACACACACACACACACACACACACACACACACACACACCCACACACACTTATAAACGAAACTTAATCCATGTTATCACCAATGTATGGGACGAGTATTAGTGCCACACAAGGGAACACGTAAGGGTGAGTGTAGTGCTTGTCGGAGGCTGAAAAAAGTGACTAATTATCTAAGACGTACGGCGCTGAGAGACGTGGAGAAGATGATGGATGATGAACACATGTACCACCACCAGCACGACACGATATATGGTGTACTTACAGGTTCCTCTTTTGCAGAGTGATGTCAGTCCTAAATACAGAATGTGACGCTGTGGTCTCATTATACATTTTTTCTTTCTTTCAGGGAGTATACATATTAAATTCTTGCATACTGCCCTAGGGAAGTGATGGTTGGATAATATTGCTCATGTCATCATTATACCGTGTTTGTATGTATGTACCTACTATCATTATATACTTGATTGACAATAATATTCATAACAGGTCTCATTACCTGTTTAAATCACAATATTAATTTTATTTACAAAATGTAGCTATAAAGGGCATCTAGTCTCGTGTGAACAATATAGTTAAATCAAATTACAACACCTCAAACACAACAGCTGAAGGCGGCAACAACCTTAGTTTGGGTGTGCAGTGAGGGACCTTGTGTTCAAAGATATTGGACGAGTATCACAACACAACTTCAGAGACTAGTAATAAAAGCGCAACGACTGCGCGTCAAACGATGTGTGTTTCATGACATTATTTTTTACCATTGACACCTGCATGAGGTTTGCAGTAACTGTGTCAAACTCATATTCATGTGAAAGAAAATTACGCATACATATGGAGAAAAATATAACTACTCTTTTTCATATTCCACCTATTTCACGTAGGACATTACTGAAAAAATCTCACACATACATACACACGTGTGTGTGCGTGTGTGTGTGTGTGTGTGTGTGTGTGTGTGTGAGGGGAGGAACACATAGGAACACATAGGAAGAACAAACAACAACAGGCCTGCTGGCCCTTACGAGGCTGTTTGTGAGACTACACTATCTACTCTAGAGTGTAGGATACAGGATAGTAAGGGTGAAGGCTTCTCTCCCCAGCCATGGCTGGCAGGGAAAGGAAGGCCAACCAAGACCATACTGTCACTACCACTACTGCTACCACTACTTCCTGGCAAGCGATGTCAGGCCAGGGTGTGAAGGGAAGGTAGTCAGGTGGTGGTCCTTCCCCAACCAAAATGTTGTATCGATTGGAAGTGCGGGCGGGGCGGGGGCAGGCGGTGGCGGGGGGCGGGGGCAGACAGGGTCGGGGCGTTACGTTTTCCATTACGCCAGTAGTGATGGGAATTCCGGCTCTTTTCAGGGAGCCGATTCTTTCGTTCTCGTTCACTCGCTAATACTATATACTATACTACTATAATACTATACTAATACTATATATACTATAATACTACATTAAGTATATAGTATTAGCGAGTGTGTATGGTATTTGGTCCGGTTTAGTAATAGATAGATGTGGCACCGCAGCTAACCTAACCTCACGTCTTCACTGATGGTTAGTGACTTGCTGTGCGCCGCGGAAACTCAACACTTCCGAATCTCATGAAAATTGTTACAATGATGTTTTAGGTCATGCTGAACACGAATCTGGACTTATTTTCATCATTACCCGCCCCTCTAACCCCTTCCCCCCTTAACCCCTTACCCCCCTTAAACCCTTCCCCTTCCGCCTTCCCCCTTCCCCTTCCCCCTTCCCCTTCCACCTCCTTAATCCCCTGTCCCAGCCCCCCTCCCCTCCAATCTTTCTATAACTGTTAGTGAATTACAGGTGTTTTCAGGTATAGGGTAGAAGGTTTTTTGCTACTGCCGTTAAAACTGTTTGTCATACACGAAAACTTTTTGAACTAATTTTACTGTAAATTGGAATATCTAAAAGTTTTATTGAAGTCATTTTTCACGTATCTGTGACGGTAAGGAATTTTTGATTTTGTGGTCCGAAAATGTCCACCAGAATTGAGGTCGAATATGTTTTTGCCATTTTACTACGAAACTATTACTCTTACAGGAAAAATAATTAAAAACAAAGTCATGCAGCTTGAAAAGATCTATCTATTTGATGTCATCACCTTTCCAATATCTATTATACCTTTGGAGAAAAGTTAATTATTGTGAACAAAATTATTGTTTTCTTTTTTTCAATTTTTACATCTATACTTATGTTCTAATTCCATATCACTATAGCTCAAAAGAACGGTCGTGTCCTTCTCTTTCTTTTACATTCTATACTCTTTTTACGTAAACCTCATAATTTTCGAGTTATTTCAAAATACATGATTTCTGCCAAAAAATCTTAGGTGGTACCCTTGGAAATTTCATGAAAATTTCCACACCTCGGAATTTCAGGAAAATTTGTACATAAAGGTTTTCGGTCATACTGAACACGAATCTGGACTCAGTTTCATCATTACTATAATATCAAACATTAAAAAAATATATAAAAAAAATAAGAGATACAGGAAATACTTTCATTATTCCCGTTACCATCACCTCATTCATTATTATTATTATAGTATTTATTCATCTTTATGGTTCCGTCACCCGCCACTTGCGGCTCTCAGAGCCATGATCCGGCTCTTATCGTTCATCTGAAAGAGCCGGCTCATAGAACCGGCTCGTTCACGAACGACACATCACTATACGCCAGTCAGTTCTGAACATGTATTGGTAGGGAGAGGTGGTGGCCGGTGGGTGTTCAGTAGTCCTCTTAATGAAGTTGGAATGCGAGTGTTCACATAATAACATTCCTTATAACAGTGTATGATATTAAAAAACTGTCATTAACACTTTTTTTTATTTCGCGAAAGTTACACTAAAACTTACTTAAGTAAAGCTGTAAATAAACTCTATATAAACATGACTCTTATTAATGTGCGTCCGGTTAGTGGAGTTGTATAAAGTTTTACAGTGAACCAAAATCAGGCAGCAATGACTCATAAATATAGAGTGTCAACAAACATTTATCTCCACGTCTCTCCTTCCGGGAAGCTTAAAAAAGTCCTTACAGTAAACGTACCTTGACTCCCTTCCCCTTTGTTCAGTGGGTTCCTGGGGACGGGACCAGCAGGAGGTAGTGACAAACTCTCTTGTGCATCGCTGTTCTGTTCGGTGTTGTGGGTTATTATTTTCCTAACTCCACAGTGTTACAATGTGAGGGTGTTACTTTTTAATTGTTGCAGTGTACTTACCAGAAGGAGGTGCCAGTGTACAGTACTTACCAGAAGGAGGTGCCAGTGTACAGTACTTACCAGAAGGAGGTGCCAGTGTACAGTACTTACCAGAAGGAGGTGCCAGTGTACAGTACTTACCAGAAGGAAGTGCCACTCAAACCAAAAGTGATCCACGCTATCAAGTCCAAATGTTGATGTTGACTTTAACGGTAATGTTGGTGGTGTGTGTTTACTGTAATGTAAACAAGAGTCGTACAACTACAAAAATATAGCCTTTTAACTTTCTCCAATCACTATGACAGACAGACACTCAGCGTGAAATAATATAATTAGATCCAGTATAATCATATTAGTTCAAGTACACACACACACACACACACACACACACACACACACACACACACACACACACACACACACACATGTAAAAATATTCGCTTTTAACTTAAGATATTCAGAGGTTCAAACTAGCAGTAATAACAATATTCATTAACCCGTCAGGAATGTACGTAGCCTACACTGGAAGAGGTTCGTCGCTGCTCTCCGCCTGCCCAGCTTCAGGACAGACTGAGGATAACATCTGCCTGCCTGCCTGCCTTGCCTTGCCTTGCCAGCCTCCCATCACGTCCTTCCAAGCATCCACAACAAGATATTGAGAAGAAACGTTTAAAGATGTAGTGAAGCTTTTTTAAACTCTACTCCACGATCTTCTACAAATCTAGAATACTATTAATAAACTCGAGAAATAACAACATTACCACCTATGTTATATGATTAAAACTTGTCATGCACTATGTATTTTGTAACTCCAACTAGCAGCCAGATTTACTTGTCTACTTTCAACGCAAGTACCGAAGAAGGAGTAGCAGAAGGACCTCACCTACAGGAGGAGAAGTACGCCGCTGGTCTGACGGTGCTGCTAACCTTACTATGCCTTGGTGTGGCTGCCTCGCTGCTGGTGTGTGTGGCTGCCAGGCGGGACACGACTCTCTTAGAAGGTCTCAGGTTCTACAGCAGATCGTCCCACGGAGATGTAGTCAAGCTCCCAAGAAGAGTGAGGTTCCAGTTGCCGGAAAGTCATGTGAATCTCGGCTTTTCCAAAACATTGCTTCTTTCTCCTACGACAGATAATGAAAATGAAAATGAATGTGTAAATGAAAGTCAGGACCAAGAGGAAGGAACGATTACTATTTGCTGATGATTGTCTAGAATGTGTGTGTGTGTGTGTGTGTGTGTGTGTGTGTGTGTGTGTGTGTGTGTGTGTGTGTGTGTGTGTGTGTGTGTGTTAAAGCTAAGGTGTTATGTTATACGGGTGATATTTTTAGAAAACTAATTGTATTGTATTGACTTCAATTATTTATGATGTTGAAAGACAATAAACAAAACACACACACACACACACACACACACACACACACACACACACACACACACACACACACACACACACACACACACACACACACACACATACACACACACACACACACACGTAACAAACAAAGACACACACACGTAACAAACAAAGACACACCCACCCACACCCACACACACATACGTACACACCTTTTCACTAACATTATAATATCATAAGGTCATATCATAAAATTAATATTCATCACAACGCAATGAGATGTAGGTTGGAGAAGAAATAAAAAATAAAAAACTCTTCAACGAATCAAAAGATGTAACCTAAAGGCCACTCTTCCTCTCCCTCCTCGAACAGGTTAAGATCTATCACCTTTAACTGAAAAACTAAAGGCGTAGTTACCATCGGATTCATCACCCACAACACGAACCTCTTTCCATATAACAAAAGAACTACCCTTAAAATAACTGCCAAGATCTCAGGTACTTATTAGTCTTCTTGTATATTCAATCCTAAGTAGATGTAGAAGACTGTAGTGAAGGTGGCTGGCGAAGCACTTGTCCCCAACGACCTTGCTTGAAATGAGTTCTTTCATCCTGTTCTGCTTCCTTAAGTCAGCTCGAAATGCTTTGGTTCTGAGTGTGCTTGGAGAAAGGAAGGAAGGAAGGAAGGAAGGAAGGAAGGAAATTAGACCTCTCTAGCTTCCTTGAATGGAGGGAGGTCAGTGTTTAATGATCCCAGACCCGCTAAACATTTACGATGTGTCAAGTGTAGCTACTAAGAGGTTGGTGGTGGTTTAATCGACCTTCACAAAACAAGTATTGTATAGTATAGGTATAGTAACTGGAGGCAGCAAACGTGTATGATAAGTTCGTTACTGGTTAAGGGCAATTATATAAGTGTGCTTGTTTAGATAATTTTGTGTATGAAAGTCTATATACCATGACATGCCATTTTGAAAGATGAATGTAGGTATATATATATATATATATATATATATATATATATATATATATATATATATATATATATATATATATATTGGAATACATCTTTTAATAACAGAGATGAGTTTAGATATAAATAGAAACCATTGTGTTTTTCTCTTTAAGTCGTACGTCCGACAGCGCAGCAGGAACAGACGGCAATCAATGTTTTTAATATAAGCAGATTAAAGTTTATGGTTTAAATATCTAAAAAATTAAAAAACAAATAATAATAATAATTAAAGTTATCTATGGCCTATGTATTTAATAATGTATTTATATATATATATATATATATATATATATATATATATATATATATATATATATATATATATATATATATATATATATTCCTTTAAAAAATTCAACCAGCTAACTAGAGTTGAGACGTAACTTTTTCAACTGTTGGTGGTTGGATATGTAATTTTCCGTGAGTGTAAGGAGGGGCTCGTGGCCTGGGGGGTTGTGAGTTGGACCCTCGAGTATGGCTCACGGCATCTTAATTTGGTGAGAGGTCTCGGCGACTCTCTCGTTAACCCTATCAGAACTAGATGGTTTATATAAGTACTGTACCTTGTTCCATGGCATTATTTAATCACCTTTCCATCAATGTTATGAATCAAAACTCATCGTAATTTTGCATCGTGCTGCTTTTATATCACTAAATTTGTATTCAAAATAAATGTATTAATATGGATTAATTCGTATCTTTTCATCCAGTTTTCGTATATACTACATAGTTAGGTTAAAACTATTTCCTACAATAATGAATGGTATTTGGAATCAAAGTTTTGGATATTAAAACATATAAAAATCTTAAACTATTTTCAGTTATTACTTATAGTGGAAGGATATCTATTTATAACTTATAATGTCCAAATGTGGATAGATAGGAACATTAGCTGTTTCACAATAGTCAATATACTACTTCACATACTGATTACGACCTTGGTTTGATGGCAGGAAAAACGGAACTTCCAGCCCACTTGAGAAATCTGTATGCATCTGCCACCCTCTGCAGGAGAGGCCTTGTGTCAGGTTCGGGAGGGCGCGGATAACGGTCCTGAGGGTAGTGAGTAGTGCAGTTATTGACTCTCCGCCACCACGCTCGAAGGTCCTTGTACTTGCTGGGCTCCTCATTTTTGTTGTTGGTGTTGTTATTAGTAGTTCTGAGGTGCAGTTTATAGCAGAGTTGACACAGTGGAGGTCTGAGTAAAACCTTCCAGTATTTCCTCCAGAGATGATATCGTCCATACAGCTCCGGGGAATCTCCAACTCTGGCAAACGATTAATTAAAGATGTGTTTTGAAGCATTGTGTAAGGCTTATTGTCCTTTGTTATGTTACAGGACTAATCTAAGGTGTGTGTGCGTTGGTGGTAGCCATTCAACCACCCTCCTCCACCCCCCCCCCACCCATACACACACATATACACATACTTGATGAGAAGGCGAGCCAGCTGGAGGGGAGTGAGGCGGGTGGCGTCTATATAGGAGTGTGGAGGCAGGAACTCAGAATAGCGTGTTCCCCCGTACACCACCGGCACCAGACCATAGTGTAACGGCAGCCACACCTTCCATCACCATCACCATCACCATCACCATCATCATCACCATATCGTTAGCAATGGGGCGATGGCGATGTCAGTACAGTAGAAACACGTGTTAAGACAATAGTTTATCCTCTTATCGATATGAAGTCTTATTCAAATAGAACAGTAGATTCATAATGTAAAGAATAATAAGTGTTTATCAATACAAACGCGTGTTAAATAAAAAATAAAAAAAATTGTTTATCCTCTTATCGTTATGGAGTCTTCTTATTCAAACAGACAGTAGATTCGTCAAGTAAAATAAAATATGAGTATATATCCAAATCCAACGTGTCTCACCTTCTCTGTAATGTAATCCCCACATAAGTTGTTTTCAAAGGCCAGATAAAACTTGTAGCGTGGTCGCAGGGACTCGGGAATAACAGTCAAGGTCTTTATGATTTGTACCACACTTTAGTTCCCCACACTTGCCGAACACATCGACTTTAAGGTGTTGCTGCAGCTCTCTCACGTAAAACTCGCGGCCTTTCAACACAAAAAGACAAAACAAACACTCCTGTGATACAACACCGAGAAAAGTTATGTAATAAACAAGTTAGATAAAGACTAGATACATAGATATATAGTTTCCACTCACCAGAAGGAGTGCTGCAGTGAGACACCATCCACGCCACAAGCTTGGGCCGCTCCAGGAAGGCTGCCCAGTCCTCCTCCTGCTTTTCCTGCTGCTCCGTGTCACCCTGGGCCTGTAGTAGTAGGTCCTGGCGATCCAATGCTGCCACGTAGTTCTTGTAAGTGTCCCCAGAAGTGTCGAGGAGACCGGGCTGGATGCGATTTCCTTTCCCTTGGGTTATGAAAAGAAATGGGAGGAAGGAAATTTATAGACACTGGTTTTTATCATATTAATAGTTGAGGGTTAACTAGTTATTTTGTTAATGTCTTTCTATGTTATTACCAAAATTATGATAAAACTTCCAATGAATAATATCAGAAGAGATCTCAGGTTTTAAAGGAATTGTAGAGTATCAAAAGTATGTGATGATAAGTTTATACTTCATCCTTGTTAATGCTCACCTTTTATCGGCCATAAACCTCCGTATAACAAGAGTAAGTCAGACTCTCGGTGATAAGTGAAGGTCCAGTTGAAGAAACCAGATCTTCCAAAACATGTTTCATCCTCTTCGTCCAACGACTTTTGTGTAGCCTTAAACTTTTGCGGCGTTAGTCGATGCAGGACAACCCTTTTTTTATCGTCTTCAGAAGGAGCTTCCAAATTAAGCCAAATGTAAAGCTGGTTCGTCCGTCGCAGTCTTGGCACTGACTTCATGTTAATGTCTCGTGAGTGGAAGATTACTGCGTCAGCGTCTTCAGGGTGAGAGTGAGAAGTATTAAAGAGAAAATCGCAGTTGGCAACAGGACATTCAGGCGTTAAGAGTGTCTGTTTCGGAAGGAAGGTCGCCCATGACGAAGAGAAAAAATTCGTGTAAAATAGTATCGTCTTTCGAGTTTGATGGTTTTCATTTTGTTGCTTGAGAACGTGACTTGTAGCAGTGGTGGTGATGATGGTGGTGGTGGTGGTAGTAGCAGCAGTAATAGCAGCGTCAGCAGGGGTGGGGAGTGTGATTACAGTAACGGAATGGTGGTGATGATGATGTTGGTGTCGGTGTGATGTACCGACGGAACCTGAATCTGCAGTTGTCTGTATTTTTTCTTCAGACTTAACAACTTTTACAGTTTCACCAACACTATTTTTTAACTCCTCAGAAGTCTTCACTTTAATATCTAATACATTACTAAGTTTATAGTATATTTCATTATTGTTTTTATTGGCAAAGAAACTCTTCTTATGGACACCACCAGGAGCAGAAGATTGTTGTTGAGAATCTTTAGCTAATAGTTCATTCTTTATCATTATTTCTCGGTCCTTTTCTTCTATTAAATGATATTGCTTCTCTGTGATGAGCTGCCTCGGAACACTACCACAGTACAGCACCAGAAGCAGCAGGAACCAGAAGGAGAGTGCTAATGAAACCTTATTACACCATGACTTAGCAACGCGTCTTATGTGCATCTTTACCGCCAAAACCTGCCTTCCTTCCATTGACCTTGGGCTGTATATCCTTATGTTTATAATCCTTGACCAAGATGAAGGTTCTGTCCACTGACTGTTAAATAAGAAGAAAAATTATTGTGTTAGTTAGTTAATTAATTGTTTGTTTAAGGACTCAATAGGACAGGTTTTGATAATTTAGTGATTATTAATTAGTAACTGATTTATGTATAATGATTCCTATGCAATATAAATTTTTTAAAAAGTCAAATATAATTATATCACTTTAGCCATTGATAATACTTAACATTACTAGTAACAATGATATACTCTTAATTAATTGTACTATAATATGAACAACGACGAACGAAAAAAATCATGTTAACAATAAATAATAGTCAGCATTACAAAAGAAACAATATTAATTTTCAAATCATATCATTCATTTTGAGGTGAGGAGGAACATAATTATTGTATTCCACTTTTCATAACTAGCGTAGTGCAGTCTTCCCTCTTTCTGTGGGTTGAGATTATAGCGTCGGAGTTGAGAATCCTGCTGCCTTCATTCACGGGGAGACTATTTAATTAATGAGATGCAGTAGAGTGTATGATTGAAGACCCGTTACGAATTTGACTGTATAGTGACATGTGAGACGTTAGTATAAGCTTAACCTGTATGTAAGTAGAGTATTGGAAGTGTTTCAGAGCTGCTTAGAGGATAGGATAAGGCATGGAGGGTGTGTACTGTGTAGAGAATGAACCACGGAGACAGACAGACAGACAGATAGACAGACAGCCAGACAGACAGATAGAAAGAGAACATAAGAACATAACAATATAAGGAAGCTACAGAGAAATAAAAAGACAGACAGACGTGTGCACAGGAAACAAAATATATGGTTTAAACTTACATATCTTTCACTTAATATTTGTTTTCTTCTTCTGTTGAATATAATGATGTAGTTTTTCTTATATGTCTCAGCGTCCCGGTACTTACCACTCGTAATGATGTCAATTACGTAGCCAGCCAAAGAAAAGTGAAGCCCCTTCCTGAGTGACTGAGTGTCAGAATCTAAGACACACACACACACACACACACACACACACATATATTTTTTTTTCTTTCCTTTTCTCATTCATTTTCTTTTCTATTTTATTTATTCCCATTACTCTCCTTCCGCTTCACACTCCATTTATTGTAGTTACGATCGTATACTAGTAATAACAGTGAAGTGAAGCCCATACCATTACCTTACCCACACACTCACATTGCAACACTATGGAGTTAGGAAAATATGAACCCACAACACCTAACAGAACAGCGATGCACAAGAATTATAAGAGTCTTGTCACTACTTCCTGCTGCTGCCGTCCCCAGGCACACACTGAACGAACGAACGGAACGAACGAACGGAACGAACGAACGAACGGAATGAAGAGGAGGAATGTTCACCGTAAGTAGCGTACAGTACCGTTCATCCATACGGGAGGAAAGGAAGGAAGGAGGGAAAGAGGGAGAGACGCAGAGGTGAATGTTAATGATTCGTTGCTTTTTGCTTGGGTTACGGTAATGGATATCACCACCACAGTGTAATAAAAGTTATGGTATGATATCTGCTGAGCTAAGGACAATAGGTAAGAGTAGCTAACACGTATCACTCTCTCCCTCCTACACCTCTAATTGATGTATTTTTTAGTTTATCTATTTATTCTATTTATTTATTTTACTTATTCACACTTATTCGATATTTCAAGCGCGGATGCAATGCAAACAACAGCAACAATACTTTTCATTACAAGGCGTGGCTCTCATCCATGCTATAATACCCAAGTTAATATAAAGCAAACAAGACTTATTATAGTATTGTTTGCAGGTCAGTAATCAGGTGGTGGCATTCTCAAGATGTGTCCCCTCCCCTCCCACCCCTCACACCCGCTAGCCTGAGAACACAACAGCAGCAGCAGTAACCAATCACACCAAGGCCACGTCACGTCACGTCACCACTGGGAAATTGGAAAGGAGCGGCGCTGACTGCACGGCAAAACCTTCATCATTATCTGCTTATCGCTTGTTGATGCGACCCTTGCCCAGTAGCCCGCGCCGTCTACCCGGGAAAGTGAGTTGGTGAGTGTTTATGAGGCAATCTGTTATGACACCTCCAGCTGTTTTCTCACCTTACTTTCCCTCATCTTGCAGTATTTTGAAATCACTGTAGGTGGTTAATATTACATCATCTGCTATACTTAGGTTTGACGTATCCTCCTCCTCCTACCTACCTACCTACTTACTTACCTACCTACCCACCTACCTACCCATGTCACTGCCTTCTATACGTGAAATCAAACTTTGTACTCAGAAAATCCTAAACTTTACCCTCCGTGTTCAAGTTTTTGTAGTGAATTTGTATTACTAGACACGCTATACTTTTTACAGTGTGTACATATCGTTAGCACTTACCTCTCTGTTGGGTATAGGTAACTTAGCACAGATTAACCACCCGTCTTGGTATGAAAGGTTGTGTCCTTGTGTACTTAACCTGAACTGAATACTTGACACTTGAATATGAGGAGATAGAAGTATGGACGGAAATGTGTGAGAGACGGAGAGAGAAAGAGAGAGGGACAACAAAATGCACACTATCTTAGATGATGTCATTGTATGTTAGAATTACTCTCTCTCTCTCTCTCTCTCTCTCTCTCTCTCTCTCTCTCTCTCTCTCTCTCTCTCTCTCTCTCTCTCTCTCTCTCTCTCTCTCTCTCTCTCTCTCTCTCTCTCTCTCTCTCTCACACACACACACACACACACACACACACACACACACACACACACACACACACACACACACACATTCACCAGGGACAAGATAAATATTGCATACGTATGTTTAGTTTTTAAATTTTTTATTTAGTATTGCCTGTTCATTACATTTATAGATTAACAAATACGAAAGCGTGAATATTGATATTTTCCAGAAATGTATAGCTAGTAATTAATTATCTCTATATATATACTTCGTTTCCTTCAATATGTTTTTCCTTTGTATGCAACGATGGTGATTCTCGGGGAATTAACGTTATAATCACACAGAGGCATTACTCATCACAAAGTGTAGACAAACAGATTGACTGACAGACACACAGACAGACGCACAGACAGAGAATGCTGGTGACATAACTTAAAATGACTTGAATTTCATCTATTATCTGGGAGGAGGAGTTAGGCACCGAAATAACTAACAAACTAGATCACAGACTTTATCTTGGGACATTCTGAACATCAACTGGACTTAAGATCAACTGGACTTAAGATCAACTGGACTTAAGATCAACTGGACTTAAGATCAACTGGACTTAAGATCAACTGGACTTAAGATCAACTGGACTTAAGATCAACTGGACTTAAGATCAACTGGACTTAAGATCAACTGGACTTAAGATCAACTGGACTTAAGATCAACTGGACTTAAGATCAACTGGACTTGTAATCTCCTGGTTTTAGATTTGACAGATTCCATACAACATTGCGTCGTTGTCACAGTCGCGGAAGTAGAAGTCACCCGGGCAGATACAGAGGTAGTTTTGCCAAGTGGATCCATTGGGTTCTCCCTCGCAGGAGTCCCAGTGCGGGGTGCCCATAGGAACATCAGTGCCGTCTGAGTCCCACACCCAGCTGCAGGAGACGAGGTGGAAGTAAGGCAAGGCAAGGCAAGGCAAGGCAAGGCAAGGCAAGGCAAGGCAAGGCAAGGCAAGGCAAGACAAGGCAAGGCAAGGCAAATCAAGTCAAGGCAAGGCAAGGCAAGGCAAGACAAGGCAAGGCAAGGCAAGGCAAATCAAGGTAAGGCAAGGCAAGGCAAGGCAAGGCAAGGCAAGGCAAGGCAAGGCAAGGTGATGTTAGGTACAAGACAGAGGGACATATGGTAATTTAAGGATTGTACTGAAATTGGGGGTACATTTCCAAAACTTTGCAGCGTTATATTACAAGGACAGAATGGCATGAAAATATATGATGTAACTCACGTTGAGGCGAGGGACACCTTTCATGACTGACCCTCGCCTCGTGAAGGACAAAGTGTTGTATTCAAGACATTAGATGGGACACAGACTATATATGGCTTATGGTTCCTGCGGTATACTTACTGTCCTTCCTGCTTATGGTCTGAGCCTCCAATCCAGAAACAGTGATCCGATAGGCCTGTGCAGGGAGGAAGGGAAGGCAGAGTTAGGGTTCACGAATATTATCAACGCTTCACTTTGCTTCACGACCACTGCGTCTGATAAATAGTTTGTTACCTGGTGTCTCTTGGATGTAGTTGTACAGTCTATGGTGAAGGTCTCCGGTGATCTTAGACATGTTAGATTTAATCATGCTACACATGTAGTTTGTTTGTTGCCAAGTCCCCGTGTTGAGGACGAAGCTTATGCACTCCGGGGTGGTGGGATCATTGCTCAGGTTTACGAAGCCAACTGGACAGCGAACAGCTTGATTGGAGGGCGAGAAAGGAATCATATAACATTACCGCAGCTTAAATAAGGATTAACTAATGGCACTTATTCCACCTGGTAACTATAATAACATGCTTGCAACACCCAACTGATGCACTGGTGGTGAACTAAAACAAGACACCCAGGCACCCTTCAGTCTCAGGGTGTCTCGGGAAACATTTCTATACTCACCGGTCGATGAAACGAGACCAAGCGTGGCTGAAACAAACGAGAGTGATGGTGATGTGAGGGAAGGGAAGCCAAAGAAAGGAAGAAGGAAGGCAAAACTAGGATAGAAGAAGAAAATATTATAACGCGGCAAGAAAAGAATATGGAAAAATATTAGAGGTTTGGGGACTAGAGACTGTTTAATCTATGGGTTTTTTTCTTCTCTCAATTCAGCCCCACACTGAGTCCACCCGTGTTATGTCTTACCTGCAGCCACGGCTAGAGTCGCGGCCCACTTCATGTCAGGGTGTGCTTGTGTTCGGTGCTGTGACGCTGTGGCAGTGGGACAGACAGTGCCGGGGTCTGTCTCTCATATACCCAGACCGTAATCTTCCAAACACCTATCACACAGCGTGGCCTCTTGTCCCAAATCTTGTTTTTTTTTTTCTCTCTCTTCCTCTCTTATCGCGGATGAGTTGTATGGCAAACTGCAGTTAACTCACTCTGAAAACTCGTGCGAGAAGCTGAACCGGAGATGGATAAGAATGATTTGCTATGCTAGTGTGCTAACGGTAATTAGTGAGAGTAGAGAAGGGTTATATTATGTTAGGCGTGAATGTACACTTTTAATTGTTGTTGTTGTTATACATAGGTACCAAAATAACAGAAGAAAATCTATGTAATGTGATATAGAGGAAATTAGATTCATGTTTTGATATTGATTAACACACTCACTGGTTAACATTTTAGATTGAACGAAGCAAAGCAATTTTTTTTTTTTAAATATTAATAGAATCGTGAATATTTGAAATTGTTTACCAGCGCAAATAGTTAACAGTAACACAATTAATCATTTAAGAAAGAAAAAAAATTGATCAGTACTTAGCATTAGTTTATTAAATCGAATATTTCATTCCTGCGGTTTTTTTTTCACAGTGAAAGTAATAACTATATATTACTCCTATTTCCTCACTTTCCTATACAAATTATATGCTAGTTTGTCTATACTACATGGTATTACTTCCTCTTCTGGCCAGCTGGAGGGAGGGGTGGGTGGGGAGGAACCTTCCACTTTGTTGTCCTCTTACCTCTGTTAAGTAGATATTATACTAGTAGTGTAGTAGGACTGTTGTTGTTTGTTCTTCCTTTGTACTCCTTTGTACTCCTTTATCTAAGTTTAATGTTTAGTTATTCCTTTATTTATGTCTAATTATTAATATTATTTTGTTTTATTTTGTAAGATTGTTTATTTTATTTTGTTTTATATCTGGTTATGAATTTTATTTTATTTTACGTTGATTTTTTTTTATATCTAATTATTCGTTTTATCATATTATATGTCTATTCATTTAATTTTATTCTGCCTCTAATTATTCATTATTTTATTTTGTTTGATAATTGGTTTAACTAAATTCATGCAAGTAATTCATTATTTTATTTTGCATCTTTTTATTCGTTATATTATATGTTCCGTTTATCTTCTTTTTTTTTCTTTTTTTTTCTTTCTTTTTTTTGTCAGGTTATCCGTTTGATATAATTACAGAAACAACAACTTTCATATCAAGTTTTATTCTTTTCGACAGAAGTACACTATTTTATAATGATCATGAAGAAATTTACCGGCAAAAAGTACTATGTATAATATGTATACATTGTGTTTATATTACAACGACTATTTATTTCCTCGCATACAAGTAGTGTGAGGAGAAACTAGCAGGCAACGTCCTCCTCCCTTGCACATTTAACAATAATAAACTTTCATTCCATCAATGAATATAATATTAGTCCATTCAGTGTGTTGTCAGCAGCAGCAGCAGCAGTACGTATCGCGATGCTTCCCCAGTTGGACTTCTCTCCTTACTAAGCTCATGGAGTTACGTCTGTGGCACAGATACCGCGTATTAGCTTGGTGTCTTCGAGGCTGTGGAAGTAGAAGTCTGGTGTGTAGAGACAGAGGTAGTTTTGTTTGGTTCCACCGTTAGGTTGATTGTTGCAAGGATACCAGTGAGGTGTGCCCAAGGGAATTGATGTATCGTCGAGCCACTTCCAGCTGAAAGAGAAAGGAATGTATACATGAAGGAAGCAGGAATCGATGCGTCACTATAAAAAATCTAAACCTGCGCCAATAACGGGCAAGAGACCATGCAAGACCACAAGAGGCTGTTGGGATAGACACAGTTATTGATTTCATAAGTCTGCCTTCTATTGGGAAGATTCCTCACACTTATATATATATATATATATATATATATATATATATATATATATATATATATATATATGTTCTCACCTTCCTTCTGACGCTACATCAGTTCCTCCGATCCAGAAAGCTTCGTCCGTGAGCCCTGGAATAGAAACGGTGACGTATGTGTATAAAAAAAGGTTGAGATAAAGTTGGACATTTCCATGGATGAAGAAAACAGATGGTAAGTGTTAGGTGCACAGGAGAGGCCTTGTGTAAGTCAGGTCAACTGGCCTTTTGCAGCCTAATTATTTTCTTATGTATGTTTTATTTATGTATGCTTTTAACCTAATGTTTTGTTCTCTCATCCCTCATAATATGTTCCATAAAAAGATTGTCGTAAGGAAGAAAGGTACATATTAAGACTAGACTAGAATGTATTAGCTAATGGTCTCTTACCTAACATTACTTCCATTACCACCAACTCTATATCATTTATAAGATAACTCTCTCCATTAGCATACATACATGACAAAAATAATACCATTACATAAAGATATAATGTAATACTATTCTTCGTCTAGCTTGAAAATATTCTTTGAAACACTAGTATAGACGCTATGAACAGTTGGTTGGAGAGCTGTACTTTCTCAAGCTTTCGTGTACTGTTATCTGTATTGCAACACCACCATTGGCTGCTGATAACATAGGAGGAGGGTGTTATCAATGGTGATATGTATGTCTGCATCATCAACAGGCACCACAAAATGGCGTCCTGGTGCAATCTGTGACGTCACTGCACCATTAACACACTAACACACATGGACTTATTAATTTCTTGTATAACAGTTTTTTTCATGGTTTTAAATGGCTTGAATTACTTTTTTTTGTGTGTGTGCACCTAACACTTACCATCTGTTTTCTTCATCCATTGAAATGTCCAACCTTTCCTTACAAGTATCTACTGTCCCGGCACTTATCACACACATACTTGCTGAGTCTGTTCCACTCCTCTATTACCTTATTAGTGAACACATTTTGACCTATATCTTTCCTGTATCTGAATTTGTCTAGCTTGAAACTATTTGTTTGTGTTCTTTCTTTCTCCTTGACTGTGAGAACCTTATTTACATCCCTTTTGTTGAAACCCTTGACCCATTGAAACACTTCTATCGTAATTCTTATACAACTCTTTCTCACTAAAATCCCATCCTCTGTAAATGGTTGTGGACTCACCTGGGTTATTCTTGATGTAAATCATCATCTCTTGGTGCATGTCCTCATTTAGCTTAGCCAGATCAGCATTGAGCATTGTGCAAAACTGTCTCGTGCCGTGCCAAGTGGCTTTAGTGGGAGTTACATATATACATAAAGACTTCAACGTGGAGGGATCAGTTAGTTGAATGAAATTAGATGGACACAAAGCTGTAAGAGAGAGAGAGAGAGAGGGAGAGTGTTAGAACTTAATGTCACGTTAAAGTAATTCTAGACCTTAAGTTACCTGTCTCTAATTTTATGACCCTTATATACCTTTTACATACCTGTGCTGCCTTTGACCCTAAGATGATGACCTACCTCTGCAGCAGCCACACCCTAAGCAAGGCAGGAACATCCACCCTTAGCTCACCCACACCAAGTCTCAATGACACTGGTACTCACCTTGAACTGAGACGAGACAAACCGTGGCTGTAAGAGACGAGAAGGTGGTCAGTGTTGGCGGTGGTGATGGGAAGGGAAGGGAAAGGAAGGGGGAAGGGGAGAGGAACTAGAGGAGACGAGAAGCTGGTCAGTGTTGGCGGTGATGATGGGAAGGGAAAGGAAAGGAAGGGGGAAAGGGGGAAGGAGAAGGGTAACTATAGGAAAGGGAGTGAGTTTTGTCTATCCACCCTTTCATACCTCCCTGGAAGCCTGTTATTGAGTTTCATTTTTTGTCAACAATTACTCAGCCACATACGACCTCCTCCCGTGAGTTTACCTGCAGCCACGGCGAGACTTGCAGCCCACTTCATGTTAAACCCAAATGCGTATGTATGCGTGTATATGCGTGTGCGTGTGCGTGCTGTACAGTCACGTTTGGTAATGGGGCAGGTGGTGCTGGTGTGCGTCTGATATAGGGTTGAGGATAGTGTTAATCAAGCTGTTTTCCGATGTAGTCAGTGTGGGTGTCTAGCTAGCCTTGCGTCCTCCGGCAGAGGGCGTCGAGGGCGACTGGTCACATGACAAGAACTGTGTTGGTAGCAGGTGGTGTTGTTCCCAAGGCGAGGGAATGTAAGGGCTGCGGGCACTCTGAGGCGGCGTGGCGTGCGTGGTTATATTGTGTATGTTATATCAACTGGACTATGAGTGTATGTTAGAGGTAGGCCGGTGTGGCAGTGGTGGTGGTGGTGGTGGGGAAGTGTATGTTTGTGTGTGTGTGTGTGTGTGTGTGTGTGTGTGTGTGTGTGTGTGTGTGTGTGTGTGTGTGTGTGTGTGTGTGTGTGTGTGTTTTAAAGCACCGTACCTTGGAAATACATCAGACACCCCACCACTGTATCTGCCCCACTGATACACTACCGTAACCTCGACCCACCTCGCATATCACACACACACACACACACACACACACACACACACACCTGAGTTGACATGAAGTGGGCTGCAACTCTCGCCGTGGCTGCAGGTAAACTCACCGGAGGAGGTCGTGTGTGGCTGAGTAACTGGTGGTAAATAAGACTAAATAACAGGCTACAAGAGAGGTATGGAAGAGTGATTAGACAAGACCTATTCCCTGTCCTCTAGTTCCTCTCCCCTTCCTTTCCTTTCCCTTCCCGTCACCACCGTTAACACTGACCACCTTCTCGTCTCTTACAGCCACGGTTTGTCTGGCTTCAGTTCAGGGTGAGTACCAGTGTCACTGAGACTTGGTGTGGGTGAGCTAAGGGTGGATGTTCCTGCCTTGCTTAGGGCGTGGCTGCTGCAGAGGTAGGTCATTATCATAAGGTCAAAGGCAGCACAGGTATGTCAAGGTGTGTAAAGGTATGTAAAGGTCACGGTCAGGTCATTGAGGTAAGGTGAGGTGTGAAGTGATTTAGTGTATATAGTTTTTTGGACTTTAGAAGTAAATTATATGTTTTATTAAGGTGAATTAATGTGTTTTTTTTAATGCTTGTTTGGTTTATATGTTTAGTTTGGTTATTAGATGATGTGTTTAGTCTAATTTAGCGTGACTTCTACCAGTGATGACAAAAAAATAAAGACAAAAAATAAACAAAGAGGACCGAAAAAAAAATTAAATCAGAAAAAACCTAAAAAAAAAATAAATAAATAAAGTAAAACATTTATCTTTCTATCTTCCCCTATCTAGTTAGCAATCCGTGTCCCGATGGCTTCGCTGACTTCGCTGATGCCGGTATGTTGCCAATATGCTTGTCCTTCCCCTTTGAAAACACGACTTGGCACGAGATGAGAGCACACTGCCAATCCTTAGAAGCTGACCTGGCCCAGTTGACGGGAGATCTGCACCGAAAAGTCATGCACTTCATTATGCATCAACCAGGTCAGACATGGAATTAACTTAATCTTAACCCAACCTAACCTTAAACTATCCTTTTCTTTACGACATGGAGCTATAGAGTAAACACAACAAGGAGGAGGTTGTGCCAAAGTTATTCAAAATATTAATTAGATCTTTGGACAATATACATATACTAGCGTGTGAATTATAAAACATTGCATTATACTATTACATTATAGCATTGCATTATAGCATTGCATTGTATCATTTCCAGGTTATGAGGAGGAAGAGTTCTGGATTGGAGGGACAGACGAAGTGTTTGAAGGCAGGTAAGAATCTATAGGTCAATTTGCACGTGAAATTACCTTAACGTAACCAATGAAGTCTGAAAGCAGTCCTCAAAGCAAAAGGTGGAAGGCTCGTCTTATCTTGTCTGGTTTTATCTTCCCATCCCTCACGTGTTGATTCCTACTTTCCTCTCTTCCTTCTCTTTCTTTCTCCTTCAGTTGGGTGTGGATAGCCGATGACACAGACATTCCCCTGGGCACACCTCACTGGTATCCTTGCGGTGTGACAGAACCAGACGGAGGCACCCTTGAGAACTACCTCAGCCTCCAGCCTCCGGACTACTTCTTCCACAGTCGTAGTCACATCGAGTTCAAAAGTGGTATCTGTCAAATCTAAGTCAGTAATCGCAGCACACCCTCACCTCCTATCCTACAGGGGATCAGAGCCGTGCAGAAGATAATCTAAAGGTGCTAGAGGCCATGAAATAAAAGTAAATAAAAAAGAAAGCCATTTGTTATTGTTGTTGTTGTTGTTGCTGCTGTTAACACACTCCAGACACTAATATTTCATTCATTAATTGATTGAAAGTTGATTTAGTATTGTAATATGTATAATAAGAGAGAAGGATGGTCTCTGGCAGTTACTTCTCATACAGTATACGAATAAAAACAAATATTCTTTATAACAGAAACTTAATACATAGACGTAATATACATATAGTACTGATATATGGATTTCGGTAACGTGTCTTCATTATCAATTAAAGACAGATGACTTGTTAGAGAATAAAACAATAAAATAATAAATAAAAGATCATTCCTCGTTTAACATTACTCCTCGTTAGGTTATGTGTGTGTCAGGTTGTGTATGTGGTATAAAGATCGATTCAGAAGTCTTTTTTCTATGCAATTGGAGAACCAGCCAAGAGCAATAAAATACGTAATATAAAAAGGCCCATTTGTATTGCTTGATGTTCCCTAAAGAAAGAAAAAAGTAATAAAAATATGTATGCCCAATTAGGTGTCTTGATTCTCCTCTCTGAAAGGAGTTCAAGTCGTAGGAAAGGTTCGGTTCAAGTCTGAATGCTTTACTACAACTCAGAAAACAGCTTATTAAACATTATAGTTACGTATAGATGAGTTAAATAATACGAAAAATTTGTGATAACCATCTCATATACAATATTAAGTTACTTGTAATGTTGTTAAATCCTGAAAATAAATGCATGGAAAATAGCGCAACGGGAAAACAAAAGCAAGACGTAACCTCAATTTAACTGTGCTGCCCTCTTTCTATCTTACAGTCGTTACTCCCTCTCTCTCTCTCTCTCTCTCTCTCTCTCTCTCTCTCTCTATATATATATATATATATATATATATATATATATATATATATATATATATATATATATATATATATATATATATATGTATTAAGACTTTCTCGTTGCGTGTAGAAGGTCCTATCACTCTCCCTTTACATAACATACACAAGACCGTTATCACTACAGCCGCTGATGTTCTCAAGCTAATGGGAATGACGCCATATGCTAATTGATACCCGTGACGCAGCCCTCGTTATACCTTCACTTACCTCCCTCAACCCCTCCTTCCCTCCTTCCTTCCCCAAGCTGGCCCGTTCTACCCCAGCCTCGTAACAGTTTAAGTTCAAGTCTAGTTCAAGTTTTAGTTTAGTTCAAGTTTTAGTCCAAGAACGTTAAGTGCCCCGCTACTAGCAGCTGTTATCTTCCTTGACCGGATTTGTAAGATATATACACAACAATTTCAAGTTTGGCTTTCTCCGTAAGGTATTGATATTGATTTGTGTTATATTTAGTTTTTTATTATTATTATTTTCCTGTCATTAGAAATACTTACAATACTTACAAACGCTGAATGAACAAAGAAATAAACAAATGAACATTCATATAGGTCACTCACACGAACTTTTCCATAACATTTTACTCACTCATCTTATTAATTCATACATACATTCATACATTCACTATAGTTTATCTTATTAGAAGTAAAAGTATTTCCATGAAGTGACGTATATGTATTCAAACTTTACATTCTTGGTGTTATATATTTTCCAAACAGCTTTCGTGTGTGTCATTTTATCCGTGTCCTTTAATTGATGTCGAGGCTGGCTGAGAGAATATACGAAAGAAAACCATTGAATAATTCTCTAAGTTAACACTATAATATTCAAAGGCAACACTTGCATATAAATCTGTCTTGTAGCTTGCAGTTTTATTATAGCAATGCCGTAGTAAAAGAGATACAGTAGTGGAAAGATATCATAAAAATACATACCTCTTTTACATTTTTATTCTTAAGACATTGCATTATTGAGTAGGAGGAGACTGGAATACATTAATATTTTCGTATATCTATAGCAGAGTTTTATTTATATGAACGCTTGACAGAGAGCATAGTGACAGGATATCATAAAAATAGATACCTCGTTTTACATTTTTATTCTTAAGACGTTGCATTGTTGGGTAAGACAAGGCTGGAATGTATTATTATGTCGTACAGGTAGCAGAGTTTTGTTTATATGAACACTTGACAGAGGGCATGATGCATTCTGTCTCCAGGGTAATCCTTGAAGTAATATCTATCAGGACAAATAGCTATGTAGTTCTCACTGTAGCCTCCGTTTGGCTCAGACTCACACGGGTCCCAGTGAGGCCCTTCCAGCGGTATAATGCTATTGTCAATGGACCAAACCCAGCTGGAAGGAAAGGAATGGTTGGTTAGGAAAGGTAAGTTGTAGGATTCAGTCTGTTACAGTTAGGATGGGAAGGAAGGGAACGGTTAGGAAAGGTAGATGGTAGCATTCAGTCTCTTACAGTTAGGATGGTAATTTTCTTTTTTCTTGTGTGTGTGTGTGTGTGTGTGTGTGTGTGTGTGTGTGTGTGTGTGTGTGTGTGTGTGTGTGTGTGTGTGTGTGTGTGTGTGTGTGTGTACTGTACTTATCCTTCTTGTTTCTTCACACTCGTAAAGTAGAAATAAAAAATATAAAAAAAAGCTCACGTATGACACAATACTACTACTGAGGTTATATAATGTGTGTTACCGATGTATGTAAGTATAAATATATGTAATAACCAGTGTGGATGATATTAAAACTTAAAAAAGATAATAATAATAATAATGATAATAATAATGATAATAATACAAACACCTATTGGTATAGCTAACTAACTTTTCTTGTATATGAGATAACCTATTTGAGTCATTCTTATATGAGAGACAAAAAGGAGGAGTGACACAATTAGTTCTCCCTTGTATATATGCACTATACGTACTTTCCTTCACTCGCTTCGTCATTGCCTCCGATCCAGAAACACGAATCCATCAACGCTGAGGAAGGAAGGGGAAGGAAATACCATGAACCAGGAGGATTTACGAGTATGTACTAGGTTAGGTTAAACTAGCTTAGGTTAGGTTAGATTATATTAAGCTAGGTTAGATTTAGTTAGGTTAGATTAGGTTAGGTTTGATTAGGTTAAGCTAGGTTAGCTTAGGTTAAGTTAGGTTAGGTTAGGTTAGGTTAGATTAGGTTAGGTTACGTTAGTCATACACACACATACAGGAGGGAGGATTTCCAGCCCTCCGTTCGTGCCTGTATTGCAAGGTTATAAAAACTTTCTCCTTCACAGTCACCTTCCTGCAACACCTTGTATGTAGTTAGTTACCTGGTTTTTGTGTGATGTAGCGGTAGACGCTGTTGTGTAGATCTCCAGTCACCTTAGCGAGGGAGCCGTTGTAGGAGCCAGCTATTAACTTACAGATGTCCAGTGATCCATGCCAGGTCCCCTTACTAGAGGCGAAGGCAAGACACTTTGGCGTAATCGGGTCAGTGCTCAAGTTAGTGAAACCGTCTGGACAAGGAACTGAGGAGGGAAAATAGATGTTGAGTGAACAAAGAAAGAGAGCGTCTGAACGTGAGCTATTTACATGATCAAATAAAGGAGATGGAAAAAGGCTAGTAGGTCCACACGAAATAGTTCAAAAATTACAATTACATAATCGGATCAGTGTTTAAATTAATTAAACCGTCTGGACAAGAAACTGAGGAGGGAAAACCTAGTACTTCTGTGACTCTATATAGAATGGTCTGATCCTGTCACTCAATCTCATTTCGGAAACATTTCTATAACACTTGTATCTTTTATAGTCTCCTCCTCCTCCTCTTCCTCCTCCTCCTCCTCCTCCTTCTCTTATTGTAACTAAAATAGGGTCTTTCTCTACTACCTCTGACCAAGACTGACTAAGAAACTCATCGTCTATTGTAGCCAGGAAGCCTTTAGAATTTATCATACTCACAATCCGCAGAACAGATGCCAACAGCGGCTGAAAGAAACGAGAGCAATATGAGTGTTGGATAAAAAGACAAGAAGATACGAGTACATACATAGTACAGTCTCAATCTTACCTCCTTTACATGATTCTAAATATACAACAGTGTGTGTGTGTGTGTGTGTGTGTGTGTGTGTGTGTGTGTGTGTGTGTGTGTGCGTGTGTAACATTACCTGCAGCTACAGCCAGCGTCGCTAGCCACTTCATGTTAGCTTGTAGGTGTAGCGTAGTGTGGATGGTCGCCACTGGTTGGCTCTCAATTATACACGTCAGAATTTTTCCTATACCTGCTATCACACTACCTACCCTCCCTCCCTCCAGCCCTCCCTCCCGCATCCCTTCCCCTTCCACCTTTCTTGTCTTTGTCTTCCCTTATCATGCAAAGTTTTGGGAAGTTGACAGTTATTTGTTTTTTTTATTCTGGGAACTGCGCATTTTTACGGTTCCATTTACTGTTTACCGCTATACCTTCTGATGTGATAATGATTATTAACTATGATTATTAACTAATTGTGGTGTCGTTAAGTGTTGTCAGCAGAAAAGAAAGAAAGCAAGTAAGTAAGAGAATTGAATATTGTTTGCGCTACTAAAAGAGTTTGAAGCGTATGTTTGAGCAGCAGAAAAAAAAAAAAAGTAAGTAAGAGAATTAAATACTGTTTGTGTTACGTTAGTCCAGTTTTAGAATAAGTAATGTGAGTTGTACGTTGTTTTATTATGTTAGATGATGTTTATTTTTCCATTAGTTCTGCATATTAGACTTGCATAGATATATAAACTACTTAAAATAAAAAGAATAGCATAACGTACTGGATGGAATATGTTTTGAAATAGTGATAGAGACGCAATTGGCAGTTCTACTTTTTAAACGATTATTGTTATTGGTTAATTTACCTTTTAAACAATTATTATTATTTAATCTACTTTTAGACTGTAATCATTATTGGTTAATTTACTTTTTAAACGATTATCATTGGTTAATTTGCCCCAATGAAACTTTAATACATCATAGTGAAGAGCTTTGCGCATTCCAATGATCGGAAGGAAGAGGTAATTAATTTTAACAGATGCAATTATATCATACGAAGGTCCATGGTGAGGAATATGACTTAATTAATGTATATTCCCCCACCAAGACGCCCTAAGCTAGTGTGGACTTATAAATTATTCAACCTCAAATCACGCCCACTACATCCTTTCAATGGCTTCAGATATAGTGTTACCCTTGAAATTTATAGTGTTCATATGATTCTAGTCCTTTTTGTATGTGTAGTATTTTTTCACTGTAATCATTAATGTATTGATTGGGACACTTGAATGTTTTTAGTCCCAGTCTGCCTTACTAATAGACCGTATATTATTATCATTATCGTTTGTAGTAGTAGTAGTAGTAGTAGTAGTAGTAGTAGTAGTAGTAGTAGTAGTAGTAGTAGTAGTAGTAGTAGTAGTAGTAGTAGTAGCAGTAGTATTAGAACAGGTGTCGCCTAGAGTCCAAATTCGAAACCAATGACGAGAAACCGCTATGCCAGCACTTTTTCCTTACCTCACGCCTTGTGTAGTCCATCCCTCCATCCCTCCATCCATCCCTCCATCCATCCATCCCTCCATCCATCCATTCCTCCATCTATCCATCCATCCATCCATCCATCTCGTAAGACACCAGGAATATTTGTTACAAAAGTGTTTTATCGATACTTTTATTTAAAAGTTTTAGCAAAGAATGTGCTTGAAATACATTTCATTAATACAATAGTACCTGTTAGGTTTATGTTATAATGAATATTTGTTTTCTGGAGTACTGTGTGTGTGTGGGGGTGGGAGGAGGGAGGAAAGGCGTTGACTAGCAGGCACCTTCCTCCTTCCTTCTTATACAGTTTACAATGACAATTTTTCATTCAGTCAATTGATTTTCACCTCACCAAACTCATGAACTGACTGTCTTCTTTTTGACCTCTTGACAAATCCCATACATTTCCAAGTTGCCATCACAGCTGTGGAAAAAGTAGTCTTTACTGAGAAGACACATGTAGTTCTTATCTGTGCCACCAGAGGGCTCGTCCTTCCTGTTGCACTGGTACCAGTGTGGTGTGCCCAAGGGAATGTTTGAATTATCGACTACCCACTTCCAGCTGAAAGAGAAAGGAATGTAGGAGTAAAAGAAGCTGGAAGGAACGCAACATAACACAAGGCTGCTGGGAAAACCTTGCCTCTATGTTGATAATAGTTAGGTCAAAATGTTAATCTCGTTTTGATATTGATTAACCTCATAACGTCAGTCTCTCACCTGCCTTCAGTTACTTCGTCTGTCCCTCCAACCCAGTATGATGCGCCCTTCAGACCCGTAGCTGGAACAGAAACAGTGATTGATTGATTGACTAATTGATTGATTGATTATTTATTGCATTTGTGTCAAAGTTCAGATTGAAACATTAAGCCCGTTAACTTTAATGTCAGATAAATAAAAATGTGAAGCAGGTTATTTAGCGAAGTATGTCCTTGATTAGGGTAAGGTTATTCTTTTATGAAAGAGACAGCATAAGTGTGTTTGTTTTGTTGTTCAACGAGGCCAGTGTGAGTTTCAATCCCATCCAACAGGTGAATGCAATAGCAGTGAAGACAATATAATGTAAATGAAGCGAGTATTGCGTTCCGTTGGAGAAGCATAAGATACAATTAAATGATACATGACAAAAGAAAGAATGCTGAAACTTCCTTAAAAAAAAAATAAATAAAAAGTTTGATCGTAGAAAAAAAAAAATATATATATATAGAAAATTTGTAAACACTCCAATTCTTCCCACCTGAGTGATCGTCGATGTACTGCATGACCTTCTGATGCAGGTTGCCAGTCAGCTTAGCCAAGTCGTGACCCAACACCTCGCAGTTGACCCTCATGGTGTGCCACTTGGCCGAGATCTGAAGGAAGAGGAAACACGCCTCGGTCTCTCCCTCGTCAGCAAGATTAACGAACCCATTGGGACAAACAGCTGTTGAAAGGGAAAATAAAAGTAATAGTTTAGTCCTTGCTAAAATCATAAGAAAGCGTTACTTGTCCTTCCATAAATTTAGGGAGTCACAGTGCAGTGCTCCCCAAAATACAAAGGACCACTCTATGACCTGACCGTGACCCTTATGACCCTTACATACCTGTGCTGCCTTTGACCTTAGAATGATGACCTACCTCTGCAGCAGCCACGCCCTAAGCAAGGCAGGAACATCCACCCTTAGCTCACCCACACCAAGTCTCAATGACACTGGTACTCACCCTGAACTGAGACGAGACAAACCGTGGCTGTAAGAGACGAGAAGGTGGTCAGTGTTGGCGGTGGTGACGGAAAGGGAAGGGAAAGGAAGGGGGAAGGGGAGAGGAACTAGAAAAGAAGGAATGGGTCTTGTTCTAAACCTTCATGCCTCCTCAGAAGTTTATTATTCAGTCCCTTTTTCACCAGTTACTCAGCTACACACGACCTCCTCCCGTGAGTTTACCTGCAGCCACGGCGAGAGTTGCAGCCCACTTCATGTTAACGCAGATGTGTGTGTGTATGCGTGTATGTGTGTGCGGGGCTGTGTGCTGGCCTGTGTAAGTTCAGTGGTAATGGACAGTGGGAAAGTTACTGCTGGTGGGTGTCTGATATAGTTTGAAGGACACCCCTGGCATCTCTCCCTCTCTCTCTCTCTCTCTCTCTCTCTCACACACACACACCATTTCTTGTTATGCATCTATACCCTTGTCGCTGTTATCATTCTCATTTTCCTCCTCTGGTGATGCAACCCCACACTGTCATACGCACACACATTTACACTGTTCCTGTGTATTTAGATGCTTGACTCAGTAATGTATTGAATATTTAACTGTTTATGATTAACTCTATTATCATGAGTAAGTTGATTGATTGAGTGATTCAGTTGGAGTATGAATTTGAGTCGCTGCCTTGAGAGGTTTACGGGAGACAGTCAACAGTTGGCGACACTCTCATGATTCCTTAACAAATTGGTCGCAGAGACTTAACTCAGGTTGGCAGGATCGCTCCACACGTGAGTTCAGTTGTAAGATATAGTGTAAGATCATATTTCATGTCACTACAGCGTGTATATCGACGTGTGTATATAGCATCACGTTATGTTAAGAAGTTAATCAGAGAGGAATATTTTCACGTCCAATACAAAGTCGAATCAAACCTGAATGAAAATGTCTCCGCTTGTCTCAGTCAGATTCAGGTTTTCTCTTATCCAGATAGTTATAAGTATTACATAATGAAGAAGAAAAAAAACTTAAAATAGCGAAATTATTTTTATATCAACAATGGTAAAGTTACAAGTGGGTGTCATCTTTTATTTTCAAGTTCAAGTTAATTTACAAGATCAATTCGCCAAATCACGATGTAAATATTCAGTGTTTAAAGCTTTTATTTAGGACAGAAGTAGATATGAAGGTTAATTAAGACAATGGGAAAAAAAAATCTGTCTATCTCACATGACCTACAAACATACATACCTACCTATCTACCTACCTACATACATACATACATACTCCTTCGCCTTTTCATCCTTACTCTCTATCATAGCTTAGACACGTGTACTAATAGTTAAAAAAAAAAAAAATCTTGTACATTTTATAATATTTTCTATTTAATATATTTTTTTTAACTGTCTTCATCTTACTTTACGTCAAGATTATCGAAGACTTCTTGTTGTATGTTTTTTTTTAATGCTCTGCTGTTGTTGTTGTTATTATTATTGTTGTTGGTATGGTAAAATAATAGTAGTAATGATGGAAACACACACACACACACACACACACACACACACACACACACACACACACACACACACACACACACACACACACACACACACACACACACGTCCAAATTATTCTTCACTTCCCTTAGTTTTTTTTTCTGGTTTGATGTAACTTGGCTCAGCTGTGTCCGAGTACCGCTTTCTTGCATAACAACTGCTGCCTCCTCCTCCTCCTCCTCCTCCTCCTCTTCTTCTATCTTTATCAGCATGTTGCCTCTTCTCATTCCTATCTCGGGTCTTCTCTTCTGTTTTTACTTTGTGATTTGTTTATTTCTCGTGAACTCTCATATCTCTCTCTCTCTCTCTCTCTCTCTCTCTCTCTCTCTCTCTCTCTCTCTCTCTCTCTCTCTCTCTCTCCTCTCTCTCTCTCTCTCTCTCTCTCTCTCTCCTCTCTCTCTCTCTCTCTCTCTCTCTCTCTCTCTCTCTCTCTCTCTCTCTCTCCTCTCTCTCTCTCTCTCCTCTCTCTCTCTCTCTCTCGCTCTCTCTCTCTCTCTCTCCTCTCTCTCTCTCTCTCTCTCTCTCTCTCTCTCTCTCTCTCTCTCTCTCTCTCTCTCTCTCCTCTCTCTCTCTCTCTCTCTCTCTCTCTCTCTCTCTCTCTCTCTCTCTCTCTCTCTCTCTCTCTCTCTCTCTCTCTCTCTCTCTCTCTCTCTCTCTCTCTCTCTCTTCCTTAAGCGGTGGTGGTGGTCGTGATTTTGCTACAGAGAGAGAGAGAGAGAGAGAGAGAGAGAGAGAGAGAGAGAGAGAGAGAGAGAGAGAGAGAGAGAGAGAGAGAGAGAGAGAGAGTGGGTGGGTAAATTGAAGGACAAGGAGGAGGGAGGGAGGGAGAAGGGAAGGAAGGAAGGTACGAGATACAGATCAGATTTTTCTTTTCTTAACCTATTTTTATTTGCCCTTGGCCAGTAGTACCCTTATAATAAAAAAAATAAAATAAAAAAAAAATTAAAAAATTATGTGGACTGATTACTCTTCAGAATGTTACGGAGTTTCGGAATGAGCATCTGGTGCTGTTGGTTCCGTCTTTTTTTTTTTTTTTACATGTTTGTTAATATGTTTTTGTTATCGTCAGTACTGTGTTGCTTCATTCTAGGAAGGCGATTTACTGGAGAAAAGAAAGAGGAGGAGGAGGAGGAGGAGGAGGAGGAGGATGTTGTTAAGAAAAGATAGATGGTGAGACTTCCCCGAAAGAAAAGAAAGAGAAGGAGGAACAGGAGGAGGAAGAGGAGGAGGAAGAAGAAGAGAAGAAGGCGGAGGTAGAGGAGAAGGAAAAATTATCAAGAATAGAGATATGATGAGATTTCCCCGAAAGAAAGAGTTTATTATTTCCAGGATAAATAAGAATAATGTTTTATCTCGTCTCTCCATCTTCTAGTTCTTTGTTCATCTTGCTTTCATATAAGAGGTTATGGATACAATAATAATCCATAGACAAAGGAAAGCATGACAAAGAATGGAAAATTTAATAAGAATGTGAAAAAAGGGGGTGAATTAGATATTAATCCATAGAGAAGGAAAATAGAAAAAAGGAAAAGAGAAAAATTAAAATGACTTAAAGTTCAAAATAATTATCAAGTTCTTTTTAAAAATGACTGAATGGAAACTATAGAATATATGAACTGAGAACAAGGAAAACTTACTCTAAAATCAATAATATGCGTACGTGACATGTTTACAATTCAAGGAGAAAAATATAGATAATAGTAATCAAACGAAGAGCTCATGATAGAAAAAAAATAAATAAATAAACAGTTGCATTAGAATTTGATTAGAAGAAGAAGAAAAAAAACTTAGATTCAGAAGCATGTGATTTGATATTGGTTTACGGGAAAGGAAACACCTGTATCCTATCATCTTGCTGATTAATTTACTTACCTGGTCAGTATATCACTTAATTAGTTTCATTTTGCGTTGACTTGCATTTGCTTTCGTTATTTATTTTATTATCTATTATTTCTTTTTGCATGATACACTCCATAAATGAAAAATCGAAGAAAAAACTCTATGGGCTTTCCCTCCATATTTCACTATCAAATTTTTAAAAAAGTGAATAGTTGTTGACCATTGATTTGTATTTTTTCACGACCTCCCTGAATTCTGGTTTTGAAGTTTCCATGAGTTTTTCCATCTTTTCATTTTTACTTTTTGTCTCGTTTACAGGGTGGAGCTGCCTTGCCTTGCCTTGTTTTCTGGTATATCACCTATCTAATTAACCTCATTGAATCCTAGAAATATTAATAATCATCTTCATTACCACTCCTAGGACAACATAATTATAATAGGTAGAGTTACAGGTATAGAGCTCAGTTATAAACATTTACGCGCCATCCAATAGGTATAAATAAAGTGCTCCGTTAGAAAGTTTTACGCGCCACCCAAACACACTCAGCTGACAGACCACAAGAAGAAGAAGAAATCAGTCTTGGGGGTAAACTTTAACATTTATTAACATGGAGGAATGGGAGAGGAAGAGAATATCTACCAACCCATTCCTGTATACTGATGGAAGCCTCGTTGAGACAGATGTATTAGAAGCTCAATCCAATGATAATAAGGATGGAAATAATGATGCAATAGACCCCGATCAGACGCCACAAGCTGAGGTGCCGAGTAGACAAGTGTGGACACAGGTTCGAACCTCCTCCAAGACTGCTTGTTCCATTGATATTGATGACGAAAAGGTATTGATGATTATTTGTATTTTTTACTGATTTTTTTTACCTATTGTGATGTTTGGAATATGTGTTGGTGTTTTTTGTCGTAGTGGGCTTTCAGAAGGGCGATTATTCTTACGTGTATTGTTGTATAGATTTATTGTTTTTATTTTGGGTTCCATTGCAGTTCAAGCCAATGCATATTTGTGATCTATTGGTTTTTTTGTTTTGCCTTTTGTGCTGTTTTGAATTAATGTTGATTGAGAGTATTGGTGTTTTTGTCTTAGTGGGCAATCAGAACGCCAATGATTCTTTCTTGTATTTTTGTATAGATTTTTCAAATTTTGAGTAATTAGATGTTGTTAATATATAGTGCAAATTTATTTAGTGGCTTTGAATTAGTTAAATGGCTTAGGTTTCAAAGGTTAGGTTAGGTTAGGAAAGGTTACATTTATTTGTTTTTATTACTTGAAAACACGCAGGCCATAGGAGAGTATTAATCAAGAAATATTAAAAAAAACACATAAATAAATAAATAAACTCTCACCCTAAATTGTACATCTATATATTTCTCCTGTTCTCTTTACAGGGTATGGCGACAAGCGAGGTTTATTTTTCTAACCCAATTTTATTTACCCTTAGCCAGTACCCTTTTAATATTAAGAAGAAAAAATATACGTTTAATTACTTCTTATATATTTCTAGTTACAGACGATGACCGGCTCGTACTCAGAGATCTTGGAACGGCCGCTACTGAAGCAAGGCATAGCGGAGGATGATGAGGAGGAGGACCAAGATACAGAAGATGAAGGAAAGGAAGAAGTGAGTGAATTACCTCAAGAATATATGTCATTTAATATAGTCAAAATCTATCTGGTTTATATTCCCCTTGGTGTTCTTGTAGCTCCCATCACAGGGATGATATCATATACTTATTTACAGGTTACCTCTACATAGGCTACCACACTTCCTGTTACCTGTACTTCCTATGTAATTATATGAGTGTGTAATGTATAATGTGTGACTGTTATCTGTTGGAATAGAGTTGTTCATCTATCCGAGAAATTATACATTGTTTTGTTCTCTTTGCACTTTTTTTTTAAGGACGTAAGTAAGTGTTTCAAATCCTTCTCTAACGCAGCAAAATTTACAGAGATTGCCAAATAAAGTTGATCATAACTAATTAGGTTTATTAGAGAAATAATACAGTTTATTTTATTTTTCACTTATTCATTCTTAGATTTATGTTGGGTTAGGTTATGTTAGGTTTATCAGAGAAAACAATGCATTTTATTTATTATTTATTTATTTATTCGTATTTCTAGATTGATGCAGTCACCCCCGTGTACTCCAACATGGACCCAGTACAAGCCTTCCTATCACAAGAACGTTTAAGTGCGTTCATGGCTCGGGACGACTCTCTCGGGGAGCTGCCAGACTATGGGCCGGATGCAACACAGGACAACAAGGTCAGGGAGGAAGAAGAAGAAGGTGTTCGCTATAAATTAAAACCTCTTGCCTCTGCCTTTCAAGTTTCAGATTTGTAGTAGTATGCAGTTAGAAGATAATTTTGCAGTTTGCTTAACCTAGTGATTGCTTACCATAGTGATAGATAGTAAAGAGGCAAGAGAGTCAAAGTTCATAATTGGTGCCTCTTCTCAGTTTTGTTTCAGTCTCAAACTGGTCATATCTGTTTTGAAATATATTAACTGTGGTGCTTTTTATTACATTTTCAGCGAGACTGTTCCATTTGTCCACCCACCCAATGCATCTTTTCTTAATTACTCTTGCATTTTTAGGAAAACAGCTATAACAAATTAACTTTTTTTTTTATATTTGTAACGTTTTTTTATTTATCATCCTTGGCTGGTTCTCCAATAGCGTATATAAAAACCCAAAAGAATCATCGATTTATTATATGAATTAACTTTGCTTACTTTAGTGTTGAAATATTACTAATGTCTGTACATCACCAACTAACTGAACTTTCTCTAGATATTAGAAAAACTGAAATAATTCTTTTAACAAATATAATTGATACAGTGGTTGGTGTGGGGGCAAGGAGGGCAAGAGGGGATATGATTGAGGTTTTCAAATGGGTAAAAGGAATTAATAAAAGAAACATTGATCAGGTTTTAGAAATTAGTAGTCAGGATAGGACACGTGGAAATGGGTACAAGCTAGAAAACTTAGATTCAGGACAGACATAGGTAGATATTGGTTCATTAACAGAGTGGTGAACGGTTGGAATAGGCTGGGTAGACACATAGTAAGTGGTGAGTCAATAGGTAGCTTTTAAAGACGGTTGGATCAGAGTATGGATAGGGATGACAGGTGGGATGGCTAAATATTGGATTATTCCAAGTGTGGGGGGCAAGGAACTGCCTCGTGTAGGTCATTAACTGGCCTCTTGCAGTCTCTTCATTTCTTATGTTCTTATAAGCTAGAATAATTTCCCTATTTTGCATGTGATCAGGAGCGGCCTGTGAGCCTTAAGGTGGGGAGGTGCAGCCCAGACCAGGCTGAGTCAGCTCTGCAAGGCTCGGGTTTGGTGACGCGGCAAGGGGACATTATATCCTTTGTTGCCGACGACTTGCATAGTAAAATAAAACTTGCCAGTCCAGTGTCGAAATGTAAGTAACTCTATTCTTATAAATTAGTTTGTTGTGAATACATTCTTTACTATGACGAATCACTTGTTTTTTTGGTATGAGTTATAAATGTTATATAGGTATCAAAACTAACACTCATGAATTCTTATAAAAGGCTAGATCTGTGAATACATATTTATGCATTTATTATACTGTAAAATACCCAAATTACAAAAGAATATATGTATTATGGATGCTAGTAGAGAGTAAGAAACCCTCACTAGACAATATTTTTAACAATTTTATTAATTTTTCAGCCTTGGTATCCTTCCCCGGCTCCAGAAGCTCAACTCCAAGCTTGCTGCGGACGGCCTTAGATCTACAAGTTCCCCCGATTGACCCTTCCACTATTAATGACATAGAGAGACATGCAAGACACATTGCTACATCAGTCGACACACTCATTGAAAACCTCACCGGAACTCTCCATAGTGTAAGTTCAAATATAACAATGATAATAATAATGAGTAAGTTTATGAAGTTTGTTAAGTACTTATTTATTACTTAACTAGATGTGACCGGTTTTTCAGCTCGTAAACAAACGTGCCATGCATTAGCCTTTGTTGGAACACTCACTCTGCTTTTATCATACTCAAAATTCTGTGGAAAAACTCTAGTATGATTATAAGGCATGACTGATTATTCCCAAAGCCATATTGAGTATCTATAATTAAATCATTGTGGCTCCAGGAAGTTAACAATCTTATCTATAATTATTCCTTCTATTATAGCAACTTCACTACAGCTCATGTCAAAGTTAATCAGCCTAATAGATAGATAGATAGATGGATTGTAATATTGTTTTGAATTATATCCCTAATGGTAAGTGTTAGGCTAGGTGCACAGGAGCTGCCTTGTGTAGGTCAACTGGGGCCTCTTGCAGCCTCCTTAGGTTCTTATGTTCTTATATTCCTCTCCTCAGATTTCTTCGTTGACTGTAGACTGCGTGGAAACTTACCGAGACGCTGTATGCAAGACTTGTGATTCTTTAGATGCAAATATAAAGGTGAGTCACGCACACGTGCACACACACACACACACACACACACACACATACACACACACACACACACACACACACACACACACACACACACACACACACACACAGGGGCTTAGTAATAAGATAAGAAAGATAGATAATGATATTCTACTCTAAGCACACATGCACTCGCACTCTATCCTCACATTCCCAACATATCAATGCATTATAATCATTGGTGTATTTTCATCTGTATTATTAAATTTTTGAATATTTTCTAATTATATACATGTTTGATTATGTGTGTATATATATTTATGGTTATATATATATACGAGTCTTTATTTTAATTAGTTCCAGAAATTATAGATCACAAAATGTTCTGTATATGTATGTTCATTTTGATATGATTTTGATGTTTCGTGAGTTTATAAAATCATGTGCGTTAGCTATTCCTCGTAGCCTCAGACAGGAAGTGAAGGAAGGAAGGAAGGAGGGAAGGGTAGGTAAGAAGGAGTGAAGGAAGGAAGGAAGGAGGGAAGCAAGGGTAGGATAGGTAATATTATTCTGAGTAGGAAATCTTCTATACCATATCCTTTTTTCAACTTACTTTTGGAGTTTGGTAGATTTTTAAAAATTATACACAGTAGCCATTGCTTGTGGGCTCAGTCTGTGCTATGATTTGAAAATTATTAAGCCAAAAATAAGCCAAAAGGTTGATATGTGTATAAAAGGTTTTACTACTCAAAATAATATTACCTAACCTAACCTGTCCTTCCCTCCTTCTCTCCCTCACACCTTCCTTCCTTCCTTCCTTCCTTCCTTCTTTCCTTCCCTCCTTCCCTCCCTCACTCCTGTCTTGATCCAGGAGTCACAGGTGCAAGTGTGTAATTTTAAGAACTTAACTAATGCCAAAAGTAAGTTCAAATTACCATATGTATACAGAACATTTATACTTAAGAATAATTCGTTCTTTCATTTTTGGAGTTAAGTAAAACTAAATAAACACGTAGGATACTTTGCATATTGTACGTAGAGTTAGTTTTTTATTATTATTATTGTTATTATTATTATTATTATTATTATTCCTTTGTATTCCAGTCTATGTACCAGCTTGTGGCCAAAACAGAGGAGCTGAGCAAGTCAATGAAGCCCATATACAAACTACAAGAACAAATGTATCCTTTTAATGTATAGTTAGGTTAAGTTTAATGAGCTGCACTTTTTTTTTTTGCACAGCTATTTTTGAAAGTTATATTCTCATTTCCTGAATAAGTAAATGATTTCAAACAATTATATGATACGTGAAATAACTTGGAGGAACTTTTTTTCATGTTGAATAATAAATCGTATTGTATAATTGGTTTGTTGTTGAAAATATTAAGATAGAAGGGTTGATGAGAAGATGAGAGTGAAGACTACAGTGTATAAGAATGAGATGCATAGACAGAACTAAATGGAAACTATTACTGACAACCTTGAGTTTTCCAAAGAACAGGTATCGGAAAAGATAGATAGTTTTACGACGAATAATTATTTGCCTTAACATTCTTCTCAGCAAGGAAGTGAGACGCCTGCTGGACATGTTTGAAAACCTGATCCATTCGTGTGGGACGTGAAGGAAGACTCAAGAGCATCAGCCGTAAGAATGTAACCTAACCTGCAGTGATATGTACAAGTGTATTATTGTGAATATATTAGAACTGTGGAAATATCGTGTGTGTGTTATATCATTTAGAACATTTCTGTACTGAATCCTGTGATATATATATATGTAGATATTATTCCATAGTCATGTTACTGATTATTTAAGTTATTTATATTATTTAAAATTCATTACTTTACTGTATTTAAGATTATATTTGTAAACAATGGAAATATGTGCTCAAGAATGCATAGTATTATCACCACAGTAGTGTATATGCTATGTATGCACACGTACGTACATGCATATATACATATCAATTGTCTGACAACGTAGCGTAGTAGTTTGTGTTTTCCATTCATCCAAGGGTAATGTGGCTAGGTGGAAATATTTTAGCTAATCTCTCACTCTGAAGCCAAAATGTATTAAGTAGAAAGGAAATTTAAATAGGTTTGGAAGCTGTGTGTATGTGTGTGCTTACATGTATGTCTATGTGTGCATGTGTACGTACATTTCTTACAAAGTACATGTCACAAATGTTAAGAAAATGAATATGTAGTAATATGTTTTTAGAAGGGAAGGTATTTCAGAATGGCAGTGAGTATGAGAAAGCACTTACACACTTACACACGTAGGTAGTAATGTACACACACTTATAGTCATTTAAATATAATGTGTTGCATATAGTTATGAATGAAAGTCTAGAAATGAGTAACCTGTTTATTTAAAGAATCAAGATAATAGAGTTTAAAATTACCTTCCTTCCTGTTGTGCATTTAATTATCAAGTCCTGGATCCAATTTTTTGAAAGATTATTGTTGAAATCGTCTAGATAGATGTGTTTGTATAGTAACACAAAAAAAAGACGTATGTATATTGTGCTGGACTCTCCTCAAAGTTCTGGTTTGTACTTTTTTAAAAATTTTATTATTGTTTATTTTTTATTAGTTAGTTCATGTCCTCATCCTTGTATTCTTTCTGATTGCCTTAACTGATGATTGGAATATATGTGTAATAATGACATGCTTCTTATAGGCAGTCAGTGGTATTGCAATTGGAGGATTCAACTCCCTTAGATATTAACTCAACTTTATATCTTTTATCATTCTAATTTAAAAAAAAGAATATATAATTGTGGTGCTGCAAATTCCTGACAGACAGAATACCTCTTGACCTCTTAGCTCTTACAACAAGAGTGTCATCAGGTTACGTTAGGTTAGATTAGGTTAGGTTAGGTTTGGTTAGGTTAGAATAGGATAGGTTTGGTTAGGTTAGGTTCTCTGTGTTTTTCCTTAAGTGACATTCCTCGAGCACCAATCCAGTTTATTATTCCTCCTCAAGTGTCATTAATTAATATATCTGATAACGATTACTACTGTGTCACCAACTATAGTATGCTTAGTGTAAAACTCGTAAATTTAAGATGCATTCAACAAGCCCAGAGATTATGTGTGTATGTGTGTAATATATATATTGTGTATGTAATGAAATGAGATATACATAAATTAATTTAGAATCTACATTGTTCTTCACACTTGCCATATTGAGGGTGATTACCACACAATAATTATAATAAGTCAATGAAATGAAGTAGGTAATGAGATGTATTATAAGTATTTCCAGAGTTAGAGGCAAACAGTCATTCTCTGATTCTTAAATACTTATTACGTAGGGTTTAAAGGTAGAAGTAAATATATCTCGGTAATGCTAGTAGGTAAATCAGAGAAAATATGGGAATAGGTCCTGATGAAGTGTCGAGAATAGAATTAACTTTTTAAACAAGTGCTTGACAAATTGCTTCAGGTGTGGAAAGCTGATCTATATAGAATTTAACTTGTCTTTCAAAACTATGACTATTTCTTATTGTTTTCTCTGTTACTTGAGAATACATTAGTGGAGGTTGTAGCTATTGATCAAAGGTAGAGTCGAGAACAAGTATTTAATGGGTGGTAATAGGGATTCATGATTTTTTATTGTGTAACTGCAGTGGAATTACATCTAACTCTTAACTTGACTTGTGGTGAAATTATCTGAGCTTTCATCAAGGAAGGGACAGATAGACTGACTGGCCCATTCCACTTCGTTTTTCATATATGTAGATTGGTCATTTAGAAACTGATCTCTAACTTAATTATTCCCTTGGTTGACTCTAAAAGATAAGTGAAAACGAAAGTAGTCTATACAGCAAGCCACAGTTTAATATAATTCTTCATTCTACCTGGTCTTCATAATCTCTTTAAATAGTAGTTTATTTCACTAAATCTTAAACACTTTGATTACTGTTTGAATTATCAGTAGCAGTTTTTTTTTTTCTTCTCACATACAAAACACAATGCTGCAATATCTTTACTATAACCTAAATGTAAAATAACAAGGAATTTAATTAATAAAAATATGTAGGACAAATATAATTGAATCTGTTTGACTTTCGTATGTATAGTATAAGATTACATTAATCAACCCAATAAGATGCGTGTTGCTGCTGATAAGAATTAATGAGAACATATAACTGTGCTACATCTTAATAAATTAATGGTATAAAATTATCAATAAGGAGTGGTTATGACAGCTGGTATCATTACTGCCTAATTACCATTATAATCGCAAGGTTTTGTCAGGGTTTATATGATACTCTAATAGGTGATTATCTTGCTAACGAGTATCTATCATCTTCACTAATGACCTACAGTAGTGAGTGCAAGGTAATATTATAATTAAAACTACCAAATGGTTGCTCGAGACTAATTATTACTGCCTTCAATAATGGCTTAATTGATTATGAATATTGTAAGTAGACGAAAGGAAACTTAGGGTATATAAGATAGGTCAATATGTTTAATGTAAATATCCATTATTTTAATAGATTACATAGCAATCAGTCATGGCTTTATTTGTGGTCTTATTAAACCATTCGCTTGTTTATTATCATTGTTATTATTATTATTATCCAGTATCATTATTATTACCATTATCTTTATTATTCAGGTACATTTATCAGTGTGGGTTATGAAAAATGAACTTCCAGATATGCCGTGTATATTGAACACACATTTATTATTATCATTATCATTATTATTATTATTACTATATTTGCTACGTGAGGAACAGCGTGACGATGTGGTGACGTGACGGTGTTTCATCTTCTTATCTTCGGGTGATGATAAGAACATGAATAAAAAACGTAAGGCTAGTTAGTATATCAAGTCCTGTGGCAGCCTTCTACTACCTCGTCTCTTCCTCAATCATTATCTACCTGTGTGACACCATACATTTAAGGTACATTATGCATATATAGTTAACCACCATCAAGTATGATATTTGGGTATATAAATTATAACATGTATGTGAAACTGTAGCTACTATACATTTAGATTCTGTGTGAACTTGGTTCTTTAAATAAGTGAACCATTGAAGGAGAAAGAGAACGAGTGTGGTTGACTTGCTATAGAAACCGTGTTTGTGTCGGGGGAAGGAGAGGAGGGAGGGAGAGTAGGGAGGAAAGGAGAGTGAGTAGGGAGGGAGAGAGGGAAGGAAGGAGAGGAGGCAGGGAAGGAAGGTAGGCTGGGAGGTCCATTGGGCGGGGAAGGAGGTAGGGAGGGAAGGGGACTTGGTTGGGGAGGGAGGTAGGGAAGGAGGAAGGGGAGTCGGTTGGGGGAGGAGCTAGGGAAGGAGAGGAGGTTGGGAGGGTGTATGGGGCAGGCGCAGAGCAGACGACGCTATTTCTGGGCCCGGCTGAGCCACTCCATGCACCCAACTCTCGCCCTTAAGAACGCCTCACCCACAATTGTGTTTGCCTCGTCATTTTGGACCTTGGTGGAGTTGGACAAGGGGGGGATCACTAGCACCAAGTCGAGGTGAGCTGTGCCTGGTTTCCTTGTTGTTTTATTAGGCTGGTGTAGTGTGTGAATAACTAACAGGAAGGAGGAGGTGCAAGGAGTAAGTACTGTGGATATAGATGGACTGCGTGTGTGTGTGTTAGGTTGGATGGATAAGGAGGGAGAAAGAAGGTTTTCCTGTTCTTCCCTGGTGTTTCACGAAGAATTTTTGGAGATCTTGAAGTCATTCCCAAGATGTAGAGAAGTAAGATGATAGTTAAACATTGCTATTAGTGCCGGTGAAACCTTTGATATAGTATGTTTTAAAGATAGTAATTGTGTATCATATTAAATCACACCTTTCGTTCTGTGCAGATGACCATTCTATGTATGTATGTATGTGTGTATGTGTTGGTTTACGTTGTGTAAGTACCATATGATTATAAATGGCACACATAACAATTAGATTGATGATGATAGTAACAAGTTTAATGTGACAAGTTAGTTGGTTGAGTCGAGGTTGGTGGAGGTAGGTTAGTCGTGTATTGATTTTGAGTGAGTGCGTGGCGTCGGGCGGGGTGAAGACCTGCTGCTGCTGCTGCTGCAACCCAACAGCTGATTCCACACGCATAATGTAACCATATGTGTGTGTGTGTGTATGTGTGTGGGATGGTGTTTTATTTATGGGGCAGTTTCATATATACATTCACTCACACGTACTGTTGAATGATGATGAATTAGAATATGTGGCTATACGTGGGTGTATTGATTGCTGAGGTTGAATGTGTTACTAATCAATTTACTAGTGTGAATGACCTCTCATTTTACGGTTTTTTTTTGTTTTAATAGTACGTATGGATGTTATCGATTTGCGTATCTAGCTGTCGATTTATTAACTATTTATCCATATACAGATAGGGAAGTAGATATATAGTTATGAAGCATGGAAGTACTGTGATATAATACTAGGTAGTTAATAGGTATATAATAGGTATCGTTGTAGTTAGGTGTATCGTTAACAAGGTGATTCTGCTATAATAGTAGGGACAGGATATGCTTAATGTACTGTGTTTAACGTGTGTGCTTGTCGAGGTAGATGTGTTTGTATGTGTGAGTGTATGTATGCGTCTGTGTGTACGTATTTGCGTGTTTGTGTATGTATATGTGAACGTATACATACATAGGTGTTTATGTATACTTGTTAGGATATAATAGGTAGAATTGTATTAATCATCCTCTTGTATTATATCTTATTCTCCTACGATTATTTTCCTACCTCTCCGTTACTAACATACTTACATAGCTACATTGATGTGTATATATTCATATTTGAGTGTATGTAGTACCTTTGTATACATACATGTGTACCAAGAATCATATGTGCGTGTGTAGGTGTAATTATGGAAGGTTGGCTATGTACGTGTGTGCGTTCGTGCACGTAATCTTGGAAGTATGTGTGCGTGAGTTTGTGCATGTGTGCGTAGTGTGTGTTTGTATGTATGTATGTATGTATAGATGCTTTTAAATATGTGTGTTCCTAGAGTGTATGTATTCGGATCAGTTATGTGTGTGTGTGTGTGTGTGTGTGTGTGTGCGCGTGTGCCTGTGCGCGCGCGCGCGCGTGTGTGTGTGTGTGTGTGTGTGTGTGTGTGTGTGTGTGTGTGTGTGTATACAGGTGTGTCATATAATATACACCTTGCATGCAGTGGTATTTTCTTTTTTATGTTTCCTGTATCGATCGATCTCTGGCCATTAACCCTTTAAAAGAATACATCTTTAGAAAAATAAATACTATTGATATTATTGCTGCTACTGCGTATTCCTGTTGCTGCTGCTACTACTACTACTATTATTATTATTATTATTATTATTATTACTACTACTACTACTACTACTACTACTACTACTACTACTACTACTACTACTACTACTACTACTTTTTCTTTATTGGTTCATGTTTTGATTGAATGAAGTTTTATGTAACAATATGTAATGATAAAACTAAGGTAGATAATTTTATACGTTAATTAAGTTTCCTTCTCCTTTTTCTTATTTTCTTGCATCATCACCATCATCATCATCATCATCATCATCTCCTGTGTTATCGTAGTGTTTGTTCTTATCACGGTTATTTTAGTCATATTGTCTCTCGGCGTCGTCTCTCTCTCTCTCTCTCTCTCTCTCTCTCTCTCTCTCTCTCTCTCTCTCTCTCTCTCTCTCTCTCTCTCTCTCTCTCTCTGTTACTACTACTTTTATATATTCGAAATAATACGGGTTTTTTTTGTTATGTTGTTTCTGTGTGTGTGTGTGTGTGTGTGTGTGTGTGTGTGTGTTTGTGTGTGTGTGTGTGTGTGTTTCATAGTGACTCCACAATTTTGTGCGTGTGTTCATGTGTCTGTGCGTGTGTGAGTGTGTGTGTGTGTGTGGATGTCCGTGTGTGTGTGTGTGTGTGTGTGTGTGTTTGTGTGTGTGTGTGTGTGTGTGTGTGTGTGTGCGTGTGTGTGTGTGCGCGCGCGCGTACGTGTGTGTGTGAGTGTGTGTGGGTGGGTGTCTGTGTATGTGCGTGCGTGTGTGTGTGTGAGTGAGTGTGTGCGCGCGCTGGTGTGTGTGTGTGTGTGTGTGCGCGCGCTGGTGTGTGTGTGTGTGTGTGTGTGTGAGTGAGTGTGTGCGCGCGCTGGTGTGTGTGTGTGTGTGCTTGCATGAAAACCATTATTAAGACGATTACTGCTTTTTCACCTACAATTGTTTTTTTTTTAATGTTAAAATTACTACGTACCTTATAACTAAGCTAGAAAAGACTAATATCATCAAGTTATGGTAATATATAGTTTGCGTCAAGCACAATTATATACCTTTCGTCTGTTAGTTAGTTATTCAGTTATAGATGTTTAATTAAGCTTATCCAATGTTACCAGAGCTGCGACACGTATTTATAACGTTGCATTTCTTCCCTGACTAATTAATCGATCGAAACAGACAAGAGGGAAACGATTTTTACATACGTGTTTGTTATCGATCTATCCATATATTTTCTGATGCTATTGGAGAACCGGCCAAGGATAATAAAAAAACGTTATATATAAAAAAAATAAAACGCGTGATTGTCTAAAGTTCTCTATATAAGAAAAATAAATAAAAAAGGGATACTAAATGAAGGTTGCAGGTGTGTTGATACTCCTCTCTTATTAAATGAGTTCAAGTCGTATTATTTATCTATATATCCAGTTAATATACATTCTTAAAGGGGAGATATTAATTACTCTCTCCCTCCCCTCTGCGCTCTTGTCTTATCCTAGGAGAGAATATAGAGAGCAGATATTAACTACATTATTAGCATTTTCGAAAAGTATAGAAAACATGAATAGAAGTTTTATTATTTTTTGTATTCATGTTGGTGATTGATTTAATATTGATGTGTGTGGTTCTTCATTAGGAATCATTACTACTTCTTTGTATTTACTTAATTAATTGCATGTTGTTAATTACTCTATGGGTCTCTCTTGCATTGCCACTTAAAATAATAGTAATGGTAATGATAATAATGTACACTTAGATAATGTCATTTAAAGTAATAGTAATGATATTGATAATGATAATGATGCCGACTGCGATATAATAGTAATAATGATAATAATGCCGCCTTAGTTAATTTCACGTAAAGTAATAATAATAATAATTATAATAATGCCAACTTAGATATAATAGTAATAATAATGCCGACTTAGTTAATGCCACTTAAAGTAATAGTAATAATAATGATGATTATGCCGACTTAGATAGAATAGTAATAATAATGATGATAATGTCGACTTAGTTAATTTCACGTAAAATAATAGTAATAATAATTTCGACTTAGATCAAACCACTTAAAGTAATAATAATAATGATAATAATCCAGACTTGATTAATGGCACTTAAAGAATAATAGTGATAATGATAATAATTGCTTCATTCATATTAACACAAACAAAGACGAACAAAGTAAGTAAATTCACTTGAAATAAATTGATAAATAAAGTTGTTTGAATGCTACTCTTGACACAGTGAAAGATTAGATAGTTAGAAAACAAAGAAAAAATCTGACTTTAGAGGTGATTGTTGTTATAAAGATTTCCTATCAGAGAGAGAGAGAGAGAGAGAGAGAGAGAGAGAGAGAGAGAGAGAGAGAGAGAGAGAGAGAGAGAGAGAGAGATTAAGGGGTGATAACAACATACTCCGGAGTTATGTTTATTTATTTCTCTTGTCTTTTTTTATAATACATACTAGTCATAAAATTAAACACACACACACACACACACACACACACCCACACACCCACACACCCACACACACCCGCACCCCTTAGACTAATTCCAGACTCCTTTACATTACAGGTGATGTGTCCTGTGGTGGCCGGGACTCGATCAGGAGACACTAGCAGGCTCACCACACCCATCAGTCAGTCAGTCATCTTGAGGAGGTGGTGGGGGGTGTACGCACGTGGGCCCTCGCTGGCAGTGTAGAGTGACCTTATAGAACGCCTCTTCCTCCAACACAGTCCAAGTCACAAGTCACCACCGTGCGTAAGAGAACTATTACTATTTACCAGAACCTAAAGAATTGTTAGTGTGAACAAATTGAGTGGTCCAAGTATGTAATCGAATGCCCAGTATGCCAAGTGACTTTTCCCATTCTGTGTCGCATGAATCAGGAGTCTTCCAGAGCGTCCTTGTGGTGGTCGGGCAGGGTAAGAACACCTCAAGGAGTGACGCCGCTCTTCTTACCTCCTCTTCCACTCTTCCATCAGTGTCGTGTGTAAAACCAAGAGCTTGTTGTGTCAGTGCGTCGACTTCCTTGCCTCTTCCTGGAGACGAACACAGTGGATTGGATTCGACCTCCGTGCATAAGACACTGCCAGATTCCCTTCACAATGGGCTGTTGCTAGTCTCAGGCCTGACACCACCACCAGCCTCTGAGACAGCCGTGAAGAAGAAGTTATTGTGGATTGGCCGTGACCTTGTGATATCTAAGACCAAAGCATCTCGTGTAGTACTAGATAAAGACACAGAAGTGAACAACAAATCATCCTTTACCCTCGTCTGCCGTGATAATAGTTTGACCATACAAAAGATAGGGTACAAGTGTCAAGTATTGCAGGAACATAGTCAAGAGTGTGAGTGTTTAACGCCTCGCCTGCACGTTTATCTAACTCTTGACCACCAGTGTAACGAGGGATGCAGCCCAACTGACCCACTAAAACACTCATCTTACTCTGATAAATATATTCACTTCTCAAACACCACAGAAATGACAGGCAAAATTAAAGCAAAATGTCGGACCAGGAAATCAAATTCTATTAAGTTTTCTAACAATCTGATCAAAGTTGAACCTTCCAGCGATGACGCAAGTGCATCAGGCAAGCCACCACAAGCCAAGAAGAAGAGACTTTCCGTGGCGAACAAAAATAAACAGGAACCGGAGTCTGAGCTGCTTGGGGAGGCGGAGTGTGTGTGGCTGCCCACCATCATGAGCACACTGTCTGGGGACGTGGAGTATGTAGTGCTAGATGACGACGCCCTCAACCTAGGAACAATTGAAAGGCCTGCATCCCCTCAGTCCCTCAAGTCAAAGATCAATAACATTTTCGAGGACATTGATGAGAAACCTGACATTCAGAATATCATCACCACTGCACCAAGTACTAAGCCAGCTAGAACTAGAATGCCACCACCACCTCGAAGACTTTCTGAGGCGAACCTTCCCATCCCAGGTGTCAAGGACGTCGTGGGCCAAACAGGGGAAGTAACACCTGTTCCAAAACCAGCTGAGGAGGGCAATCCAGATGACCCCACCGCCTCGAGCCTCGCTGAAGTATGTACCAACCACTGCCCGTCCATCAAAGACATATTCGGAGACATTAGCGTCAAAGAAGAGCCAGTTGAAGATGTAAAGCAAGACATGACAGTAGACGACTTTAGTAAAGAAATACTAAAAACCACAGTTATAGAATCAAATAACCTTACACCAGATACTTATGCTCAAAAGAAAGAAACTAGTAACGGTCAAGAGGCAGAAGAAGGCACAAATAAAGGTCTGTTTGCCAAGCTTATCAAGGAGGAAAGTAATGGCGTTGAGGAAGTGAACGGTGACGCCCACAACTCTGATGACTCCCTCGGCCCACTTCAGATAGACGAGAAGTACTCACCTGCCCCAGAGGACGCCGGTCTAGCACTGGCCAAGGACGTTATGGAGATGAGCATGCCGAGCGTCAACATCATCAGTCCATTCAAGATCAAGATTCTCCTTGGAACCCCTAATAGAGAGACGCATCAGGTGCAAGTAGACCCGGCCTCTCAAGTCGGCCCGTCCGGCGCAGCCATGCATGGGAAGATAGTCGGAGCGAACAACGTGGCTCCTGCAGCTAAGAAAACCAGGCAATCCATAAAGACGGTGATAGACAGCAACCCAGCAGGTGGTCAGGTAGCGACAGTGGGTAAGGCAGCAGATACTATAAAGAGTTTAACGTGTATCTACTGCCACACAAGCTGCCCTAACGCCCAAGCCTTGGCGGAACACTTTGAAAACCACCAGAAGGATGGCCTCATAATATGTTACTTCTGTCAAAAGAGCTTCGGTGATAAGACTGGCATGAAGAGACACATGCGGACACACACCGGTGAGAAGCCATACCAGTGTAAGATATGCGGCAAGCGGTTCAGTCTGCCTGGGAACTTCAAGAAACATCGAGACATCCACGAGGACAAACGGACGGAGCCTTGCGGAGTGTGTGGCAAGACCTTCAGACGGAAAGAACACCTTAAATACCACATGCGGACCCACACGGGCGAGAAACCGTTCAGCTGTACGGAGTGTGGCACGTGTTTCACCGCCCGGTACTCCCTCCAGATCCACATGAACATCCACCTGGGTAAGAAGCCGTACAAGTGCACCTACTGCAGTAAGGCGTTCACAGACAAGTCCACCATGAGGAAACACGTCCGAGTCCACACCGGAGAGAGGCCTTTTCGGTGTCAGGAGTGTTGGCGGTGCTTCGGGGAGTCTGGGACCTTAGCGGCGCACATGGCCACCCACCGCAACGATCGCCCCTACGCCTGTGACAAGTGTGACCTTCGATTCAAGACCACTGGGGGACTCAGGCAGCACGAGAAGGTACACACGGGGGAGAAACAGTTTGCCTGCAAGTTCTGTGGCATGAAGTTCCTCCAGAAGTACAACATGACGATGCATGAAAGGATCCACACTGGGGAGAAGCCGTACACTTGCTCGAACTGTGAACGAAGCTTCCGTAGTCGATCTTGTCTCGCTAAACACGTGGTACTACATGGCGGTGAAGACGAGCGGCGCTTCGGATGCGATCACTGCAACAGTAGGTTTTACCGCAAAGCTCACCTCAGACGCCACATTGACATGCACCTAGGAATCAAAAACTACGAGTGTGATTACTGTAAAAAGAAGTTTTGTACAAGGGGAACACTGAGGAGCCACTGCAAGACCTTCCACAGTACTGGCGCAAGACGCTTCCCCTGTAACCGATGCGGGAGAGTGTTCAAGAGGAAGGTGTACGTCAGCACCCACTTATGTGCCAACACCTCCTTCAAGGCCGTTAACAGGGATGATGAGAAGACCCCGTCGGAAGGTGCGTTTGACGACTCTACGGATTCTGAAGACAACAACTTTGAGGTGAAGAGTGAACCAGAGGACGCGGCGGGGGAAGATGACGGAGAGGACGACGACGAGGACATGCAAGGCAGTGAAATGGACTTTGACATTTTGAGTAAAGAAGTGAAGCTGGAATGGGAGACTCAAAGCAACGTGTGAGTGTTGCCCTCCTAGCAAGATATTAACAGTGACGCCTTCTCTTCCTGCTGTCTACTGTCTGCTGTCTGCCTCCCACTCACTGAGGTCAGACTAAACTTAATAGTAGTTGTGGTGACCATGTTGTTTTTCTTGTCTCTAGAATAGGTAGAAAAACAAGGCTTAATTCTCTCCTGAAAGGCGCCTGACCCTATACAGACACGGAGTGGGTCACCATTTATGAACGGTAACCTGTGTGACCTGACCATGACTATAATAACCCATGACATCTCTGAAACCCTCACCTGCCTTCCTACATACACACACTCATACACACTCACTCACTCACTCACTCACGAAAAAGAGGACGATCTAAAATTCTAAATCCTATATCCTTCCCTCTCTCTCTCTCTCTCTCTCTCTCTTTCTCTCCTCCACCTGACAAACGAGGAATTACTGAGTAAACGAGACACCAGATGACACTCTCTCTCACCTTCTCAAAGCTTCACACACATTCACAAAACATGAAGAATAACTTAAACTGACCCCCAAAAACTGGACTCAGACCCTCGACAATCCCTGAAGGCAAAGCAAAGTACCACATAACACTGTTCAAGTCAAGTTCACCACGTACAATACACTTCCCTTACGTTGCATTACACTTACACGCAATGCCTATTATGTGATCGATTAGATGAAAATGTATGTCTGATTAAGTAAGAGCAGACTGCTTTGTTAGGTTGTGTTGGGTTGGGTTGTGTTTCTGCTACTGTGCCAATGTCGAGGTGATGAAGATTGAAGGAAGGTGTATTGCAAGTCAACATTATTAAGTGAACGTGTCAGTGTGGTATTCTATGTGACTGTATTTTGTTTGTTTTCGAGAGAGAGAGAGAGAGAGAGAGAGAGAGAGAGAGAGAGAGAGAGAGAGAGAGAGAGAGAGAGAGAGAGAGAAAGAGAGAGTGAAAAAGTCAAAGAGTCTAGTGAATTAAGAGATATTAATACTAGTCAAACAGCTTTAATGTTATTTCAGGTCTGGTCAAGTGTGGTGTGGTGAAGTGTGGTGTGTGTGTGTGTGTGTGTGTGTGTGTGTGTGTGTGTGTGTGTGTGTATAGGTAGGTGTCTGTTCGTAGGTGTATTCGTTCGTGTGTTCATTTCATTACCACAGTATTTCACTCTAGTCAGTGAGTCAGTAAGCTAAGAGGCGTGTATGAGGTACTGTATTTCCTGCCTTGTGTCTGTATGTCTGTCTGTCTGTTTGTCTGTCTGTCTCCTGTACCACTTTTCTCCCCTCCGATGGTGGTCTTGAAGTGGACAAAGTGAGATTTTAAGCTGGTACTGTTAATTGATTTATTGATGTACTTAAGTATTTATCGATGTGTTTACTGTTGTTATTATTATTATTATTATTATTATTATTATTATTATTATTATTATTATCATCATTATTGAAAACAAGATGGCAAAAGGGTATCTCAGTGCGTGGATTAGCGTAGGAAAAGATAGATATACGAACAAATAGGTGAATGAATAAGCTGTATTAGTAAGTTACTCGTCACAGCCTTTTGAAGTAACCTAACCTAATCTTACCTAATCAAACCCATCTTACACCTCACGACCCGTCCAGAACTGAGGGTAAACTATTATAAAACTGAGGGACAGTTACAGCCAAGTGAAGAGAGTGATAACATAGGAGGAGGAGGAGGGAGGAAGGAAGGAAGGAGTGATAACATAGAAGGAGGAAGGAAGGAGTTACAGCTACGTGAACAAAATTATAACATATAGAAGGGGAAGGAAGGAGAATAATAAGGAAATAATGATTGGTCAGTCAGTCAGTTAGTAAAAGAAAATACGTGTTATGCATGTACTATGGGAACTTGGCTTTCATACGTGGTATATATATGCTATGATGTATATACATTGGTGTGGTGAAAGAATGTGGTGTTACAGACTCCATATATTTTGTTGGTGAGGAAGCGTTACTTATAGAGACATGATGTAGGAAGAAAAGGAAAAAAAAAGAGAAGAGAAAATTGATAAAAAAAAATAAGGAAGAAATTGTATTATTTTTTCTGATTTCTAAAAGGCGAATTGTTATTGTTTTAATTATTATTTGTGATGAAATTTCGAATTCTTTAGTAGTTTATTGTTTTTCTAGAAGGTAATTGTATGGTATTTTTTTGTTTTCTGTTTTGCTAAATATGTTTTGATGCATGAATTATTAAGGAATTACTTTTTCGAAGAGGAAGAGGAAGAGGAGGAGGAGGAGGAAGAATGTGACAATTGAGTTTTTAAAAAATTCATAACATTCTACTTCGATAGGAAAAAAATTGCAGCTGTTTGTTTCAGTATAGTTTATTGTTATTATTATTATTATTATTATTATTATTATTATTATTATTTATTGGAATTTATAGGAATTTATAGGAGGAATTAATTTTATAGTTTTTTTGTTACTTTTCATCCTGGTTCTCTATTATAATTTTTTTTTTTATTATTATTATTTTTTTTTTATATATATACTATATTCCCGAATTTGACCTCTCACAGTAGTTAGTTCATCTTTACATATCTGCAGATTGCAAATGGTCATTACTCGATTGAATTGCCTGTCTGGCTGATTTCAAAATATCATCTATTTATTTATTTATTTACCTATCTATTCATTATTGTATGTACGTGTGTGTGTGTGTGTGTGTGTGTGTGTGTGTGTGTGTGTGTGTGTGTGTGTGTGTGTGTGTGTGTGTGTGTGTGTAAAACTGCCTTCTCTATCGTGTAAGTTAATATTGTGTTCATATAATAAGTGATTCGTTCTCTATCCATCTAGTCAGCTACAGCATCAACTTTACTCTACCATCTAACTAATCAATCATTGCATGCAACTGTAATTCAAGTCATAATTTATTTATTGTTTATATTTATTTGGAAAAAGAGAAAAAAATGTATTATAACTACACACAACTCAGGCCTTTGCACATAACTGTTTTAAATGTGACATATATTTTTGTATAATTACTGCTCTGTTTATGCAAATATTATTATTATTATTATTTATTATTATTATCAAGTCTTACGATCAAAGTGAATTTTCAATGATATTAAATGTAGCAGGATTTAATTAACGCTGTGTACTTACTTAATTACGTGTTGTGAATACTCCAGAACTATTGTATTGTATTGTATTTATTAAGGTTTCATCAATACTCAGTGACTGTATGCGTGTTCAGGTTGTTTGGGTTGACAATTTAATGGCTATGTCTGCCTTGTCTGCCTGTCTGTCTGTCTGTCTGCCTGTCTGCCTGCCTGCGATATATATATAAATAGGTAAATAATTGTTCTGCTTTCTATAAAAGTCATTGTATATACCATCTAATGTCATTTTTATATAAACTTTGCAGTTCATAACATAACATACATAACATGACAGACCCGTATTTATATTATGTTTGTAAAATGAAAAAAACACGTCAAACTGTGAAATAAAGAAATGAGGTAGTGAAGTACTTTTTTTTTCTCTTTCTTTCTTTCTATAAACCACAAAATAGTTCAAAAAAAAAAAAATCTTATTGCTGTTCTAAGAGGATGATTGGATCGTTAAGACTTGTTAAGGTATAGTAATAAGAGAAATAAATGAGAACAGTGATAAAAGATGCATGTATATACGTACGTATGTATGTATGTATGTTTCCAGGTGTTCACGCAGCTGTTTGTGATATAATCTAGAGAGAGAGAGAAAGTATTTGAGGTATTTGATCTTGTTATAAAGGGGACCAGTTGGTATAGTAGCACAGTGACCTAATTGTAGTGAGTTCGATCCTGGGTCCACGGCTGCTACTGAGAGAGAGAGAGAGAGAGAGAGAGAGAGAGAGAGAGAGAGAGAGAGAGAGAGAGAGAGAGAGAGAGAACAAAAAAAACATAAGAATTGAGGAGACTGCAAGAGAGTTCCTTGTCCCTCACCTTTGGAATAATCCAATATCTATTCATCTCACCTGAGAGAGAGAGAGAGAGAGAGAGAGAGAGAGAGAGAGAGAGAGAGAGAGAGAGAGAGAGAGAGAGAGAGCTGCAAACCCAAGACCAAGACCAAACATCATAACAACAACAACACGAGAAAACAAAAAAAGCAGCGTGTTTCTCATGTGTTTTATATGTTTTATGTGTTATTTCCAGGTAATTTGTGATAAATATTAACACACTGGTGGAGACAAGATATATTATCCTTCCCAACGTATTAATCTGAAGGTGAGACAGCGTAAACTAGTGTAATAATAGTAATAATAATAATAATGATAATATTTTCACTCACACGTCATACTGTATATACAAAATAAGGTATTTATTAAGAGGTGCACCAGTCTCACAGCGATGCATAGCTGTATATGGGATTTAAAATGTTCACAATGACAAGCTCTATCCTATGAGATGTAAAAGCTGCCGCTGTGAGACTGGACGGAGACAGGACCACACGAGTGTAGCTCAGGCCCTGTATACTACAACTAGGTAAATACACACACACACACACACACACACACACACACACACACACACATAGCTCCTAGAGGCTTATAGAGAAGATAAGATCACCTCACCCAACACATTTTATCAGGTCGGTCTCAAAAATAGGGCCGAGCGTTGTTTTTGTATATATTTTTTCATGCTATTGGAGAACCTGCCAAGGGCATAAAAAAACGATATAAAATAAAATCGCACTGAATTACCTAAAGTTCCCTAAAGAAAATAGAGTAATAAAAAAAAGTGATGCCAAATTAAGGTTGCAGGTGTGTTGATACTCCTCTCTTAAATGAGTTCAAATCGTAGGAAGGAAGGAAAGTAGGTAATTGTTGTACTAATAATATGTATGTATGTATATCTATCTATTAATGGACATATCTTTTATCTATACTCCTCTCTTAAATGAGTTCAAATCGTAGGAAGGAAGATGGGTAATAATTATACCAATAATATATATGCATGTATATATCTATCTTATCTATTAATTAACGTATCTTTTTTCTATATTAATGGATGCATATTTTTTTCTTTACACCACAGTACAGTCACACAGCAAAATGGATGACGACGATTGGGAGGAGCTGGATGAGAATGCCATGGAGGAATGCATGATTTTAGCCACACAGTTATGTACAAAACAACCACAGCAGCAGCACCAGAACAACAACAATAGCACATACATATCCAAAGTACCACAGAGTAAAAGCTATCCTGAAACTGGGAATAAAAATCTCACAGGTGTATATACTAACGCAAGTCTCAACAATAACGTAAGGGACAGTGGCGTATGCAGCACCAGAAGCACAAGTTTACATCAATCTAGTAACATAAACAGTACAGTAAATCAAAGGAAAGATGTACCTAATAATAATAGTTACATGAATAGATTCAGCGACTTCTCGGCTAAAACCACAAGTTCACATCAAAGCTTGTCGACATCAAGGAAGCAGTCGTTTGGTGTGGGAAAGAATGCTGGGTATAGTAAAGGCAAGAGTCCTGTTAAACAATGGCCTGGTAGTGATGTAGGTGCTGGAAGTCATCCTCTACTGCTTAAAAAGGCGGAAGAAGATAAGGCGAAGCTTGATGAAAGAATTCTGGTGATGCAAGGCGAGGTAAGACTAAGTATGACTGTATTGAATGTTTTGTTAAGTATTTCAACCTTTCCTGTATTAACATGTTGGGAATAATGTTATAGCTAGTGTTAAAGTTAGACTGTATGACTGTAGAGTATTGAATGTTCATATTTGATTTCGTTATTCTTATTTTGTTCATTTTCCAGTTTTAATTTTATTTCATCAGGTATAATTATTTTTTTGGTTTGTATTAACATTTTTTAATTATTTTTTGTATGTGCTCTTCAAGTGAATGTAATTTAATCTTATTGCATCTAAACTTTCTGAACTCCCATCTTAAACAAACAAATCATGGAACAATATTATACATATATATTCAGGAATAACCCAAAGTGTACTAGACTTAACTCAATACATTTTCCACACTGAAGTAAGGGATGTGAATGACCGTAAATATCATGTTTATATACAGATTTCAATACTGCGTTCTGAACTGAAGAGGAAGGAGACAGCTTTGGAGACTGAGCGTATAGACCACTGTGCCGCAATAGAAAATGCAGAGAAAAGAGGAAGAGAAAAGGTTAGTAATTATATCGTAAGTCTATACAGAATTTCACGATTAAATGGAAGTGTAGAAAAAATAGCCACTCAGGTAAACAGCTAAAAAGTTAAACTAGAGTATTACTGAACAAAAAATCTCTTAGGAAAACTAGCTAAGATTTCATGCTGTGAATATTAAAGTATAAATTTTTTTTGAGTGTGCTTGGCAAGGTATTTATTGTAATTTCTTAGTTAATTAATGAGGAACAAGGAGAGGGTAACATTAGGAAAGATTATACTGCTTATATGGTAGTAATAATGATATGATAGATAAGGTGTGATACTTAAAATTGGTTCAGTAAACATTCGTCTTTCTAGGTAGCTAAACAGACCGCAGAAGCAGACACCAAATTGAAGGAGAAAGGAATTACGCTTGATAAGTTACAAGGCGAACTACATTTCAAGGTAAGCTTCTCTTTGTTCTTTCCTTTGAGTGACGTGTGAACCTAACCTAATTTAACCTAACCTGTAAATAAGTAAAGTTATTATTGTAAGAACCTTATTTTTATTACACAAAACCTAACTTCACCAACCACACTAGGTTTTCTTTCTTTTTTGAAGCACAGTCCTGTCTTGTATGTCAGAGATTCACTAGGCATCTTAATTATTTGCAGATATTAGCTACTCTCTCTTCACTATCCATCACTCATATATATCTTCATTATCATTATTTTATTAACTTTACGACACATTTCAGAAAAGAGAAGTCGAGGAGCTTTTGAATCGCTGTCTCCGTTTAGAGCAACAACCTCAAGCATCACACGCCTCTGAACCTGCAAACAAGAGGCCAAGACTTGATAAGAATTCTTTATTGTATGGCAAGGATGGAGACTCAAGTATTGCATCAAGGTAGGTAGCATGCATGTATACAGTTATTAGTTAAGTTATTAGTTAAGATAGAAGGAACAGTGCCTTGTGTAGGTCAACTAGCCTTTTGCAGCCTCCTTATTTTACTAAGAAGAACAGTAGCTACTTAGTATTTTCTTATGTTCCTCTTACTAAAGCACAATGGTGTTTTAATTTTTTTTGCTGAAAGTGTATCAGAGAGAAAGAAGGTGGGGTGAAGAAGAGCCTTTTTACTTTCATATCCTGGTCTCAACATGTAATTAAGATGTAATGAATATGATATGATAGTCATTCCACACTGGTAAACTTGTCAGAAAATAATAGGTTATTTGTTTTTCGCAATTCACAATTATTTTGAATACATTTCTATTAATACATAAACTTTTTTTTCCCCATTTCCAGGTTTTACTTTTCCCGTTGGCTTGTTTACATCTGTTTTGGAGAACTGACTGATCAAAGTATTTTTCATAGATTTTAATTAATACAGATACATTTGAATTTTTCAATCCAGGTTTTACTGATCAAACTATTTTTATTAGATTTCAACATTTTTATTTTCTTATTTCCAGGTTTGACTTCTCCCGCCGGCCTGCAAAAGTGTGTGTTGGTGTTGGAGTACAGACAGAAGCGTTACAGCCGAAGGATCCTCAGAGAACGAGGCTTGAGGTGACTTCTTCTAAAGGTGAGTTAAATAATGCCGGGTTTGTTTTGATTTGATTTGTGTTGTGTTAGCTATTGTTAATGTTGCGTATTTTTAAAGTGATAAGTTTTTGCGACAGGTATGTTCCAATGTGTTTATGATATGAAAGTAAAAATAATATAGATTGATTGATTTTGTTTTGTATTGTATTGTATTGTTTGGTTTGGTTTTGTATTTTGATAATGTAACCAAAGTGTGAGTGTGTGTATATTTTTATTAATTATTTATTTATTTATTTATGGAACCATTTATGACAGTGTTCCATTTATCCAATCTGCAAGCATGTTTTTGTGTGACTCAATCATGTTAGGAATATCTATATCCTTTTAACACCAAATTCTCAAACTGCTGCATTGAAGCTTATATACCTTCAATTATGTGTCCTGATAAAACAAGGAAATGCAATCGAGTACAGGCTGGCCATCAATAATCCGGCAATCAATATTCCGGTTCCATCAGTTTTTCGGCATGAATTTCAGAGCACAGTTTCAAATTTCCCGGGTTGGCGCATCACTGTTTTCGGGAAGCGCTGTTTATGTTTATGTTTTGAGGGCGCTGTACCCAGAATTAGCCGTTTGCTCATGCTGGATTAGTGATAGTCAACCTGTACTAAATTCCTAATCAGGTTAAAATGTGTGATAGGAAGTGTGTTTTTAGAAATTAATTAATAATGTTATAACTTTTAACATAAACTTATAGTGTTAAAGCTTGTGTTCTGAAACCTCGTGTGTGTGTTTTAGGAAATAATATCTGAGTCAGTAAGGAAATACATACATACAGAGGCTTGTGTAGTAAAATCCTGACTGTGTTTGTGTATGAATAATTACAAGCAGAGTATTTTCCAGGTCATGTTTCCCAGACAAGACGCATTGCCACTCTTCTCTCCTGCAGTGCCTCAGCTCACACCCAACACACATCATCATCATCATCAGCACCATCATCATCATCAGCAGCAGCTTCCACATGCATCTCTGCGTCTACTGAGTCTAATGGGAGTGGATCGGACGGATGGAGTTTACCTGCGGAATGGTTGAGCATCATTTCAATGGGTTTACGAGAGGTCAGTGTTGGTTCATTAAATTTGATTCCTTATGTTCTGACTTTTATTGTATGTTATATCGCTTATGTGTTAAATAGATAGTAATATAAAAAGAAAATTGTTTAATGATTTGGGGTTAATACGTAATTTTGTCTTCCCATCAACTCTTATAGACGGACGAGAGTGTTGATAAGAAGTTGGTGGGTGTGGCTGTTGAAAGGCTGCACCAAACTCACTCAACTGTGTCACTAAATGATGCTGATAAGTGCAGGTTAGTTGAACATCTGAAACACATCTTTATTCAATGTTATTTTGTAGGGTAGGAAAGATGACAATAATTACATATACTATTGGTGTAACATAATTCTAAATCTACATTCTACAGGTTGACCCAGCAGCCAAATAATCCGACACAATGGTATGAGGCTCAAGTTGGTCCGGCTATTCAAGTTCTGTCTTACTTCAACTCTTCCTCAGAGCTCAGTGTACTTCAAGCTATCATTGCCCACCTCCCACCTCTACTAGTTAAGGTAAACACACATGCTATAAACAGTATTAATATTTTCTCTTACAGTTTGATGCAGTAATACCTCAGTTTATATATATGTAGATGTTAAAAAAAATTCCCGCTTGTCACCAGACCGTGTATGTATGAGTGTATTGTGACTATATACAAAAAATACTTAAAATGGTGAAATTAATATATAAATGTTGGTGAATGTAAGTAAAAGGTATACTATTGTGTTGAAAAATCTTGAAAATTATTTGTATCTTCTGCATTTCAATTAATTTCTATTTTTCTCTCTCTTTTTTCTATGCAATGGGATTCATTCATTCATTCAATCTCATTCATTCATTAATTCCTTCACTGATCATTCATTTTTATTCATATTCATTAATTCATTCATTCATTTTCTTTTTCATTTTCATTCACCTTCACCTAGCTGATGATAGCCAGTCACACCACACATTTTCTTTTCCAGGATGTGATGGTCAACAAAAGATTACGTTACAAATTACTGGAAGGAACTGAGAGGATTTCCAGACTACTGAAACATCCTATTGAAAGAAACCAGTAAGTCAACAATTTATACACATTTTCAATACAAAGAGTTAGGTTAGGTTTGGTTAGGTTATCATTAAGTTTTGTGGAAAGAAAAAAAAAGTCTTATTGCTCGGTAACCTTTATTTCTTTTTTTCTTCATTTTATTACATTTTTTTTAAGGAGGCAGCAGTTATATGTTTTAATTCTTATTATTTTTATATTATTATTGGGCCGATCTCTTGTACATGTAGAAGAAAAAAAGTTGTGTGTATAGCTTGATAAGTAAAGCTTAAAAAACATCATTTGCAGCTTCCTAGAATTATTTATTTATTATTATTACTGTTAGTGCATAATAGATACTTGTCTTTCCTCAGTAGTGAAGGTTTGACGTCAACATTAAGAGACTGTTGCATCAGCCTTGAGAATGGTACTGAAGCAGGACTCCTTCTAAAGGTTGCTGCAGCACTCTCCTACCACTGCCGACTGTGTGTGTCCTCAGGTGCTGTATTGGGTGTGTTTATGTGTTCGTATCCTTACAATTCCACACCCGAGAGAGGACTTAGTACCTACCCCTTCACTGGTCAAATAAAAAACACTGCATTCCTATGTTATTTAATTTTAACATAACTTCACTTTCTCGAGGTGGAATTTTGATATCATACTTATTTTATATTGATACTTTCCTTTTTTAATTTATTTTCATTTACTTTACCTTACCTTACCTTACCTTACCTTACCTTACCTTACCTTACCTTACCTTACCTTGCCTTGCCTTGCCTTGCCTTGCCTTGCCTTGCCTTGCCTTGCCTTGCCTTGCCTTGCCTTGCCTTGCCTTGCCTTGCCTTGCCTTACCTTACCTTACCTTACCTTACCTTACCTTACCTTACCTTGTACATATAATCTTACAATAATAGGTTTATCTCTTCCTATCAAACATTTAAGGTGTATAGATATTTTACCCATATATTTCAGCTATTTTTACTAAGGATTACATTATGTCTGACTGCCTGTAGCCTTCTATCTTTCTATCTTTCTTTAATCTTTTATAACGAGTCATGTGTATATGCTTAAAAAAAAACTATTTCTAATGAGTTTCCACCACAAAGAATTTTTCAATGTACAATAGGTGCAATTTGATCACAAAGTATATCTTATCTTATCTTTTAATCTGGTTTATTTATTTTCAGATGTGTGTCTGATCACCCATTTATGTAAGAAGGTGAAGAAGTTGTGTGTTCCTGAGGTAGGTGTTCTGAGAGCCTTGCTGGACTTGACGTGGAGCTTAGTGAAGATAACCTTACCTTCTCTATGGCTCAACACCACCACCACCACCACCTCCACCTCTACCTCTACCACCTCCACCAGCTGCTCTTGTTCCTCTCAGCTCCTGGGAACTTTCATCTGGCACATCTATCAAACCCTGGAAGCAGCTCATCTCAAAAGTGATTTAAATGCATATCTATCAGCATGAGTTTTTAGTTGAATTTTTGTTTATATAGAAGAAAGTATATGGTTTGTGGTTGTGGGATTAGTAAAGTAGATGGATGTGTTTTTAGTTGAATTTTTGGTAATAGAGAAATAAGTTAAAAAAGTGAATAGATTATGGGATTAGTAAACTAGATGGATGGATTTTTAATTGAATTCTCGATATTACAGAAGAAAGTGTAAAGTCTCACTGCATATAAATAACACAGATTTTTTTTTGTATATTTTATTTATTTATTTATTTCAAGTTCATTTTTTATAGGATGTACTATTTCAAAATGTCACCTTCTGATCCTTTTCCTTACATTATGTTTTTTCCAGGTAATAAGAGGAAGGTGTACTGTGTGTTGTCATCGTGTATACAAGTGTTGCATCATTGGTCCACCGTTGACACTAACTGGTGGGAGAAAGTGTCACCGTTCCCTCACTATCCGTCCCTCATGGCCACTCTAGCAGCCAAGGCCAAGGATATTAAATTTGATAAAGATACAGGTTAGGAGCCTTCTATATACTGATACATATAATAATACAATGATCTATTCCTAACTGTCTGAGTTGTCAATGATTATTCACTCTTGTCACTATACCTGAGGCTGGCAAACTGTATTCATGTATTCTGTATCATGTATAAGGTTTACGGGGACAGTTTACACCATTGTATTTTAGTTTGTCGGTCTCCGCCACGGCAAATTTACAATGACGAGAACTGTAATTATGGAAGAATTCTCTTGTCGTGGTTTAAACATGCAATCTATTTAAATATCTATCTATATATCCACTTAAAGAGAAGTAACCATTTTACCTCGTTTGTCCTTGTCATTATCTTTATCTATATTCTGTTTGTCCTTATAATCTCTCCTTTCTTTTCTTCCTCCTCTTCCTTTTCTTACTACTAATATTCCTCATTCTCCTCCTCCTTGTTCTTCTAATCCTCCTCCTCCTCCTATATCTATATACGCACTAATATACCTCTTAAAAGAAAGTAAATTAAGGGTTTAAGAGGACACCACTTTTTCCTTCCTCCTCTGCACTTTTAATTTATGTAGGAGAGATTACAGAGGAGGGAGCTTCCCAGACCTCTTACTCCGTTACTTTGGGTTGTCTTTTAATACCTGCAAGAATATGATGGTTGTATTCTATCAGCTGTCACCATAAGGTTATAAACAGACTATAACATAACTTGATAATGTGCTTCACATAATAGTTTAAGAGCATAGTCTAGAAAAAAAAATATGAGTAGAATTGTAATGTTTTTCGTGTGTTTGTCGAAAAAAATAATCATGAATAGAATTGTAATGTATGTTTTTCTTGTTTTTTTCTTGTTACAGTTGAGTTGCTGTGTGATTTGTATGAGTTTGAGGAAGGAGCGTTTGAAAGTTGACGATAACTAACAAGACAATTGCTGCTGCTGCTGTTGCTGCTGCGTATCATTATATTACAACCACAAGACCACAAGAAGGAATTTTTTATTATATGTTAAGTTTTTTCTCGTTTTTTATATATTTTTCTAATCTTGTTTGCTGCATAAGTTGATGTACATAATAATTTTTTTTACGAAATGTTAATTCTTTGTAAATATGAAATCTTATAAAATTTGTAAAAAAGTTTTATTTTTATTGCAGATTTATTTATACCTGTTGATCAATGTAACTAATTATATATAAAATTGATATCAGTTTAAAAGGAGAGTAACCAAGACAAGGCATTTAAGGGTTTGAGGAGAACTTTCTCTCCTTTCCTCCTCTGTGCATTGTCTATTCAAAGGATAAAATAAAGAGTGGCTACCCAGACCCCTCACACAGTCCCCTTTAGATAGCCTTTTATGACCTGTAGGGAATATGGTGATAGTATTCTTTGTTTACTTGAACTCCTAAGTCCCTCACACTATATGACCTTTCTATGCTAGTGTCATATATATATATATATATATATATATATATATATATATATATATATATATATAATATATATATATATATATATATATATATATATATATATATAATATATATATATATATATATATATATATATATATATATATATATATATATATATATATATATATATATACATGTGATATGCAACACCACTGGTGCCCTAAGTATTATAATTATTAATCGGAAACACAATCAGATTACATTGCCTGGCGTCAGCTGAGTGTGTGTGTGTGTGTCTAGGGATGTGCACATATCCGGTATACCGGTATTTTCGGAGCGGTATTACAGGCATTAGAAGCCCTTCGGTATACCGGTATTTTTTATCGATTTTTGCCGATTCGCCAGCCTGTCAGCCTGTCATGGTGATAGTATTCTTTGTTTACTTGGACTCCTAAGTCCCTCACACTATATGACCTGTCTATGCTAGTGTCATTTAATGTGTAGTCTACAGGCCTATTACCTTTATCTACGCTCATAATGCTACACTTGCTAACATTAAACTGCATCAGTCAGATGCAGCTTAATATCAACAAGTGCAGCATTATGAGCGTAGTACATGTATATATATAACACAACACACTCACCTTCATTTCTATCCTTGTAGGTCACCATGTCCTAACACTTCTTTTACTGTACCTAACACGCTATAATTAACACTCTTGGATGTAAACAAATAATTACGGTGTTTTTTCCTCATTTGTTCGTTGTATTTTCCGTTTTTCTTTGTGTTATGGTTTATTTAGGTTTTACTTTTGGTTTGAATAATTTTTATATATTATATTCTATGGTATATATTGGTTTAATTTCATTATTATTGCTTTATTCTATTATTCGATTTTATGATTGACCTTAGAAATAAACATTTTTCATGAAATAAATACGAATCAAATATAATAAATATTTATGTAGGAAACGGATAGACATTTCAACCGATTTTTTAAAGTATATATAATTGCTTTCCTGTGTATAATGAAAATCTCAAATTTGGTTTCATATATACGTGTCAACGCACGGCCGCCACCTAAGGTACCTGTTGAAACTTGTTGATGTTATTTATTAAGGTCATTTACGCTTAATAGGTAATGTTTTCTTTATATCCAACTACTATTAATGGTGAAGAATAACATGTTACTGTTCCTCCATCCCTCAAAATGACATGTAGAGGAACAGGGAAGGTTTAAAACGAAGAAATATTATCAGGTTGGAGGTCGAGTCGGCTGCTAGCGGTCACAATAAGAAAACCTTCCGAGTTAAGCCCAAGTGTTCAGTCTTCTTTATACTATTCATTGGGGAAGGGAGGATACGAGTAAGCTTGGAGAGAATGGCAAGGCCGGAGGAGTGTGTACTGCAGGAATGTGGCGTGAACTTGGCGGCAGCAGCGGCGGTCCACACCACGTACAGGATCACCCACCCAGTGCGTTATTAAGATCAGTGGACCGGACTGAGAGCTATGGGGTGCCAAGTATTCATTATATTCCTATATCTACCACTTATTATTATATTCTTAACTGTAGGGGGCTTCTTTTCTTTAGGGGTCAAGGTGTTACAACTACTGTAGTCTACCATTAATTCCTTAAACCCTTCCTACAGTGCTCAAAGGATTGTATGGTGGCCGATATGATTCATTTAAACCCGAATTATCAAAGCATTACTTCCTGTTTGAAAGTGACATTATTTGACAGGACGTGTGTTTATGTGTGATAAGATAAGGAAATGTCTTGACTTCTATGATAATGTCATAAGACCGAACGCGAGAAATAAGATATATATAAAACTAAGCATAATATTACCGTATACTTCTTATATATTATTACCTATGTGTCCATGTATGTTTTAAAGGGACGGGGATATACTGGAATTTAATACACCTACCTATATTCTAGTTAAATAAGGATGATATAATAGTTTCAAGTCAAATCACGAGGCGGAAACGGGGAGTTGACAACATGTATACTCGGAAAAATAATGAGTATTCAGGGGATTTCCTTATTAATTCTTTCCTACCAGCTACAGTCTTTTTGTTATAGGCTTAGAGTGTAAACTGGTGATAAGTGGAGTGAGCCTGTTTTTGTTATCTCTCAGGTAACTAGTTTTTGTGCACCTGAACATAATTATCTTGGCAGTGTGTGTAGCTACGTGCAGGTATAGCAAGGCAAGACCATTTTTTTTTTTTTTATTTACTTCAGTCTCCCATCCACTTGAGCTCCTGGCAGTCTTATATTGGATTTATACACGTGTTTTATATATATTTTACAGTGCATTGAGTGGAGAATCTGATCTTTTTGTGTTGTTATATCTATCTGGATGAAGACAAGCTAACCTAACCTAATGCAACAGAAATAATAGAAATGGAATCAGGAATGAAGGTGAGTAAAGTTTTCTACGTCTTATAAGATTGTTGTGTCTGCATGTACCTAAATATAACATTGATCCACCACTTATTATACATATATCAAAACAATGTAACTTTAGTCATTATTAAACACGTACTGTATATTAATAAGGAAAATTGACGTATATATTATATTTTCATTATATATATTATTGTACTAGTAATGGTAGTTTAGGAATTATCATCTCAATAATAGGTGTTCTTTGGCTATTAGTATATATATATGGGTCTTGATATATGACTAATAGGTGAAAAATAAGCATATACGTATTTTATTTTTATTTCCTCAGGGCATATTCCTCCTCTTCCTCTTCCTCCTTTCCTCCTTAAATCCCGAGGTGTAAACATAGTCAAGGTCACAGTAAGGATTCTATAACTATCCTAAATAGAATCCTTTTGGTGACCTCTGACCCCTGTACCAGCATCTTTAATAAGTGTAACACCGTCTCTGCTGCCCTGTACGTAACATTCATATTTTTTTACATCGTCACCTGAATGCTCTAGAAATTTTAGTGTTATATTTTTACATTACCTTATGCATTCTGAGAAGGTTTTCTTTATTACATTTCCGTCGCAAATTTTTAGTTTGTGAGATATGCAATGTTTTCTATGAGACCTTCCCTTCGAGGATAAGGTTATGTTATGTTATGCTATGTTAATTTAGAAGATATCAAATGTTTTCTAGGACTAAAAATCGGGGGTTGGGCGAGGTGCAGACGCTAATATTTTCCGTAGACACACTCCAGTTTTTGTGACCAGTGCTGTGTGCGTTCATCAATAGGTCATTGTTAGGTTATGTTAGTGATTGTGGCACCTTCTTATGTCAGGTTAGGTTAGTGATTCTGACACATTGTTCTTGACGTAGCTAAATCACTGTATTTCGTCTTGCCCCATCCCCCCTCCTCCTCTCAAAAAACCCTGCATTCCCACAGATCCCCAGGCTTGTTGGGGGTGATGAGGATATCTTACAATATATGCATTTGTGACGGATATCAATGTCAAAATAATTCAAAATGGATCAAAATCTATATGAAAAGTGTGTTATTTATATCCAGTTGCATTCTGGTGAAGATGTAAAAAATTACCTTAATAAGATCTCGGTGTTAACTTAGATCACAAATTAACACATATTTGTACATACATGTATTAGGTTAAGTTAGGGAAAATATTTGATTTACGTGAGAAATTAACAGTATACTATTTTGAAACACATTACAACTTATCAGAAATAATAGTGTACCCTAACAGAGTGCTTGAGGTGTAATTACTGTGTAAAATTTCCTCTTAGGACAGCATCTGCTTATGATTAGATTATGCATTTGGTTAAGTTAGGTTAGACTATTGAGATGGATAAAAAAAAAATGGTATGGGTTTTAATGATTCTTGTTAGGAGATTGCGGAAGAATATTTAATTTCATGAGTGTTTCCTTTAATGCAGAAAACATGGCTTCAACACAACACAGAATGAGGGTGAGGATGAGAAAGAATAATTGCTATCTCGTGTAGGTTGTAGTATTTAAATCTTGGTTATTATTATCATCATTATTATTATTGTTATTATTGTTATTATTATTGCTATCAGCGTTATGTAGACTTCTTGTATTCATATAGAGTTTGTCTGTAGTGGCAAGTATAGTTAGTTTAGTAGTTAATGCAATACATGCTTTGAAAAACTATGATACGTATCTATATATTTATTGATGCTTATTAATAGTCTTTCTTAGGTTAATTTGATTGATTGCAGTGAGCTGTACTCTAGTAAAAAGTGTAATATTTCTCAGCATTTTAGTTGAAGGAAAATAATTAATGAACTTAGTTAGAAATATCTATCTTTATTGAAACTAATTTATTGAGGACATTACGGTAATTTCTTTTTTTGGCCGTTAAATCATTCTAAGTCTTTTCCATAATCTATTGAGGACATAGATTTTTTTTTTTGTTTTTTTGTCTGTTAAATAATTCTAATCTTTTTCCAGGATCCATACGGTCTCCCCACAGCTCCACCTCTGCAGCAGGTGTACCCTCATCAGTCCCCTTACCCAGGTCCCCTTCCACCACAACCACCACCACCTTATGGCCATCCAGGAACCACTCTTTCCTATGGCTTCCAGTCCCCTTCTCCGCCTTACTCCAGTGATCCAGGCCCGGGGTATTATCAGGGGTATTCAAACGCCCCGCCTGGTCCGTATATTCAAGAAAATGCCCTGCCCGGTCCGTATCAGCAGCAAAATGCCCCGCCTGGACCCTATAACCAACAAAATGCCCCACCCGGTCTGTATCAGCAGCAAAATGCCCCTCCCGGTCCATATCAGCAAAATGCCCCGCCTGGTCCATATAACCAGCCAGCCTCCCCGCCTGGTCCATATAACCAGCCAGCCTCCCCACCCGGTCCATATAACCAGCCAGCCTCCCCGCCTGGTCCATATAACCAGCCAGCCTCCCCACCCGGTCCATATAACCAGCCAGCCTCCCCGCCTGGTCCATATAACCAGCAAAATGCTCCGCCCGGACCATATATTCAGCCTCACAACGCCCCTGGTCCATACCAACAAAATGTCCCACCTGGTCCATATCAACAAAATGTCCCACCTGGTCCATATGTCCCGCCACCGATGCCAGCTGGAGGATACGGTCTGTACCCAGATCTCGCCCAGATGCAACAGCCTCCTCAAGGTAGTGTATTATTTATTATTTGTTTAGCCTCTTTTTTTGTTCTGTGTATATGTATATGGAGTAATAGGAACTACCACGTGTACAACCCCGGGCATTTTGTAACTTCCTTATATTCCTATGTTCTTAAATAGTAGCTATTCTTACTAATGAAGACACACACACAGACACACATTGCTTCTCATATATGCACAACTTACACCATTCATTCTTCTAATTAATAAATAATGTATGTACTTAACTTTTTTCCCCAGTGCCAGTGAGCTATGGAAGTGATGGCACCACCACCACCACCACTCCTTCAGTTCCTTTGCGTCCAGCTCCTCCTCTTCCTCCTCCTCCACATTATACAGCTGCTCCCTCAGTGACAGATTCAGGTCCAGCTGCACGAGTAAGTTACATTCACTCACCACTCTTTACCACTGTGAGTAAGTTGCATTCACTCACTATTCACTCATTATTATTATACTACTTTAATTAAGTAAATTGTTGTTATTATTATTATGTTTTTCCTCTGTGGTAAGGTTTGCAAGAATTTTGTCATGCTCTGTGAGGCTCGTAAAATAGCGACCAAAAGTAACTTATGTTTCAGAGGTGTTCGTTCGCCCATCTTAAAGAAGGCGAGGCACCGGAAGGGTATGTGGTACAGTGGCGGGGAGGAGAAGGATTACAGATATTCTTCTTACAAAAGGAAGGTCATGTAGTCTCGCCCAAAAAGCCTCTTATCATGAGCATCTATAAAAAAATATGTAAGTAACTTTTTTTCCTCCTTTTTTATATCGTTCAAGTAAATTCCTTTAAGCATTTTTTTCTCGTGTCTTGTGTCCCTTTAGCCTCTACTTTTCTTCTTATTATTATGTGTTTTGTATCTGTGTTCAGGTGTGTCGGAGAGTCCTGAGGGCATGGTGGAGGTACATGGGTGTTGGCGGCTGAAGCTCATAGGTGGAAACACGGCTGTCCTACATACGTCTCCTGATTGTTACACCTTCATGGATACTTCAACGTGTCCGAGTAAGTGTAGATAATTAGCAGTGCACAGGAGCTGCCTTGTGTAGGTCAACTAGGGCCTTTTGCAGCCTCCTTATTTTCTTTATGTTATTATGTATCGTCTCTCTTAAGAAGTTTTTTTTTCTTCTTCCGTTTAACTTGGTATAATTGTTAATGAATTGTGGTATAAAAGGGAAAAGAGAAGCACCAAAGAAAATACTATTGATAGAAATTGAAAAATGCAAGAAAAAGGGGCATTGTATAGAAAAGTAAAATAAGAATGAAATTAGTTATAGAATAGAGGAAATGGAGAGTGGATGAAAACTTTGAGATATAACTAAATAAATAATATATATAAAGACATTTCAATTTGCATCCTCCTTGTCATTCTCCTTTACCTACCTTTAAAACTTCTCAATCCTAATCTATCAACCTCAAATTTTTTATACATAAGCTATATAATCTTCCCTTTCTATTTTAATTACCATCTATATCCTTAACAGGTCGAGTAGCGGTTGTTGTGATGCCAGGACAGATTACTAAGAAAATGAGTGAAGACCTTCTGAACTTACTGAGCGAGTTGGCTGATCTACGTAATGAGGAGGGAGGAGTGGTGCTGAAAGTGACGACCGGTGTTGCTACGGGTAAGTGTGAAAGGAAGAAAAGCTGGTCGTGTGTGTTGATTAATACGCGTTAATTTATATCTTGTTTAGGTTTGATTTGATTTGCTTGTCGATTGTTACAGTGTACGTAAGACTCTCCCATAAATACTTTCTTTTATTATTTCAGTGTATGACGATTTGACGCACAAGCTGAACAGTGCCATAAAAGGGAGTGTTCCGAATGCACATAAGAACACCAAGTGGCTGAGGAAGAACACTGGATCACTTGGTAAGACTTGTTATAATGCCTCTTGTGTCCCTTTGAATATATGGTGTTATGTGTCTTATGTTTATTAAGGTGATGAAGAGGAACTGAGAGGGTATAGAAGGTGATATTTATTTGTTGAGAAGAAGTAAGAATGGTTTTAGAAGAGAAAGGAGCTGTGTGTGGAAAATATTTAGCAAAAGGAAAGTACATTTTGTTGGTGTTTAATGGATTGAGAAAAGGCATATGACAGGATTGACGTTTTTTTATTTTTTTATTATTTATTTGTTTATTTTTTATAATTGAATAACCTTTTTGATGTTTTATGTCTGTGCCCTCTTGACTTACAGTAAGAATTGGAGGCAATCTAGTAGCTCGAGGAATTAATCTTGTAGCGGACCACATCCCAGCTAATGAAAAACCACAGGTAAGTTCTTATCTTAATCTATGTCTACTGTATTATATTATCTTACTCTATGTCTTTTGTGCCAATCTGTCTTTGTTTCATTGGGTTGCCGTGATAGGAATGACAATTATATCCTAGACTCTCCTTGCATACAGTCCTTTCTTTGTCCATTTTTCATTCTGATACTTGAAGAACTTTATTTAATATATTTCTTTGATCATGGGAGATAAGACCCTGACGAAGGATCTGAAGAAAGTATTAAAATAGTATGACATTACTTTTCTCTCTCTACCGTCTAACAGGAGGAGTCGCCTGCCCATACGGAACTTTTGACTGGCCTGAAAATGTACAAGAAATGTTTAGAAGAGGACACCATCACCTATGTAGACTGAAAAGGTTGTGATGCAGGAAACAATTAAGGCTGTGAATTGAAACACCTGGTCTCAACACCGTAATGATACTTTAGGGAAAACTTAACATACTTTCTGCTTATTATTGGATGACGTATTAGTATATGAAACTTCGGTCAGCCTTACTACTGTGTTAATTACTGTTCCTCACCTCACTGTGGAAAAACAAACCATGGACGGTATTAGAGATTGTTAGAAGTGCTTTGACATGAAACTTTGTTCTAGAAGTACTGTTAAAACCACTCAAGGTCATTTTTATTCTTTCTTGGTAAAAAGTACGTACTCACTCCTGGAAGTAGAAATGCTGGTACACGTGGTGGTAATTTTAAGTATGACTAAAAATGTCTCTGATGGCAGTTTATTATTATGTTTAATGATATGACGATGAAGGGCATTACGTATTTTTTAAAAAAACTTTCAGCAAACTAAATGTTTTTTTTTTTTTTTTTTTTTTTTCTCCCTTCTCATTAAATTTTCAGCAATTTCACAACATTTGCAGGACATGTAAACCTCTGAAATGATTCAACGATGGATGAAAAGTGTTCTATTGCCATCTCAACTCAACTAACTGACCTCACACTTATAAACAAAACACGAGTATGGTATTGATTTTGAAAGCAACCGTAACTTCTTAATAATCTAACTCTCTATCTATACATCCAGCTAATAATCCCTTTTAAAACAGGGTTGTCAAAGAAAGGCGTTTAAGGTTCAGGGCAAGACATTACAATCCTCTCATCCTCTGCACTCTTTTCTTATCTTTTTGTAGGAGAGAATACAGAGGAGGGGCTTCCCGGACCCTTCGCTACGTGCCTTTTGTTCCTGCAGGAAGTATAGTAGTATAGTATTCTTGCAGCCACCACCACAGGGATAATTAATAAACTAAATATCCATCTATTTACTCCTCAAAGATGGGTAGCTAAGACAAGGGGAATTGGGTTCAGGGAAATATTATTCTCCCCTTCCCCTCTGTGCCTAATTTTAGAATAACAAAAAATAACAAAACATTCTTCTAACAAAATGAACAAAAAAGATTAATCAAACATCTAAATAAATATTCATGTATTGAAATCAGTGCCTAATTCTGTATGTGCATTGATAATCATAAGCTTTCAGAAAGGAAATATTTGAACTATATAGTTAGTTTAGTTTTTTTATTAGATTTTAAACCATGCTGGTCTCACTTAGTTTAATCGTCACATAGAGTTGTCTGATTTTTGAGTAGCTATACGTAGTTGGGGTTCAGTTTTTAGCTATATCTTATTTATAACAATATGTAGGTTGTATTATGATGAAATTATGGAACTGTTGATCGATATAGTAGAGTGATATAATGAATGCCATTTATTATTGCTGTATTCTTTGTTTTAAGAAGTATCTTTACAAAAGTTCCTACAAATCTTCCTGTATACAACTTTCCATTACTGAGAAAACATGCGCTGGAATCTATGTCAAATTTTTCAGTTATTTATCAAGTAAGATTCATTAGTATCTATGCCATGTTAATCAAGATATATTTTTATTGATAACTATAATTTGCATCATATATATATATATATATATATATATTCATCTGACAGTAGTCAATGTACAGGTAACTTTTAATGATATAATGGAAGGATATGTTTACTAGTATCCACAGTGTGATCAGCTACACTGCTTGGTAGCTCAGTAGTATTATAACGTCTCAGCCTGTCATCACTCGGCAGGCTCGGGTTTGTGCCTCGTTCAAGGTGCAAAGTTTTCACTGATGACCAAGCACTTACTGTCCTCCTTGAGTAAGAGGATGAGGTGTGTGGTGTGTGAAAGGTCTCTCCAGGAGGGTAATGGCTGGTGATCACAAGTCCAGCGCGTGATCCTCAAGACCGTGGTGAATGTATTATATTTTTATCGTATTTTTTGCTTTTTAACACATGAGTTTAACTAAAGCTTCCCCTCAAATTCTCCGGCATATTGGGACTTTACTAACTAATGAACATGTGATATTTATTATAGAAGCCGACAGTTACTTATGATAAGGAATGAATATAATACATATCCAGTGATTGCAGTATGTTTATTTATCTTTGTGCAAATTCAATACATGCTGCGGGAATTGATGATGGTTGATACTTGTTAATAATACATGTGAGATGTTATACTTGCTATACATACATACATACATATCATCAAATCCTCAAGGTGATATTGATCTTATATATAGGACTGAAAAGATTGCTTGTGTCCAACAGATCCTTGAATATAAATGGAAAGGTTTCATTAATTAACCTGTACTGTACTCTCCCAGGTTACTTTTATTGACTTATGTATTTATTTACATGTATATATGCATGTAAAGTACTGTATTGTTTTATGAAATGCACGGTTGGAGGAAGCTGCTGAAATTTGGCGGCAAAATGACACTATCAAATCCAATCCTTATATGGTTTAGTTTATAAGTTTATTGCCATACCTTTAGAAGTACATAGATTTTATAGTTATTTACAAATTTTTTTTTGGGGGGGCAGCTGTAGACAATAATGATGATTCTGATTTTATTTTTAAAGTACAGACACCAGAGTCATTTTAATAGATGTGCTTTTAGATGAAAGTTTTTACTGTGTAAGATCAAATTGGTGAACACTTTCGTGTTCATTAAGTGTTCTTCTCAGGTTTGTTAGTGTGTTAGTGTGTTTATCAGTAAAGACAGTAATTTTAGTTATTATGTGAGTACCTTCTGCTAGGAATTTGGATTTTATTTTTTGATTATATGAAAACAGTATAAAAGATTGACTCACCTGCTCTGTAGAGATGCTTGACGTATATGTTTGTCATTAACTTTCATTCCTTTCATCATCATCCTATTCATATATGTGCCTCAGTGGTGCAGTGGTTAGCTCGTCTGACTACCAATCCGCTGGCCCGAGTTTGATCCCGGACGAGGGCAGTTGGCACACAGTTCACCCAGCTGTTCATCCTCCCAAACTGGATAATTGGGTACCTAGGGAAACCTGGGGATGGTAAACTGTGGAAACTGGTATGTCACAGTGGACTTGTGTCTCGGGGTAACAGATTAATTTCCACCACAGGCTCAAAGGCCAATGTGACGTGAGATGAACACACGCACCTACAAACAGATACAGCATATGAAGACACTTTATATTACCTATTCATATATATATATACACATACATATTTAAGTGTTGTCATTATTATCATGATATCAATGAGTGCCTTATTTATCTTCAAACTTATGAATTACTTTTCATCATATTTTAATGCAAGAAGGAATGGTGTTTATTTCATATGTATTATTATGTATTATGAGCACTCGCAGGAAAGTATGCGGCTGGCTGGGCTAGAGCATCCCTTTATTTCTTGCTCGACCCAAACCTAATCTAACCTAACCAGAGAAGAGACCCGAGGGAGACCGCCTCAAGCAAGGGAGATGATGTATGTAATTCTTGAGATGTAGGAATGACTATTTACTTTATAATTCTTCCATGTTGTGGCCTGTATTGAACTGATATTAGAATGTACAGGTACTTATGATACTGTGAATGTTTTTTGGGAATGTTGCATATCGAAGCAGAGACAGTCAATACAAGCTGAAGTTAGACACAGTTAGTAGGAGCTTAGTAAACCAAGCTTTCTCAACTGTAATCACTGGAATAAACAAAAGAAGTTCAGTGGTATATTATTTTTTTTTCTCCATGATTTGATTTCTTGTCTCTGTATTGTGATGCTGAAGGAAGAGAATGAGTACAGAGAACCTATGAGCATAAAAAAAAACCATGCCTTGTAGATCCTATTAATACTACTTTCTTTCATTATTTAATGTTCTCTTATACCTCTCCCTCTCTCTATATATACTTCCATGTTTGTATATGATCTAAGGTATTCAAATTATTTTATTTTACCTCTTGTTTTATTATTTACATGTATTTCTAACTTTTTCATTGCCTATATGTTTTATGAAAGGAAAAATAGTTATATCATCACCTTTTTTCCTTCCCTCTCCCCACACACTCCCTCAGTCTGTATTCTGTATTTTATATCATTTATCTTATTAATTTATTTCAGTGGCATAATTACAGTGGAGTGACCTTGATACTCTAATGTACCTTTTTTACATGATAATTGAAAAAAAAAAAAGTTTAGGAAAGAAGATTTAATATTACAAATGGCTTAAGAATATTCACAGAAGGTACGTTATTTCATGCCTTATGAGATGACATATTGTAGCTAGACAATTATATAAAGAATATTTTCAATGCAGTTATTAATATAGTACCACCAAAACAAGTATTAGATATAGATACACTCCCACCTTTCAGTATTGTCAATCAGTTGAACATTTTTTTTATAAATATAAAGATTTGGAAAGAGAAAGGAAACTATATACAATTTTATGCAAGAACACAATCATGAGGTGGTTTTCCTTTTCAAGTTTATAATATAATGATTACTTCTATCACTTCAACTCCATCCCATTAAAAAGATAACTTGTTGGCACTTATGTACAAACAATTCTAGTAAATGATAAAAAAACCCTTGACATTTTCACATATACGTACTGAGTAAATAACACTCAAATCAATGACATTTTTTGGCAATACTGTAGTATAACAACAATATCAGTGAATATCAATGTTTTATTTTTATTATTGGTAATACTCATGATAATTAAGTAAGATAATTATTAACATGAAAGCTATTTTTGAGTAGTAGATCCAAATTAAATTGCTTCTCTTAATTAGCGTCATATGACCTCTGATGTCTGGCGTTTGTTTTATATTAATTAACTAACTAACCTTAATTAAATCATCACTTTAATATTAGAAGAGGCATAGCATCTTCATAGAGTACATATCTTACAAGGCACAAAATACAGTATGGATCATTCATGTAGATGTATTCAGTTACGTAACAAAAATGGTTGTCACTTAATTAAGAAATAACACCACGACAATATCATTATCAGTCTTAATTAACGAGAGATAAGCTTAGTTTAACCCTTGGCGTCTCTTCCTAATTATAACACACTGAAAAACATATTAAATACCAATCTCTTACACACTAGTGATGCAAAGTAGTGGTATAACGAGTATTATGAATAGAAAAATCAGGGAGAATCCTTAGTGAGGGTACAATATAATCTAGGTGAGACAATAGTGTAAGGCACAAACATAATCAATATATACGTAAATATCATAGATTGTAGTCAGTTCCTAGTAATTAAAAACCTAGAGGTATTTTTAGGCACAATATAGGAGGAAGAAGAAGAAGAGGAGGAGGAGGAGGAGGAAGATAAGGAGGATATTTCTAGGCGTAGGAGGAGGAGGAAGAGGAAGAGGAGGAGGAATGGATGAATTAGAGGAGGAAGATAAGGAAGATATTTCTTAGCACAATGTAGGAGGCAGAGGAGGAGGAAGAGATTTTGAAGCTACGTCTATAAAACAAGATAAGAAACATAATAAAATAAGAATCACTAATGCTTCCACGTCACTCTGTCTGTTGCAGGAACAAAACAGAGGAGAAACACCATGTATGTATGTATGTATATGTGTGTGTGTGTGTGTGTGTGTGTGTGGCAGTATATCTATATAAACATTACACACATATATTTAAATCATTCTATCCTTCACCATCGTCACAACACAGCCAGTCAGTCAGTTTTGAAACACCAGCGCAGTTAGGTCACAATTTTCATCTCCCGTTGTATTCGTATCGTCTTGCAGGTTGCAGCATTTCGTAAAACAGCATAGGGTACCCTTTGATGCTGTTATATGCTGTGTTGGTTAATTGGTACTGCTTTTGGTGTTTATACAGTGTTTATACAGTGTTGTGGTTGGTGTTGGTTGAGGCTTGAAGCTTCAGGGCGTTTTATTTGTAGTCTTCAGTATAAGATTCTCAGAAGGCTTCTAGTTCACGAAAGTTTGGAAATTCCGTGACCGCCTGTGGAATAATCAAGACATGTTAGTTTGCCATAAACTAGTAATTGTAAGTTATTATATGATTTATTCTTTAATAGAAGAATGGAATGAATGTTGGGGAATAATCAAGACATGTTGATTATATGTAAACTAGTAATTGTAAGTTAATATTATGATTTTCATATTAATAGAGGGATGGAATGAACGTTAGGGAGTAATCAAGACATGTTAATTATCTGTAAACTAGTATATAATTGTAAGTCATTATTATGTGATCTGTACATTAATATAAGAATGAATGTCTATTGTTTCAGAGATGATAGTGCGTAGCTACAATACATTACATTACATTACGTTACCTCATTCTCAGGTACAGACTCGGTCATAGTTGCATCAATTTCGCTCTCGTCGTTGGGGAAGAGAGAGATATCTGTGGCAGCCTCAACTTCTTCCTCCTCCAGCATCACCTATGAGAATAAAGTAAGTGTTTATTGACTATATATACGTTTAAACTGATGCTGTTCAAGGTAGGATATAGGGGTTAAGTAATGTTTAAGAGATATGTATGCAGATGAAATGTATGTATAGTAAATAGTAGGTGCATGGAAAACAACGAAACTTTTAATCATTTATTAGAGAGAGAGGGGAAAAAATTAAGTAGAGGGTTACATATAGACTAAAGTATAGTGAACACATTCTAATAAGAAACATTATCATCATAGCCTTATGTTGTGTAAATTCTTGATGTCCAGTGAAGGAAAAAATATCAGTGTATGTTATTTCAGTGTTACAGTTCTGGAGACATTTCCCTTGAATGAGTAATACGTACAATGAACTATTATGCAATGCTTAAATTGGGCATCTATTCCATTTTCTATCTAGGAATACATTGATAACTGATAGACGGGATATATATTAGTAGTAGCTTCAAATATTCTCTTACAAAAACGTGAAGGCTTATAGACCTACCGGCATTATTTCTGTTACGCTAGCAAGCTCCTCTCCATCGTTGGGTAATGGTGATGAATCTCCTACAAGCATCATCTCAGCTTCAGTGACTGGCTCCATGTCTTCTAGGTTATGGTGATGGCTTAGAGTGTCTCGGTGTGGTTCAAGAACTGTATCTTCATTAATCTCTGTCGCTGTTTGAGGCTGTAAGGTTGTCACAATATCCATTAATTCCATCGTTATCATGGACACTTGTTTGGGTTCAGAGGTTGTGATAGTTGAGGGAGTGGTAGTGGTTGTTGTTGTTGTTGGTGTTGTTGTTGGTGTTGTTGTTGGTGTTGTTGTTGGTGTTGTTGTTGTTGTTGTTGTTGTTGTTGTTGTTGGTGTTGGTGTTGGTGTTGTTGTTGGTTTCATATCCATGTTAGGCATCATTATTGTGGTGGTGGTGGTGGTGA
>JAPQNM010000013.1:670683-673183 GCA_029783475.1 Metacarcinus magister | reverse complement strand
AGAGAGAGAGAGAGAGAGAGAGAGAGAGAGAGAGAGAGAGAGAGAGAGAGAGAGAACATTCACCTTCACTTACTCACTTCCAGGAATCCACAACTTCCTTTAAATTAAAAAAAAAAATGAATAACTGTATGTATATGTATTTTAATCTTAAAGGAACCGAATAATAATAACCACTTTCTACTTCCTTCCCTTCCCTTCTTCCCTTCCCTTTCTCCCTTCCTTACAAATCCATTAGTTACACCTCCTCTTCTTCCTCCTCCTCCTCTTCCTCTTCCCTTCACCTCAGCTACTCATCCCTCACCAACTAGTTTCCTCTGAGTGCATCATCTTCAATTTTTTTTCTTTTTTCCCCTTTCCCTCACTCCCTCCCTTCCTCCCAGCACTATGATTAGAGCTAGCGGAAGACAAGACAAGTTCGCGCCAACCCAACCCTCCTTCCTCCACTCCACTCCTCTCTCTCTTGTCTGAGTCTGAGCTGCCTACCAAGTGCTGGGCGTCTAGTCAGTCAGTTTATGTATGTGCTTTCTAGTTTCTATACTCTCCTCCCCTCTCCTCGCCTGGTCAGTTCTGTGTCAGGTCTCAGCATTACTTGTCTGTCTCGGGATCGTCTGTTAGCTGGCTTTTTACGAGTACTTTCTTGTTTTTGTTGTAGTATATGTGATGTGATTGTATAAATGACTGGATGAGGTGGAGGTAGAAGGAAGGAAGAGGATGAGGAGGTGAAGTAGGGAGAAGAGAAGTAGGAAATGGATGTAGAATGAAGGAAGAGGATGGATAGGTGATGTAGGAAGAAGAGGAAGAGAAGTAGGAGGTATAAAGCAGATGTTGATAACGGAGGAGTAAGAGGAATGCGAGTTATTGCAATGCTATTTATTTATTCTTGTATTACTTATGATACGTAAAAATAGATACATATATGAATTATTTGGTCTGACATTGCAAGTTCAGGTGACGACAGTGTATTAATAGGCTAGGTTAGGTTAAGGTTAAGTTAGGTTAGGTGTGTGTACTGTACGTATATATATATATATATATATATATATATATATATATATATATATATATATATATATATATATATATATATATATATATAAGCTGTGGTGTGTATGTACTAACTATAATATATACCACACCAGTATGTAACGTCCACTAACCTAACCTAACTAACCTTGAGACACTAAAAAAGAAGAAGAAAAAATATAAGTGAACGTTCGTCAGTTTTTATAGATTTGCACCAAACAAGTTTTTAACAAATGAACTCAACCTCAATTTTTACAATATTCCTTATCTTTTTTATCGGTTTCCTTCGTTTTAATTTACAAAGATCATTATGGTAGCGAAATCTTTATCATTATTACGTTAATTTATCGTTTGTATACTTGAAATTGACTGGTAAATAACCTTAATCGTACGTCTGGCAGGTGAACGAACGCCCTTGTCACTGATCTTTTCGAGGTAACAAAATTTCTTCTTCTTCTTCTTCATTGTCATCATCATTATCTTCTTCTTCTTCTTCTTTATCATCATTATCTTCTTTTTTGTTCTTGTTCGTGTTCTTGTTCTTGTTCTTGTTCTTATTTTTCTTCCCTAAATATCGGTTTCACTTCCATTAATTCCGCTTGGTCGTCGTGTCCTGCCAGAAGGTATAGCGCGGGTCCCGCTGGCCAGCCTCAGGACGCCTTTCAATTACCGTAAATAAGAGAAAACCGGATATCTTGGTTAATTTAACATCATTTTCTCTTTTTTTCCTTTTTTTATCTATAGTTATTGACTTGTTTTTGTTGGTATTATTTCTTCTTTATGTATGTGTGTGTGTTTATGTTTTTGACTGAATGAATATTTATATAATGGTAGAACTTAGATATATTTTTAGACTTTGGTTTCATTTGACTTTCATAACATTCTTCCGCTACCATCATCATCATCATCAGCATTACTAACTTTCTCCCAATTCTACTCCTCTTAGTTTAGTTGTTCATCTATTCCAACCAATTTTCTGTCCCTATTTCTCTGTTTTTTTTGTTTTTTTTTATCACTGTCTTAATTCCTGGGAAAAAAATGTAGCGGAGAGAGAGAGAGAGAGAGAGAGAGAGAGAGAGAGAGAGAGAGAGAGAGAGAGAGAGAGAGAGAGAGAGAGAGAGAGAGAGAGAGAGAGAGAGAGAGAGAGAGAGAGAGAGAACAATCGCCTCCAGCTAAGAGGAGCTAAACATTTACAACACAGACACGGTATCGAACCCTCTAACCTAGAACACAATAGACAACTGTGCACGACTTATAGCCATTGAGCCAGCAACAGAAGGGAAACTTACATCAATCTTTACTTTACTTGTCGTGTCTATACCCTAAACCTTCCCTTTGGTATTATATGATCTGGGAAACGCTAAATATGTGTAGACTTACCTGGCATAAGAAACCGAAAAAAAAAAAAAAATAGTCTGTTTAGTTTCATAAGTTAATATCAACTACATATATCAAAACCCTTCCTTAATTAACCATA
>JAPQNM010000013.1:600683-650683 GCA_029783475.1 Metacarcinus magister | reverse complement strand
GTAGTAAGTAGTAGTAGTAGTAGTAGTAGTAGTAGTAGTAGTAGTAGTAGTAGTAGTAGTAATAGTAGTAGAAGTAGTAGTAGCAGAGGCGGATCTAGAATTGGATGAGATCCGGGGCTTAGCCCAGGGTTGGGGTACCGTCAGGTGACTGGTTGTTACTGTCTCATCCAGGCAGTAAGAGGTGTGTGTGTGTGTGTGTGTGTGTGTGTGTGTGTGTGTGTGTGTGTGTGTGTGTGTGTGTGTGTGTGTGTGTGTGTGTGTGTGTGTGTGTGTGTGTGTGTGTGTGTGTGTGTGTCTGAAATGACAAGGAAGAGAGAGGAAAACAAGGTCCCAAACACTATAACTGGGTTGAGGCAGCACGTCTGTGTGTCTGTGTGTGTGCGTGTGTGACTGGCTGGCGGCTACGGCTGAACCAGATATTATAATTATACTCTGCAGAAAAGACGAGAACGTTATTTGGTGATCTGTGTGTGGAAGATTATGCAGATGATTGAGCTTGATGTAATTAAGACTTGCAGTATTTATCTATTTATTTATTTATAGATCAGTAGTAGAGGATTGGAACAAATTCAACAAGCACGTATGTTGTGATTACGTGCAAGGACATTAAATATTTTCAAGAAAAGGATAGACACATACATTACAATAAAACAAAAACATTGAAAAAATCTTGCTATTATTACATATAAGATAACAGCTTGTCCTATGATACACACACACACACACACTCTCTCTCTCTCTCTCTCTCTCTCTCTCTCTCTCTCTCTCTCTCTCTCTCTCTCTCTCTCTCTCTCTCTCTCTCTCTCTCTCTCACTCTCTCTCTCTCTCTCTCTCTCTCTCTCTCTCTCTCTCTCTCCTCTCTCTCTCTCTCTCTCTCTCTCTCTCTCTCTCTCTCTCTCTCTCTCTCTCTCTCTCTCTCTCTCTCTCTCTCTCTCTCTCTCTCTCTCTCTCTCTCTCTCTCTCTCTCTCTCTCTCAAACTCAACTTTGTATAATATCAGCTCTACTTACTTTTGTTACTTTTGGAAATTCCGTCCATTAACGACGAAGCTGCATCTTACTCCCTCCTGTCCTGGTTAATGTGAGGCAAGGTGTTGTGATGGCGGCTGGTGTATCCTGTTGTAGGTGGCTGGTCTGGCAGTTAAGAACATAAGTTCCTTGTCTTCCACCCTTTGATTAATCCAATATTTATCCATCCCACCTGTCATCCCTATCGATACTCACATCCAACCGTCTTTTAAAGGTCCGTTGTAGGTGAAGGAGTTGTGTGTTAGCGTCCTCACTCGCTGTATCTTAACGCTGGTCCCTTGGATGTAACAGAGTCTGCCCCGCTCTTTTTTTTCTTCTATTTTCCTATTATTCACGGGATGTGTGAAGAATAAAAATAATATACTAACTTGTATGGGTGTGTATGTAGTGATAACCAGTGTTTAGGTGCAGAATATGTATTGTTTATGTGTGTTTTGTGAAAATATAATGTGGTGAGCACTGAGCAGAGCGAGCGAGAGTGGGAAGTAGGCAGGTGAGGCGAGGCAAGGCAGTGGTGGTGGTGGTGGTGACGAGATACTCAACACACACACACACACACACACACACGAGCTTAATAATGGATAAACAGACACACACAGTAATTTGTATGGATGTGTGTGTAGTAATAACCAGTGTGGGAGTACAGAGTATGTGTTGTATGTGTGTGTTTTGTGTAAATATGAGGGAGTGAATGGAAGGAGCCAGCGAGCGAGGGTGGGAGGTAGACACTAGACAAGGCAAGGCACAGTGGTGGTGGTGGTGACGAGACACTCAACACACAGACAGACGAGCTTGACAATAGGTTAACAGACACACACAGTAACTAGAGTGGATGTGTGTGTAGTAATGACCAGTGTTTAGGTATAGAGTATGTGTTGTATGCGTGTGTTTTGTGTAAATATAATGTGGTCAGCCCAGACAGAAGGAGATAGAATTACGAAAAATCCAAACAGACACACATGTAGACACACAGACCAGGTATACAGACAGATTGATATGATGATAAAACTATATAATAACTTCAAAAATCACTGAAATAATCTATACATAGCTTCACAGGAGGGTACAATTTCATAGCTGCAAAATGTTCTCCCCGTCTATTTCCTGCATAATTCTCGCTTATTTCCAACTTATTCTCTGCCCAAACACCATAGATAAAAAAAAAACATTATCTTGTTATGCTTTACACGTTATATGACAATAGATAAAGCAAGGTTAATTAATATCTCCCTCCCGTCTGAGCCCCCTCCCTCCCCGCCCCACCCAGCCCGGCCTCGCCTTCCCCTCCTCGCCTTTCCAAGCTCAATAACTCTTTTTATGATTCCTTATTGACATATATTCTAAGGCTGAAAATATGCTGAATTTTGGCCGTATCTACTTTTGTGACCTGTTCTGCCTCCTCTTGTGACCACCTAAAGCTCTTTTTTGCTCAACAGGAATCCATAATTTAAGTTACTGTTAAGATAGATATAACTTCCTTTTTAAGAAAAATAATTAGAATAAATCATATATTTTACGACGTGAAAAATTATGCAAAGATGGATGGTTGCATTAGATTTAAGTGTGATAACCTAGATCTTTCAATAATTAATAAAAATAGAGCTGATAAAAAGTAGTATTTCTAGGTCCACCAGCCAATCAGAGGCGAGTTAATGGCGGTGGGAGGAAACTGTGTGTTTATCGCTCGTCATTATTAGTGTTATTTAAGGCCTTTTAGCCACCGCGTGATGTGATACGAGCTATATAAGTGACTGAAGTGTAGTATAACGTTGTGGTGTTGTGTGGTGGTGATGACACGCGTTGGTGATGGTGGTGATGAAGCCGCTTAATAATGACCAAGGATTATATACAGATCCTTGGTGCATCATGATGACAGGTATTGTTATGCATTATTAAGTCTTTGTGGTGATGACAACAGGTGGTGGTGATGATGAAGTCGCTTGGGTATGATAGGGAGTGTTTGATGACGTATATATAATTCCAAAATATTTGTTTTTGTTATACACAGAAAAGCAATTATATATACTTTAAAAAATCGAGTGAAGTACCTAAAAGTTTTCTACATAAACATTTGTTATATTTGATTTGTATTTATTGCATGAAAAATGTTTATTTCTAAGGTCAATTATATAATCGAAAAACGGAAATAAACAATAATAATGAAATTAAACCAATATAAACCATAGAATAGAATATATAAAAAATATTCAAATAGAAAGTAAAGCCTAAATAAACCATAACTCAAAGAAAAGCGGAAAAAGCAATGAAAAAAATGAGAAAAAAAACACCGTAATTATTCGTTTACATCCAAGAGTGTTAATTATAGTGTGTTAGGTACAGTAAAAGAAGTGTTAGGACATGATGACCTACAAGGATATAGATGAAGGTGAGTGTGTTGTGTTATGGGTGTGTTGTGAGTGTGTTTTGTTGGGCTGACGGGCTGACAGGCTGACGGTAGCACTAGGGATGTACACCTTTTTCCTTCCTTTCTAAGTCTATTTGAGGGAAGGAGGAGCAGTAACACATTATTCTTCACCATCTATAGTGGAAGGATAGAGAGAAAAGTGCCTATTAAGCGTAATAACTTGATATAACATAACAAAACAGGTCACAGAAGAAGAAGAGTAGGATGGCGCTCGTGACAAAAGCGAAAGAGGTCACAAGAAAAAGGAAGAAGAAGAGTAAGATGGCGGACATGTGAGGTGGGAGTGTTCGATGACGTATATATAATTCCAAAATATTTGTTTTTGTTATACACAGAAAAGCAATTATATATACTTTAAAAAATCGAGTGAAATACCTAACCTTTTTCTACATAAACATTTGTTATATTTGATTTGTATTTATTGCATGAAAAATGTTTATTTCTAAGGTCAATTATAAAATCGAAAAACGGATATAAACAATAATAATGAAATTAAACCAATATAGACCATATAATAGAATATATAAAAAATATTCAAATAGAAAGTAAAGCCTAAATAAACCATAACTCAAAGAAAAGCGGAAAAAGCAATGAAAAAATGAGAAAAAAGCACCGAAATTATTCGTTTACATCCAAGACTGTTAGTGGTGAGTCAATAGGTAGCTTTAAAAGACGGTTGGATGAAAGTATGGATAGGGATGACAGGTGGGATGGATGAATATTGGATTATTCCAAGGGTGGCCCACCCTGGGTGGGGGACAAGGAACTGCCTCGTGTAGGTCACCAACTGGCCGTTTGCAGTCTCCTCAATTCTTATGTTCTTATTGAGATTATCTAGGGAGGAGGAGGGAGAGTCAGGAGGAAGCAGAAGAGAGGAGGAATTAAATGATCCAGATTGAAGGAGGGAGAAGAGAGGAGGAACAGAGGAGAAATGAGATAATCCAGGAAGGAGAGAGGAGGAAGAAGAAGAGAGGATGAATGAAATAATCCAGATTGATTGAGGGAGAAGAGAGGACAGAGGTTCACATTTCGGCTCAAATTCCAGTAACTCGCAGTTATAACACAATAACCTTAGAAATTATTTACTTTCATGAATTGCTGCAATGCGTAAAAAAAAATGGCTATCAAATGAAGATTCACACAAGAGAAAGTTACTAACCAATAGAAAGGCCTTAAAGAGAAAGTAGTGGACAGTAGACGAGGACCTAGTTAAGCCAATATAATAACGTAACATTCTAGTTCCATATTAAAATGAAAGAAATAAAGATACAACTACATGTATTGAATATGAGTGAGTAGGTTATGAAATTATTGCATAATTAAGTTGCCGGCCGGTGACTGAAATGGATCTGAAGTGACAAGAATACAAGAAAAAATATACGTTTCTCGAGACATTTTGAGACGAGAATCATCAATCACATAGACACTGACTAACAAACAAGGATGAAATCATATGCGTAACCCTTACATACATAGTAATTCATTATATAATCCTTAAGCACCCTGAATAGATGGTGAATATGGCAATAAGATAGAGTAATCAAGTAGTGAATATTAGTTCAGTCTGCACGTGGAAGACAAGAGAGAAGAGAGGAATGACTAAATAAGGGAAATTAATAAGAAATCAACACTGGAATGATATAGAATGAAGGGAAGGAGCAGCTAAGGTATAAATGAAAGTTTCTATGATGGTAGCTAGCTTTGTTTGGGATTAATTTACTCTTCGGGGCTCGGATAAAGTCATTAGAAGTGAAGAAAAAAAAAAGTCGTGTAATTAGCAGATGAAAGAATGATGAATGTAATAAGAGGTGTATGATGTGTGAGAAAGGAGTGGATGAAACAGGAGAATGAGTGACGTATGAGTATGCAAGGACTAAATAAAGATGTTAGAGGTAGTGGCAGAACAGATAGGAGTGGAGTGCAAGAATGGAGTGAGATGAGAGAGAGAGGAGTGTTAGTAGGCAAATGGAGTATACCATATACCTGCTGGGGTTATTGAAGCACTGAATAGAGGAGTAACTGTAGTGTGTTAGAGTGTGTGGAAGAGTTTTTAGATAAGGCATTGAGAACATAAATGAGAGAGAATTAGAGGCAGGTGGCTCTCTAGTTAAGGGGGACCAAAATAAATGTAATTCTGGCAGAGCAGAGGTAGGAAGGATGCATATTTCTAGTTTTTACACCTTATTTTCTTATTTCTTCCAGTAGATGTGTGGTAGAACGACTATATAAAGGCTATACTGACAGTCTACATACATTGAGTGACTCCTAACCCAAGTTCAAGTCCAAGTCCAAGTCAGTGATCAGCTGGGTCTCCTTCCTCCTGCTTGTCTTGGGGTGGTTCTCCAATTTTTTGAGGTTTTGAAGAGGTTTTAAGCACTTCTCAACCTCAAGGGACCCCGTACTAGACCTGAGGTTAGTATTAATGTCCTTCTAGCATGGAGTATGTAGTGGAAATAACGTTGATTACTGTAAATATGTGTAAATTAAGATGAGGATGTACACATTTTTTTTTCTCCATGACGAAATCGTGAGGGGTATGAATTTTTTTGCTAATTTTTTTTGTTACGCAACAGGTTTTTCTTGCTGTTTCTCTTTTCACTCCTGCCTACGTGTGTTTTACCTCCACTCACTCCTTCCTTCACTCCTTCCTTCCTTCATTCATTCATTCATTCCCCGCACACACACCGGTAGATTTGCTTTAGAATTAATACCTTAATACCTGTATCTTTATTATTGAGTTTGGTAAATCTGCATCACTACTGTTCCTCCACTATCTTCTTCGTGTCGCCAACAGTCTTGGGAACACTTTGGTAAAGAGAGGTTTTAGGGCTAAGCAAATATTGGACATTTATGGCACCCAGGAAAAATTCTAAGGTGAAAAACCTATTTTTTGGGTTAAAAGAATATATAAAGCTTATATAACCGAACCTGATACCCCAATGAAACCCAATGACACAACCCTAACCTAACCTAAACTGAACTCACGTAAAAATCTCTTAGCGGTGTGTGTGGGGGGGGGGGGAGCGGCAAGCTCCCAGATCCCCTCAATCTAACATAACCTAAACTGAACTCATGTATAAACCTCTTAACTTGGGGGGCAAGCTCCCCAGACACCCCCAACCTAAACTGAACTCACGTAATAATTGTTCGTGCCCTAACATTAGAGAGTCAGTATCTACATAATAGTGACTAATCTTTATTAATATACTAAACAAAGATGGATTAACAGTGGGTAGCTTGTGTGTGTAGGACCATTACCTTGGTTCCTCACGTATAATTATTACATCATCATCCTCTCCTCCCTTCTACAGACAGTGAAGGAGAATCACAACTAGGTAAATACAACTAGCTAGGTAAATACATGGTTATACATACAATTATTACTCTCACTCTCTCCTCTCTCCTACAGGCAGTGAAGGAGAATCATGGCGATGCTCAGTAAGTTGACGGCAATATCTCAGTCCCGGGATGCCAGGCTGTTTGGTGCCACCTCCACGGCTGCCTTCCTCTACTGGATCTACTGTGTTAGAAAAGCATCCACCCAGAAGAAGTGAGTAGCTTTAGGTTAGGTTAGTTAGTGAATAAAACTTATTCATAATTGGAGATGTCAAGTTCCGAGGATGAATGTTTTTTTTTTGGTTTTGTTCTTCTAATCATAACATGTTTTTATTTGTATTCAAATATATATATATACATGTTTTTTTTCTAGGAAGTCTCTAACCTGAAAATTATTAACTTTACAGAAAGTTGTCGGCGGAGGATTTGAAGTTTGTCATGAATGAAAGAGGAATGTCCAATGACAAGAGGAGAGCTCAAGTAAGTATTATTATTATTATTATTATCATTATCATTATCATTATCATTATCATTATCATTATCATTATCATCATTATCATTATCATCATCATTATTATCATTATCATCACTTTGTCAACATTTTTAAGTGGAATACAAACATCACCAACCTTCGACAGGTCAACCAGGATTTCTTTAAGTCCCTCCGAGGCATCTTGGGTATCCTTGTCCCTGGTATATGGACACCCGAGGCCGGCTTCCTTGCCCTTGTGGCGGCTACTCTCGTTACTCGAAGCATGTGTGACATCTGGATGATACACAATGGAACTCTAATTGAAAGGTTAGTGTGATTTACTTACATATAAATTGAGATAAAGTAATTTTTCTTCATATAAATTGAGATAAAGCAATTTTTTTCTTTTCTTATGTTCTTATGGCTTTGATTTTTATTTTGTCGTGTTTCTCATTTAAATTGAGATTAACTAAACTCTATAAACTCTAATTGAAAGGTTTGTGTCAATTTTCTGTCGCATTAATTAAGATAAAACCAATTTTTTCTTATGTTCTAATGATTGTATGATGTAAATGAGTTAGCTAGTTGAAAAGATGTATAATATAGATGAGAGTTACCTAGTTCATCTCTTTAAGTTTCATAGTTTAATGCATATTTTCATTGTCCTTTCAGCTCCATTATATCCAAGGACCTGAATGCGTTTCTGAAGTTCCTGGTTGAACTGATGCTTGCTATGCCGGGGGTAAGTAAGATTAAGTTAAGTTAGTCTGTGTCACTGATGCTGGGCAGGGGATGAAGGAAGTGTGTGTGGGTGCTGTGGTAGGATTTCTGACTTTCTGAATAGATTATATTGAATTACACTAACATACTTCAATCCACTAAAATTAAAGATGCATTTCCCACCATACGAGTTGTTATTATCATTATTACAAGTGTGTGTTTCGCTGCAGATCTCACTGGTGAACAATGTCTTGAAGTACGGCTTGAACGAACTCAAGTTGAGGTTCAGGACCAGATTATCAACACATCTGTATGATAGATACCTAAAGTGAGTCATTCCTTAAGCTATTTAGTCTTAGCCGTGAGTGACCAGTGTGTGTAGGTGGAAGGTGGAGGAGGAAGGCTAATGCCACCTAACCTAACCTAACCTAACCCACCCTTTCCTATCTTAATCCCGGGGTTTGATTAGCCAGGTAAAGGTATAGGATGTTTTAACACCCATAATACTTACTAACTAATGGTTCTTATCTTGCAATGACTAGCAAACACAGGCTTTTCATGCATATATTTATTATTATTATTGGTATAAGTTTACAGAAGCTGCCTTGTGTTAGGTCAACTGGCCTCTTGCAGCCTCCTTATGTTCTTATGTTAGTTGGTGAGAGAGGTAGCACTCTCTACCTCTGCAACTAACACTTACCTAATGTTTTTTTCATCCAATAAAATGTCTAACCTTACCTTATAAGTATTGTATCTACTGTCCCGACACTTACCACACACACACACTTACTGAGTTTATTCCACTGTTCCACTCCTCTACTACTACTATTAGTGAACACATTTTTACCTATATCGTTTCCTACATACAGAGGCTTCACGTATTACAAGATGAGTAACCTGGACAACAGGATCAGCAACCCAGACCAGCTCTTGACGCAGGACGTAGAGAAGTTTTGTGACTCTGTGGTTGAACTTTACTCCAATATAAGCAAACCCATCTTGGACATCCTCATCTATGTCCGGAAGCTGACTCAGGCGATTGGCGGGCAGGTGAGAGGATGGATTGAAGGGAGATTTTCTAGCGTAGGTTAACTCAACTGGCCTTTTGCAGCCTCCGTACTTTTTTTTATTTTCTTATGTTCTTATAATGTGAAACTGTGGTATTCTTTTATTTATTTATTTATTTTTTTTTATATATACAATTTATCTCTTTTGCTGTTTTTACTTCGTCTTTAAATCTCTTTATGGCTCTGGTTTTGCCGTTGTCGTACATTTCTAGATATTTCTTTAACTAGTATCAGTTTTAGGTTTGTGAAAATATATATATAATTAAAAGTTTGCTAACTATTTAAGTGAAAACATTATATAAATGCAAGTCATTTTATTTCCTGGAGTGGTTTGAAGGAGTATAAATAAATCTGTCTTGGTTTTTTTTATCTACTATCTGTTGGTGTTTTTATATCTTTGTTATCTCATCACTACTCAAGTTTAGGGGGATATATACATTTACTTGGCTGTGTGTTATCTTTATGGGGTGTGTGTGTGTGTGTGTGTGTGTGTGTATTTATAGCCCAGTCATTGTAATTATTATCTTGTTGCATCATCGTAATCATTGTCATTTCTTCTTCTCTCTCTCTGTCTGTCTGTCATCATATTCTCATTTGGTATTATGAAGGATTGTAATTTGAGTGTTAAAATGGCATTAGAATTAGTCTATTTATATTATTGCACTTATTTCTTTGCATAACATTTTTGTGCAAACTTATTTTATTTTATTATTATTTTTTTTCTTTATAACTCATCTCTCTCTCTCTCTCTCTCTCTCTCTCTCTCTCTCTCTCTCTCTCTCTCTCTCTCTCTCTCTCTCTCTCTCTCTCATCTCTTTCTACTCTCTATTTCTCACTTTTTTTTCTTGCTCACTTTCTCGCTCATCTCTCTTTATCTGTATTTATCTATCTCTCTTTTTCTCTATCTCACCCTCAATACTTTCTTTCATTCATTCTCTCATCATCATCACCACCCACAATTATAATTAACACCTCTTCATTATTATCATCATCATCATCATCCGTCCCCCTCCTTTACCAGGCGCCGGGTGTCATGATCCTGTACCTGCTAGTATCCGGCACCCTCCTCACCCACCTCCGCCGTCCCATCAGCCGCCTCACTGTCACTGAGCAGCGGCTGGAGGGTGACTTCCGCTACGTCAACTCTCGCCTCATCACTAATTCGGAGGAGGTGGCGTTCTATCAAGGCAACAAGAGGGAGAAAAAGAATATTGAGACTTCGTTTAAGAGGCTGGTGAGTGTGTGGGTGTGTTGGGGGAAGGGGGAAGGGTGCTTGGGTGTGGTGGGTGGTAAAAGGGTAAAGGGGAAGGGTGTTTGGGTGTGATGGGTGAAGGGAGAAGGGTGGGTGAAAGATGCTTGTTTATATAGTTATAGAAACACTGCATGTCTCCTGTGATAAATATGATTGTATTGAGTATTTCATTGATGTCATTAGCTAAGTTTGTCCAATAGATTACAAATACAATTACCATTATCATCATCTCACATTGCGTTTAAGTTGATACAAATACAAATACATAACATAATTGCATTTTATTAATTCTGTTTCCATTGTTTCAGGTCAATCACCTTCGCTGTTTCATCACCTTCCGCTTCAACATGGGATTCATCGACAACATCATCGCTAAGTGTAAGTTGATATGAATATTCCTTTACTTAAACTTAGGAACTTTTTAACATTTTTCCCCGAGAGATGCGAGAATTCGGAATAATCTTGCATTCTTAATATCATCGCCAAGTGTAAGTTAGTTGATGTCTTGCCTTGAGTATGAATATCCATCTATAAATATATATAAATGAATATAGATAAAATAAAAAAAACACCAATAAATAAAAAGAAACACAAAAAAATGTACTACTTAGAGTAACAGATGTGTAATGTATGTTTTTCTCCTTATAGATTTAGCCACCTGTGTTGGGTTCTCGGTGGTGGCGTACCCTTACCTCACTCCCTCACGACTGTCCCAGAGTGAATACAAGACCAGAATGCAGGTAAAAAATAACCTCACCTTTGTTTTAAGATCCAGAGTGAGTTAATTAATTACCACCATAAGCCTATTAATTTTATGATGTGAAGTCAGTTAATTACCACCGTAAGCCTATTAGTTTTTACCTCCAGAGTGAGTTAATTAATCACCGTCGTCTCCTCAGGACTACTACAGAAGCGGGAGGATGCTGGTTAAGCTTGCCGAGGCCATAGGGAGGTTGGTGTTAGCTGGCCGGGAGTTGACGAGGCTGGCCGGGTTCACAGCACGCGTCCAAGAGCTCCTCACTGTTCTCAATGACCTCAACACCGGACGGTATCAACGCACTATGGTGGAGAACAGATCATCAAGTGGTAGGTTAGGTGAGGTTAAGTTGTGTTGTTGGGTTACGGAGTTTTAGAATTTATTATTATTTTTTTTTCTTTTTTCTGTGAGGTTGAATTTTAAATGATAATCTATTGTGTGTTGTGTTTTGAAGGGTAATGTATTGTTGTGTGTTGCTTGTTGAGGTTAGATTTATTATTTGTTTTTATTAAGTGAATAGGTTTGTGTTGTGTTGTGTTGTATTCGTAAGTTTTAGATTTAATGATAATCTATTGTTTTTCCATGAGGTTAAATTTTAAATGATAGTCTAACCTAACCCCTGACCCCCCAAAAAATGTTCTTATCTCTTTCTCTATCATCTTACACACAGACAACCTCAGCCTCAACCTCAAACCAGGTCAAGGAAAAGTGGTCAACGAGGATAACGTGATAAGGTTTGAGCGCGTGCCTCTGGTCACCCCGAACGGAGATGTGTTGGTGCGTGAGTTGAACTTTGAGGTGAAGTCAGGGATGAATGTGTTGGTTTGTGGCCCCAACGGGTGTGGAAAGTCATCTCTCTTCAGGATTCTTGGCGAGGTAAGTTTGAAGCTCTCGTTCTTGCTCTCTTTCTCTCTCTCTCTGTTTTTCTCTCGCTCAATCACACTCTCACTCGTTTTTTACTTTCACTCGCTCCCTTGCTCTCTCTCTCTCTCTCTCTCTCTCTCTCTTCTCTCTCTCTCTCTCTCTCTCTCTCTCTCTTGCTCACTCATACTCTCTCATTCTCTCTTGCATGCTCTCTCTCACTCTCTCTTTTTAGTAAGTAAGATAAAGAATATAAATCAGGAACTACATTGTCTTTCCAGCTGTGGCCAGTACTCACTCACTCTCTCTCTCACTCTCCCTCTCTCTCCCAGCTGTGGCCAGTGTTTGGAGGCTGCGTCACCAAGCCCAGCGCTGGGAAGCTGTTCTACATCCCACAGCGGCCGTACATGACTATTGGCTCACTTAGAGATCAGGTGGGTGGGACTGCTACTACCTGTGTTGTTCTTTTGTAACTGAACTGAAGTATGCACAGCTAAGATTCCAGGTGGAGGTTTTAGCAGCAGTGTTATGATATGTTACTCTGGGTTCTGTGATTACATTGTTCTCTTGTAGCTAGATTGATGTATATACAGCTAAAATTACAGGTGGAGGTGTTAGTAATTAGGTTATGATATGTTACACTTATGCCAAGCTATAGGAAGGCTTAGGAAAGGAGAATTATAGTTTATTTATGTTTTTCCTTAATTTCTTATGTTATTCCTTATTTTCTTATGTTTTTATAGGAGTTGCCTTGTGTAGGTCAACTGGCCTTTAGCAGCCTCCTTATTTTCCTATAACTTTACAACCAGAAAGAAACATTTACATCAGACAATTTTGACCTCTTCCTCCCTCGCTCAGGTCATCTACCCAGACTCCCTCTCGGACATGGCCTTGCGTGGGTCCAGTGATGATGAGCTGAGGGATCTGTTGGGCCGGGTACAGCTTACACACATCCTGGATCGGGAGAGTGGATGGGACGCGATGGCTGACTGGATGGATGTACTCTCTGGTGGGGAGAAGCAGCGGATTGCCGTACGTAGCTAATCTATTCCTGCATTTATACTTCCTCTGTTTCCTTATAGTTTTGAGAGAGAAAATGAGGTTAGGGTTCATAGTTCAATTGCTATTTAATTCATTACTGATATATGTAAACCTCTCGTGATGTCTTTAATTGAATTCTGTCTTGTGATTCTGTGTAACCTATACCTGCGTTTATACTTCCTCTATTCCCTTATGGTTTTGTAAAGGAAGATGGGGTTAGATTTCCTAGTTCCTGCTCTACAAAGTCCTCTCGTAACTTCTTTAATTCAATTCTAACTTACGATTCTCTTTAAGTTAAGTTAGCATATCTTACGGCAAATTTTTTTTCCTGCTGGGACAGTTTGCTATCCTAGACGAGTGTACAAGTGTGGGTAGGCCTATACAAAAACTGGATAGGACTAAGTAAGATTCAATAAACAGATAAATATACTTAATAATATAATCCCTTTTGTGGTACAGATGGCGCGGTTATTCTACCATAAGCCGCAGTTTGCCATCCTGGACGAGTGTACGAGTGCGGTGAGCGTGGACGTGGAGGATGCAATGTATCAGTACTGCCGGCAGGTTGGGATCAGTCTCTTCACCGTCTCCCATCGCAAGAGTCTCTGGAAACACCACGAAGTAAGTTGCTTCTATGTGTAAGAGTCAAGGAGGGAGAGGTTGTATTTTTTGTGTGTATTTAAGTTGTTGAGGGAAAGGTGTGAAGTATTTTATTCTTTTGAACTTCTGAACACTGCTTATTTTAGTTTTTTTCAAGTATGCTCTCAGTTTTTTTTAGGGACATTATCTATCTTGAAAACCCTTGAGTCTAACCTAGCACATGTCTAACTTAGAGGACTTGAATTGATATCCTTTTGTATATGTACTGACCAAAATCTCCTTCCTCCTCCTCCTCCTCCTCCTCCTCCTCCTCCTCCACAGTACTACCTCCACATGGATGGGCGTGGATCATTTGACTTCAAACTCATACAGCCAGACACTCAGGAATTCGGTTCATGAAGTTCCTGAAAGATTAATATATGTATGTATGTACCTGTTTAGAAATCACCACCATACAGGAATGAAGGGAAGGGAAGGAAAGTGAGAGGTGTTTTGTTTGTTTGTTTGTTTGTTTGTTTTGTTTTGTTTTTTGTTTTTTTGGTTGAAAGTGTGGTGCGGTGTGGTCACAAAATAATTGGTGTTCTTTGGTTAATTACTAGTGGTGGTGATCTTGTTTTTGGTGAAGCCTTTTTTTTTTGTAGTGGCTTCTATATATTATTCACAGTTCAACTTTTTGTATATATATTTTTTTGTTCTATTTTATTTGATTTATTTATATATTTTTGAGTGTATCTAAGGTAGAGTAAGGAAAATAATAATAATGCTAATAATAATAATAACGCAGTATAGGTAAGGTAAGGTAAGGCACTTTGCTTTGCTCTGCTTGTGATTTCTAACTTAAAATAAATAATGTAAGTCTGTTTTGATAGCACACAGGGCAGTATTAACCATTATTATTATTATTATTATTGTTGTCACTTTCTTCTTCCTCCTTTAGCTTCTTAGGTTGTTATTATTATCGTTATTATTATCATTATTATTATTGTTGTCGTATTTGGTGACAGCAATTTAGAGTCTCTGTGAGGAAAGAGACGAAAAATAACTCTCCACACTATTATTACAAGTTCCTGTATATTGGACTTTCCTTAATAACCTTGAAGAAGAAGCCACAAGAGTAATGACATCACATCAAATTACTGCAGTTTGCCTTAATTAATCTGCTAATGGTTATAATTATGAGTCTACATGTTGCTTTAAGACACATGGGAAGAAAAAATTTGGCTTTTATGATTAACGATATCCATATGTAATTTATTTTGTATATTTTAGCAAGACCAGATAAGATAAAGATTGTATTAGTTGGGTAAGGAATGTTGGGAAAAATTTTGAGTTTTTATGAATAAACGATGTCTATATGTAATTTATTTTTTATATTTTGGTAAGACGAGATGAGATAAAGATTTTATTTGGTTGGGTAAGGAATGTAATGTATTCTTTCGTACACTCCTTGAGACTTCAGTTGTCTCCAAGTTGTGATTTGAGGCCGTGAAACATATATAGGTAAGATCACTACGTATGTTCCTCAGGGATACGGAATAATGTTTCATATGATAACTGTTTCTAATGTTCTAATGTCCGGCTGGCTTAGTGTGTATGTGCTTTGTTATGTTATGTTATGTTGTGTTATTTTATGTCTCCTTGAACAGAGCCTGGTAGTTTTTTTTGTTGTTGTATGTGGTGATTATTTTTATATATATGCACGTCTTTTAGTCTCCATAATCATACTGGAATATAGTTTACATTCTCCACCTTTGTCACACTTCAAAATCTCTTGTTCACTGTAAACTAGTACTGTACTTTCTTTCCTCATAGTTTTTTTGGTACCGTGCTCATCATAAACTGCTATGAATTATCTTAAAGACATTTATAAACTAAACTATTTATGTCAAGTTTTTATCCAGATTATTATTATTATTACATGATATACGTATGACTGTTAGTGGTGATATTTCTTCTTTTAACTTACATACTAACAATGATGTGATTAAATTATTAAACTTGTGTTGATCATTTTTAGGTTTTCAGAAGATTTTATTGAAAGATACAGCTTCAGATATATTTTTTTTTAAAGATTGAAAATAACCTTAAACAATATCATATTACACTACAAGTTTTCTTATGATCTTATGTATGAATGCATCTCGGAAAGAAAGAGGAGAAAGAAAGGAGGAGGAATAGGCAAGCAAGCAAGACACAGACGTCAAACTCGTATATTTATTTACATTATTTCAATTGTTCGTTACATTTCCTGGTTTCTAGTGTCGACCTGATTCTTGCTTAGTAGATGACTGCACTGTACCTGGAAATATATAGATGAAAAGCAAGGAATTGACAGCTATAAAATGTTCTGACCTGAATCTTTATGTTTAGGTTAGATTAGGTTAATTACTTCATTTACACCAGTTAAGTTAAGATGTTAGAACTAGTTTAGATTAGCTGAGTTGGTGATTCTAAGAGCATACTATATTTTATTTTCCTCATTTTTTCTCTCCTTAAAAGACAAACTCATTCTTCTTTTTTTCTCCCTAAAGACAGTTTCAATTATTTTTCCTAGCTCGTCAATTTCAACATTTCCTTAGTTAATGGTAGAATAATAATATAATGGAATGGTAACTAGCACAAAAGGATAGCTAATGTATGTATGTATGGGCGACTAAACCTAGTTATTTGAATACTGTCTTTCTCTTCCTTATGTTATATTACCTGTTGATTATACATGCGCCTCATTTTTTTATTTTTTTTAATTTTTTTATCTCAGGTGAGGTGAATGAATGAAGCTTTGTGTGTGTGTGTGTGTGTGTGTTGCTGCTGGTGTACGTATATTTAGGTGTTTTTAACTTTTTAATTGTATTATTACTGATTAGCATAATTGAATTGGCATTTGATGTGTGTATGTGTGTGTGTGTGTGTTTTAGACTATATCTTAACATTGTATTATGGTATTTTTAACATATCTGTATATATGTAAATGGAAAGAAAATTATTTGTGTATGTCCAGTCTGAAAATATACAGAATAATACTGTACACAAACACACATACATACACTGCTCTCTCTCTCTCTCTCTCTCTCTCTCTCTCTCTCTCTCTCTCTCTCTCTCTCTCTCTCTCTCTCTCTCTCTCTCTCTCTCTCTCTCTCTCTCTTCTTTACACACACACACACACACACACACACCAAATCAGTGGTTGTGATTTTCAAATGAGTTTTGAATGAATTTCGTTCAATATTGGTACTAATCTTTACTTCTAAAGTTTATCTACTTTTTAAGATTTTCAGTAGACAAAATGTTACAGAAAGTGCAATTGCAGGGCTAAATATTTATTATTAGACAACTTTTTTTCTTTCCCTCTGTCTTTATTCTCTCTCTCTCTCTCTCTCTCTCTCTCTCTCTCTCTCTCTCTCTCTCTCTCTCTCTCTCTCTCTCTCTCTCTCTCTCTCTCTCTCTCTCTCTCTCTCTCCATAGTAAAATGATTGTGTAAGTATGTGTGTGTGTGTTTATGGATGTACACATAAGCACAAAAGGAATATTGATTAATACCAAGTAGAATTAATTTATTTACCAAATCGATTGGCTGCCAATAAATTATTTCCGATGATAGGCATGAACATGTTTTTTAATGCATTTCACGAAGTATGGTATTGTAATTATTTGGCAACTGATCAAACAAACGCTTAATTCTGATTTTTTTCTTATTATATTATTAATTATTTATTCACGAGAGCGTATTGTATTATGTATTGAGGAAAGGAGTAATAAGAGTAATAACTTGTTCAATGGTACTTTTTCAATATGTATTTTGAAGAACCATTTAGCTTATTGCACAGCTAAAATTCCTGTATTCTTTTTTATTATTATTATACGTATTACAGTTTTTAAAGACTTGTATATAAAGTCTCTAATGAATTTATGAAGTATGTCTTTATATATATTTATGGATATGGATGAATATTTTTTTTTTAATGCCATAAAGAAAGAAAATTTATTAAGTCTGTGATACTGCTCCTACATAATGTATTAATGCATTAGGAATAAAGCAGTTAATTATATGTTTGAAAATATAACCAAAATCTTGAGTGATGTATTTTTTATTTTTCCATTGATGTGAAGGTAGTTATTGTTATCGAAACTGGAATCTGGAGAAGAGAAGAGAAGAGAAGAGAGAGGAGAGAGAGAGAGAGAGAGAGGGGATCAGTAAGTACGTACACAGAATTACTAGGATATCAGTTCAAAGGAAAATAACAGGTATTCAAGTGATTTAAGAAGGAAGGAAGAGAGAGGAGGAAGGAAGGAAAGAGGGAGGAGGGAAGGAAGAAAGGAGAGAGGGAGGAGGAAGGAAGAAAGGAAGGAGGGAGGGAGGAAGAAGGGAGAGAGAGGAAGAAGAAGGAAGGAAGAAGAGATATATAATAGATCAAACTCTTATGGTAACCTAACAGAATAAAACGAGAGAGAGAGAGAGACTACTACTATTACAACTACTACTACTACTACTACTACTATTACTACTATTCCTACTACTACTAAACTCCATTCAAAAATCGAAGGCGGACGATGCCCCGCCTTTCCTGCCCGCCTCACCCTGAGAATGGCTGCTGAAATGATTGGTGGAGCGTCATTAGTTTGGATTCATTTTGGTGATCAGTATAGGGGGGCTGGGGGAATGAGAGGGCAGACCCCTGTTAATCCACTCAGGTCCCCTAAAGACCTGACACCACCCACATCCTTCCTCCTACTTCGCCATCTACCTTATATATATATATATATATATATATATATATATATATATATATATATATATATATATATATATATAGTGTGTGTGTGTGTGTGTGTGTCAATATCTAATGAAAACATATAACTATACATATACTTATGGTATTAAAATTTTTATTCTCTCTCTCTCTCTCTCTCTCTCTCTCTCTCTCTCTCTCTCTCTCTCTCTCTCTCTCTCTCTCTCCCTCTCTCTCTCTCTCTCTCTCTCTCTCTCTCTCTCTCTCTCTCTCTCTCTCTCTCTCTCTCTCTCTCTCTCTCTCTCTCACACACACACACACACATTATTATTATCTTTATCTATTAAATTGTTGTAAGAATTTCCCTCACCACCACCATCACCATAATGATGAATAAATACTATAATAATAATAATAATAATAATGAATATGAGGTGATGGTAACGGGAATAATGAAAGTATTTCCTGTATCTCATATTTTTTTCTATATATTTTTTTAATGTTTGATATTATAGTAATGATGAAACTGAGTCCAGATTCGTGTTCAGTATGACCGAAAACCTTTATGTACAAATTTTCATGAAATTCCGAGGTGTGGAAATTTTCATGAAATTTCCAAGGGTACCACCTAAGATTTTTTGGCAGAAATCATGTATTTTGAAATAACTCGAAAACTATGAGGTTTACGTAAAAAGAGTATATAATATAAAAGAAAGAGCAGGACACGCCCGTTCTTTTGAGCTATAGTGATATGGAATTGGAACATATGTATAGATGTAAGAATTGAAAAAAGAAAACATTAATTTTGTTCACAATAAGTAACTTTTCTCCAAAAGTATAATTGATATTGGAAATGTGATAACATCAATCGATAGATTTTTTCAAGCTGCATAACTGTGTTTCTAATCCTTTTTCCTGTAAGAGTAATAGTTTTGTAGTAAAATGGCAAAAACATATTCGACCTCAATTCTGGTGGACATTTTCGGACCACAAAATCAAAAATTCCTTACCGTCACAGATACGTGAAAAATGACTTCAATAAAACTTTTAGATATTTCAATTTACAGTAAAATTAGTGCAAAAAGTTTTCGTGTATAACAAACAGTTTTAACGGCAGTAGCAAAAAACCTTCTACCCTATACCTGAAAACACCTGTAATTCATTAACAGTTATAGAAAGATTGGAGGGGGGAGGGGGGGCTGGGACAGGGGATTAAGGAGGTGGAGGGGGAAGGGGGAGGGGGAAGGGGTTAAGGGGGGGGGGAAGGGGTGTCCAGAAGGCGGTGGCGTACAGTGTAAAAGAAAAACACGAATAATAATAATAATAATAATATTTCTAACCGTGCTGAGAGAGAAAGAAAATTAAAGAAGCAAAACAATTGACAATAAATAAATAAGGGGGAAAAAAAACTAAAAGAATGATAAAGATAAAGGGACAAGTGAAAGTTAATAAAGGAATCAGTCGGTGTATTCAAATAACAACAACAACAACAACAAGCATATTAGAAGAACAACAAGAATATTAGAAGAACAACAAGAATATTAGAAGAACAACAAGAATATTAGAAGAAGAACAACAACAACAAGAAGAACAAGAAAAGAAAAGAAAGATGAATAATAATACCAATAATAAAAGGACTTAAAGAAGCGATTCAGAGCGAGACAAGACACAAGAAGGAGAGGACGTAGAAGGAAAAGGAGAAGGAGAAGAAATAGAAGAAGAAGAAGGAGGAAGAAGAAGAAGAAGGAGGAGGAAGAAGAAGAAGGAGGAAGAAGAAGAAGAAGAAGAAGGAGAAGAGGAAGAAGAAGAAGAAGAAGCAGCAACATAACATTTAAACTGTAAATATAAAGACGTAAAAATGTTCATAATGATAATAATAATAATAATAGTAATGATAATAATATTGATAACAGTAATAATAATAATAGCGACAATAACAATGATAGTAATAAGAATGATAATAATAACAACAATAGTAATAAAAACTATAATAATTTTATTAATGATAATAACAATGATAATAATTTTCATTATAATGATAATAATAATAGTAACAATAATTATAATAATTGTAATAATAATAATAATAATAATAATAATAATAATAACAATGATAATAATAATAATAGTAATAACAATGATAATAATAATAATAATAATAATAATAATAATAATAATAAATTCAAACTTAAATGCCTTTAAAAAAAACGTTACGCCGCAGCAGTAGGAAAGAAAATAATAACGTTGAATTAATACACTATCTATCTTAACTAACCTTTTTAATTATCTATTAATTTTTTCAACTAACTAACAACCTTTCAAGTCTTACTACAAATATTTTTTTTGCTCAACTACAAATAACATATAAATAACAAAATTAATCATTATACATCCATTTTCCGTCTCATTTCAAAATCATTATCAAAATTTTCTTCCTTTTTTTTTCAGCATTACCATGATAAAGGAGTTATTAAAGCGGACCCACACACCACTCGACACAAACATAGTCTTCCTCCACAGACTCTTAGTAATTGTGATGCTGGCTTTATTTGCGTACTGTAAATATGCACAGATGGAACGCCAAAGTCCTTCGTGTTCAGGCTCGGGAACCATTAATTTAGAACACAAAAGGAAACTTAGATTATGCATTACCACCACAGCTTATGTTGATTATAAAGGGGAGAGGAAGTACACAAACGGCTTTGGTTTATATCTACCACCTGTATTATTCATCATGGCTCTCGTGTATATGGTGCCTCATGTCTATCAGAAATACTATGAAGATGAGAAGGTTGTGGCGCTCTTTGAGAATGCTTCAAGTCTCTCGGAAGATCGAGCCGTGAGGAATATTGACGTCGTTATAATGTACAACTACCGTATGCTGAGCCGGCGATTGCGTCTCTCCTGGGAATGTTTAGAAGCCAATGTGATAAGTCTTCTGATATTAGACATGATATCATCCATTAATCTTTTATCTGAGATTATTGTGGGAGGCGTCAGAGAAGGGTGGGACCACGTGTTGGACATGTGGCGCCTAGCTTACCCTACCAATGTTAAATGTGAAATTGGACCCCAAATGGTTTATGCCGCTAGTAACACTTTCCATTACCGTTGTATTATACCACATAATGAAATATACAAATACATATGGATGGTAGCGGCTAGTGTAGCCTTAATTTCTTTATTCTTAAGTGTATTCTCGTTCGTGTATCATTTAGTTCAGATGCTTCCAATTAGACGCAGACAGTTTTTTAAAGATACTGTAGATATTGATAAAGATACATTAGCTACATTAACTGATCAGCTACCAGGGGGAGATGATAGTATGTTTCTCCTTAAGTCCTATCTACTACGATTGCCTTGTAAGGATCTACGCCAGGATGTAGTACAGGAGCTAATGAATATACTGAAAGAGACTTCGCTATAAGAGGAATGAATATCGTGCATGTATGTATTGATTGTATGTTATGTTATACGTGATACGAGTGTCTTATGTCTTGTAGCATTGAGCAGTTCATGAAAAATTGTTGACTGCAATGAACTGGTTAATATAGGATTTTATATTTTTTATAAGAGTAAGAAATAACTGAAAGGAAGTGTGTTTTTTTAATGCAATTTTTTAAGTGTTCCCTATATAGTTTTTTTTAATATGTTTTGTTTTGTGTTGTCAAAGGAAGCTGTTTAATTGCATGATATGACAGCCATTTTACAGTGTGATTATTATTATTATCATTATTGTTATTTTTGGTGCAAGGATATATATATTTTTTTATAGATATATATTATTTTTGTTTTAAGAGTTATATAATTATAATACCATAAACCATGCATGTATCATCACTCATTATATATATATATATATATATATATATATATATATATATATATATATATATATATATATATAACATTATACCGAAGAACGACAATGTGTGATTTGTCAATAGCTATGTTGCATGTCTGTATATATATCATTTTTATTTTTGCACGCAACTCTATCAAAGAATGTTTAGGTATTACAATGTGTGTGTGTGTGTGTGTGTGTGTGTGTGTGTGTGTGTGTGTGTGTGTGTGTGTGTGTGTGTGTGTGTGTGTGTGTGTGTGTCCGGTACCCAACACTTTACTTATACTTTATAACTGAGTGCATTAATAAAAGAAAAAATTGTTAAGCAGTAATACCATTTTTCCTTCATAATCCACCAAAATTAGACTAGACTGAGAAACTCGATAAATAATACAAAAGGAAATATCGAAAACTATGGAGAGAGAGAGAGAGAGAGAGAGAGAGAGAGAGAGAGAGAGAGAGAGAGAGAGAGAGAGAGAGAGAGAGAGAGAGAGAGAGAGAGAGAGAGAGAGGAGAGAGAGAGAGAGAGAGAGAGAGAGAGAGAGAGAGAGAGAGAGAGAGAGAGAGAGAGAGAGAGGAGAGAGAGAGAGAGAGAGAGAGAGAGAGAGAGAGAGAGAGAGAGAGAGAGAGAGAGAGAGAGAGAGAGAGAGAGAGAGAGAGAGAGAGAGAGAGAGAGAGAGAGAGAGAGAGAGAGAGAGAGAGAGAGAGGAGAGAGAGAGAGAGAGAGAGAGAGAGAGAGAGAGAGAGAAGAGAGAGAGAGAGAGAGAGAGAGAGAGAGAGAGAGAGAGAGAGAGAGAGAGAGAGAGAGAGAGAGAGAGAGAGAGAGAGAGGAGAGAGAGAGAGAGAGAGAGAGAGAGAGAGAGAGAGAGGAGAGAGAGAGAGAGAGAGAGAGAGAGAGAGAGAGAGAGAGAGAGAGAGAGAGAGAGAGAGAGAGAGAGAGAGAGAGAGAGGAGAGAGAGAGAGAGAGAGAGAGAGAGAGAGAGAGAGAGAGAGAGAGAGAGAGAGAGGAGAGAGAGAGAGAGAGAGAGAGAGAGAGAGAGAGAGAGAGAGAGAGAGAGAGAGAGAGAGAGAGAGAGAGAGAGAGAGAGAGAGAGAGAGAGAGAGAGAGAGAGAGAGAGAGAGAGAGAGAGAGAGAGAGAGAGAGAGAGAGAGAGAGAGAGGAGAGAGAGAGAGAGAGAGAGAGAGAGAGAGAGAGAGAGAGAGAGAGAGAGAGAGAGAGAGAGAGAGAGAGAGAGAGAGAGAGAGAGGAGAGAGAGAGAGAGAGAGAGAGAGAGAGAGAGGAGAGAGAGAGAGAGAGAGAGAGAGAGAGAGAGAGAGAGAGAGAGAGAGAGAGAGAGAGAGAGAGAGAGAGAGAGAGAGAGAGAGAGAAAAAAAAATTTTGTTTTTATCAATTTATTACGCTCAAAGAGCGGCAGACCTATGTTGTACAGAAATAATTTTGGTTTACATGTGACTCGAGCCACACAGGACACACCATTAGGGAAGTGACGAGGCTGATTGTCACAAGGGTTATCTGTGTCTCGCAGGACACACACTCACAGGGCAGAGTAGCGGTCACCACCCACCGTAGTGTGGGTGTCGCACCAGAATGACATCCAAATTATTGTCTTTTAGAAGAAAGTCACAAACACTGAGCAAGGGCCGACCCTGAGGCAGCATATCCCTGACCGAGGGCCACTCGAGGCAGTAGTGGTGCAGACTATTGGCGTTGGGTGTGTCGCACAGCTTGCAGTTGGAGAAGTGAGGAATGTCCCCAGCATCAGACACTTGCCACACTGGTCGGTAACCAAGCCCAAGTCGAGCACACACAATGTTGTGTCTTCGAACCATCAGACCGTGTCGGCGATACTATGGTGGGGATAGACGGAAGTGGTCATAGTGTTGGATAGATACACTATGAGGACGCTCAGCTTCCGTGCGGTGGTGTGTGGAGAGGAGCTGCTGCGTGTATCATCTTTTTGTAGCAGCGGAGGGAGGGTGTGGCGCCGTCGGGCAGAGGGAGTCGGCAGGCGTCTTTTGCGAGGAGAACCACTTTGTCGTTGGCTGCAATGCCAACATGGGAGGGAATCCACACGAACTGTACGTTGAGAGAACTGTCCAGAGCGAGCTGAGACTTATTGATGCAAAATTTGATGTACTTGGCAGCGGTGTGTGGGTTGTAGAGACGAGATGGCTTGAAGGGCAGAGCCTTAAAAGACGGTTGGATGAGAGTATGGATAGGGAATGAAGGGTGGGATGGATGAATATTGGATTATTCCAAGGGTGGGGGACAAGGAATTGCCTCGTGTAAATCATCAACTGACCTCTTGCAGTCTCCTCAATTCTTATGTTATTATGTTCTTAAGTAGTAGTCACTAGTCAGTATGGAGGGAGTCGAACATGTCTTACGTCATAGGTGTCAACAAAAACAAATGTGTACACTACCGCGCCGCATGAGCTGTGTGTGTCTGCACCTCACCTTCTCATCCCCTTCTCACCTCCTTCACTAGTGTGTTTGAACCTGAAGGCAGCTGGTGTATGGTGCTCCTTACTCCTGAAGTGCAGGTGTAGGTATGTGCGTATATAAGTGAGGTGCACAGTGTGTTTTACTGAAGGAGGACAAACTATTACTTCAGTCTCTCTCTCTCTCTCTCTCTCTCTCTCTCTCTCTCTCTCTCTCTCTCTCTCTCTCTCTCTCTCTCTCTCTCTCTCTCTCTCTCTCTCTCAACACAAATTTTGACGTGTTCATTTACTCCTTTTACTTATAGTGTAATGTATTGAATTGTAGGTTAATATTCGGTTCTTTAATAATGAGTGGTTCAAAAAACGAATCTCTACCGACTTGCAACTGATATGCGGCAATGAATGTATTTACAAAAGTGTAACTGAAGATTAAATACCTGTTAGGATGTTTGATAAAGTTTGGTTTCACTTACTCATATATAACCTCCTGCCACATACACTCTTATTACTAGCATATACGTACAATATCGTAATTGGTATGTGTAGTCTCCTAATGATTGAAAGAGTTCAGGGCATTTCTAAATCAAACCTAATGCCACGTACAACCCCCTATTTGACACTTGTGGGTATGTGAATCTAGTTTTTACCAGTCAACCTACCATGTATTTTTATTGCTTTTAATATTTCGGGAATTAACGATTTCTGATTGAAAGTGATACAGTAGTGTCTTGTATGTGCAGAATACACCTCATATAACACACTGGTGTCCTCATTGAGACTGGCGTAATTCTGGAACATGTAATACCAAAAGAAAGGAAGCATGTTTGAGGTCCATATAGAGGAATGTTCTTGAGAAAATATAGATTAAAAAATAAAGTATATTATAAAGTGTAAAAGGAGCCTGAAAGGAGTCTGAAGAATTAAACAAAATATGGTTATACATCTTAGTAAAATTTCCAATGATAAAGTCAAACCATCATTGTTATATGTGATGCAAACCTTTATAGAGACATGTGTAGTTACAGGAACATTCACTTTCAGATCCCAGTGGCGATAGAGAAGATGTGACTCCGCGTTACCCAAGGTTGAGGTTGTAGTAGTAGTGTTACCTATGGGCTACCTACCAGTGGATCCTGCAGACAGCGGCACGTGAGAGGCAGCACAGCGGGGCAGCACAGCGGGGCAGCACAGTGGGACAGCACAGCAGGGCAGCACACCGGGGCAGCATGGCAGCTACTTGCATCATGAAGCAGGTCGAGGAGCGCCACGTTGCCAATGAAATAACAAAGTGTGTGTGGTCGCCCAAGATGGATCTGGTGGCCATTGCAAACATCAAAGGTGTGTTAAAGACCGCTTTTTTATGTACTGTTCTGTTTTCTAGGTAAGGAGGTGAACTTTTTTTATATCCCTGGCATTGTAGTTTGAGAATTGCATACTTAACTTACCTACTTTGTTGATTTTGTACTATGTAACTATTACTTCACAAAGAACACCATAGTTTTGTGGCATAGTTCATGTTTATTTGTTATATCATAGATGCAAATAAGCTTAAAATCAAGTAAACACACTCCCATACACTTGTTTATTGCCTTTGCCTTATGTTGCAAGTCAGCGCTAATTTCAGTGCCAGAAGTAAGAGTAACAATAAGATAGAGCAAGATATTTATTAGTTCATTGCCTTTTCCTCGTGTTGCAGGTCAGGTGGCGATGCACAGACTGTCATGGCAGCGAGTGTGGGTGATCAGCAGCCACGGGGAGGGAGTCAGGGTCACCGGACTGGCCTGGCGACCTGACAGTAAGATCCTTGCTGTTGGGTACTCTACAGGTAATGTTATGAAGGATTGTGCTTGTAGAAGTACTTGTGTGGGTGATGGGAGTGGGTGGGGTGATAGGAGTGGGTGGGGTGATGCTGTGTGATGGGGAGTGGGTGGGGGGATGGTATGTGTTCTGTATGTATATGTGTGTAACAGGAAAGACAAATGATGGAGCAGTTTGTGTGGTTATCGTGTGGTGAGTGTCAGGATTGTTTTGTGTGTGTGTGTGTGTGTGTGCAGGCAGTTTTCAGACACTGCTTGACTAGCTTAAAGTTACTGCATTATTATTATATGTTTATGGAAAAGAATGAATTAGATGGACGTGGTTTATTTGGGGCAGCACAGTGGTGATATCTGGGGCTTAAAGAAGTATGAAACTGCTGGAGGTAAACCACTTTTCTTTTTGATCAAGGAATAATTAAGGTTAAATGAACAACTTTTTATTGATTTAGTCATGTCTGTAGAATGTTATAACACTACAGTACAGGGTCAGCGGTGTATGTTATGTTATTGATAAAGGAATAATTAATGGTAAATGAACAACTCTTTATTTAGTCATGTCTGTAGAATGCTATACTGTACACTACATAATAGGGTCAGCGGTGTAGTGTTGATTAGGTTTTGTTCTGCAGGAGAGGTTGTGTTGGTTGACATAGAGGACAGCAGCTCCGTGCACAAGCTGAACATGAGTGCCGAGGTGACAGCACTGAGCTGGGCAGCACATGTGCCTGAGGAGCCCACCAAGGAGGAGACCATGTTTGCAGTGAGTGTTAGCAGAGGGAAGGAGAGGTGTAATCTTATCTTAATTCAATTATCTGGGTTTGTTTTCATAACAATTTAAATGGTGAAAAGCAAGCTTGTAAAGCAACTTCCATTATTTGTTGTTCAGTATTTACATAGTTTCTCCATAGTTCAAATTCATTTTTAATTATCCTTTCTTTGTATTTGTAGGACACCTCGGATAACTACCTTCCCCCACTGCCGTCACTCTCCAAGACCTACGCCGGTGGCAGCGGGGAAGAACAGGAGGAAGGTTGGCATGAGGGGCGGCTCCTCCGAGACCAGAGCTGCCTCACTCTCCTCACGGTGGGTACTGCCACGGCTGCCATTCATCTGTATGCCTTTGGTTTGTTTCACTGTGCCACTGTGGAGCTGAATGAGACAGTGCCTGGTGCTGGGGCAGTGTTAGATGCCACGCCCTCCCATGACCTGCACCTGCTCAGCTGTCTGGTGGAGAGAGACACAGGATCTGGGCGGGAGTTGGTCCACGCCACGGTGGAGACGCTGGTCCTGGCGTGCCGTCACCATGAGCTGCACGCGCTGGCCCGCCGCTACGGCCAGATCCTTGGCCTGATGAGCTATGCCAGCCACACCCTCACACTGCTGGAGGAGGCCTGGGAGAGTATCCTGCTGGAACTGGACCACAAACTAGCAGACTACGCCCGCACAGTGCCCGAGGGAGGCGTGGCGGCAGACTTCCTGGAGCTTCTAGTATTTGGCAGAACCTCGTCTGAGTTTGAGGTGTTCTTGAACAATGAACTCACTGAGAAGGGACTCAAAAAGTTGGGTCACTCCATCGAGCTGAGTTACTCCAACATCCAGAAGCTGGTGCTGCGTAACGTGCAGGCGGTGGGGCAGGCGTTGGTGCACCAGCTGAGTGCACTGATGGGGCTGGCACGGTGCCACGGCCACTTTGGTGTGCTGGGGGTGGAGGAGGAGGCGGTGGGGCGGGCCGTGCAGGAGGCCGGTGCCTTTGTGCTGAAGGCGGTGGAGCTGCAGCAGGTGATAGATGCAGCCATGACCACCTTCAAGGCCTTCCTGCGGTGGCTGTACGTGGTGGTGCAGCGTGTGCGTGGGGAGTCTGTGCCTGAGGACATGACCCGGGGCACTCAGCAAGACCTGACTTACATTGCTGAGTTCCTGCATGACGGCCTGGAGGACTCCCCCGCTGGCCCCGTCGGCGCCACCCAGGAGGAGCGGCGGCCAAGGTTCCGTCTTGAGCGTGTTGGTCAGTACTTGAAGGACGCTCCCTTGTCCTGTCCCCCTGAGTCTGGACCTAACCCTTGGGTGGCCTTCTTGGAGAAACACTCAGCCCTGGCCACCCACCCTCTCATCTTCCCCCATCACCGTGACCGTTCACTGGTGCAGGAACGCAACAACCTGGCCAGTGTGCTGGAAAACATGGCCAGTCAGCCAGCGCGGGTGATCAGCGAGGCCATCACTATAGCCTCGTGGGTGTCCATGGTGGGGGTGGCAGAGGATGCAAAGGTGAGTGTGAGTCAGATCAGCTGCCCAAGGGACTCTGCCGTGTACACTGTGGTGCTGCCTTGCTCTGGCCAGTCCCTGCTGTACTTGGCTCGCTGGCCCACTACGCCGGAGGTGTTGGCCCGTGCCTCGGGTGGCCCTGGACCTGCACACCACGTTGAGGCCATGCCCTTTGTGTTCTCCCGGCTGGATGGGGCACGAAGCAGCTCTCAGGAACCATACCCTACCACTCCTGTCCTTAAGTTAATGGGTGCCCAGTTCTACACTGAAGAAACACTATCTGTACTGGCCCAGGACCCTGCCGACCCTCGCACAGCTCTCTTCATCCAGCTGTGGGTGTTGGCTGCAGCGGGGGAACTCAAACCCTTAGCCTTGTATGGAGGTAGAACACTGGCTGACGCTGGTCTCACGCCCTGTGATGCCGGGGCGCTCGTGGATGCCAGTGGGTTCCGACGGCTGGAGGGCGGACCTCTCACCACCCTGGCTGTGTCCGGCTCTAGGAAAGTGGCTCTACTGCTATCCGAGAACAGGCGGCGTGTGAGGCTGTTTGAGATGGAAGTGGATGAGGATGATGAGGATGACGAGGATGAGGATGCTGCTGCCCAACATGAATCCATAATGAATGCCTCTGGTGCCTCGGATGACCAGGCGGATGCACTGTAATGTAAGGAAAGTGTATGCTAATAAACCATAATAATTACTTTAACTAATGATTTCTTTATTGAACCATTAAACAATAGCATTTTCATAACTGATAATGCTTGATAAAATGACACAGCTGGGAGATTGTGAGGTTTGAGGAGGAGGTGTATAGATGGAAATGGGAATGAAAGCAGTGTGTGGGATTACCAGGAAAATGTAATAGGTTGTACACGATTGAATGGAAGTTAGGTTGGAAGAGAAAGTGTTAATTCTCATGTCTAAAAATAATACAGACGAGTGTGATTATACAAGTGGAAATATACAAGAATGATATGAATTAAGTGTAACAGTGTAGAAAATTAAAAGACAAGTGAAAAATAGGAGTTCTGAAAGGAGTTGTGTTCAGCGTGTACTTGAAAAAATGGAAACAGAAGGGATGAACTTACGCATAGCATTTATTATACAGATCTAAAATGACTTACTTATTCTCTTCCAGGTAGGGTGAAGGTAGCATGTCAGGTGGCCAGCAACCCTCTCCTGTTTATCCTCTCATAGGTATCTTCTCATCTGTCTTCCTGAAATTATTAGATCAAATTATATAATTGTCTAAGGGTCTTTAAAAAGTTATAGATAAAATTATTTAGATTTCCTGAGTGGTGCATATTTGATGTAATATATTTATAGTTAGACAAGCCAATGTAAGGAAGGGTTAGAAGAATTCAACCCAAAAATGGATAATTTGAGACTGGAGTACCACAAAGAATTTATTTTAGATACTCATTATGTATACAGATTCAGCCTTCGTGTAAACCTCTTGAGTATGTGAACAGACTGTATCATTGTTGTCCCGGGAAAAGCTGGCTCTATATCTGGTTCCTCGGGGCCCTAAACCTAACACTATTGCCGGCAGGAGCACAAGTCAAAACAAAAATCAAGACATTTCTCAGCGTAGCAGTATAAAAAGTCTGGAGGTACAGTTAGTTCCGACTTTCTACGAGTATGTCATTACACTAAGTAGATTCAGTTGTCTTTGTATCTCCAGCCAACATCATTGGTTTGGTTTTGGAAAACATAATGTTATAAAAAGTAATCTATCAATGAAGAGAATGTAGTATGAGCAGTGCATCTTATCAGTTGTAACATATAGATTGGAAACCTGGAGAGTCGTGCAAAAGTACAGTAACCTCTCAATTATCCCTCGTATAATAATAATGATAAGGAGGAAGAGGAAGAGGAGGTGGAGGAGGAGGAGAAGGTGGAGGAAGTGTTTGAGAGAATCATAATTAGTATCTGGAAACTGGAAATGTATATATGGAGAGAGAGAGAGAGAGAGATAATAAATGCATTATATCCCTTTTATTTGATATGATTTTAATGCATAATGAAAGTTACGTCAAAATAGTTTCTCATTTTTAGTTTATTTTCCTTAATAAGAAAACAATTATAATCATTTTAGAAACCATAGAAGACAATAATAAGCAAAGAAATCAAGAAATGATAGTTCTGTAGGCGTAGAAAATAAAGGTGTTTTCAGTCAGTTAGATATAGACCTGGATTGGGAGTCTAAACTTAAAATTATATTAAATGGAATTTATAATATATATCCACGCGTTACATATTTATGATCATTCTAAAGCTTTTTTTCTCTCTTTCTTTGATCCACATTTTGTATAATATTAATTTGTAGTTCAATAATAGTAATAATCATAATAATCTTGTGACCGCTAGCAGCCAGACCGGAGAGAAGGACATTTCACAAGGTGATAATATTTCTTCGTTTTACACCTTCCCTGTTCCTCTACATGTCATTTTGAGGGATGGAGGAGCAGTAACACATTATTCTTCACCCTTAATAGCGGAGGGATATAAAGAAAACAGTGCCTATTAAGTGTAATAACTTGATAGAACATAACAGACGACCTCCAACCTGGTGATATTATTTCTTCGTTTTACACCTTCCCTGTTCCTCTACATGTCATTTTGAGGGATGGAGGAGCAGTAATACATTATTCTTCACCCTTAATACTGGAGGGATATAAAGAAAACAGTGCCTATTAAGCGTAAATAACCTTAATAAATAACAGGTAGACTAAGATGGCGGCCGTGTGTCGACTGCTGGGAGATAAAAAACAAATGTAACCTGATTATTCTTTCTGCAGATGAATCAAGTCATGTGGAGGAAGTTGGAGACTGAAAAAGAAGTATGAAAGACGCAAAAACGTGGAGGGAGAGAGTTAGCGGGAATGATTATAATCCTTGGTTGGCTGTTCAGTCTTCAATATACTCCTCCTGCTCCTCTCCTCCTCCTCCACCTTGCTACTACTTACATACACGCCATTGAAGTTAGGTAAGTACAACTAGTATACTGATTGGCCTCTGGTGTATATATTAGTGAATGAGGATACGAATTTGCTCTCCGTTAGAAGTTGAATTGTAGAAAAATTATGTTGACGGTAGAAATTGTGATTAGTAGAGGACACATTATGTTTCGGGAGTGATAATTGTACCTTGTGGGTACTTTTGAAGATTAATTAGTCATTTAAGGGAGAATTAAGACGTGATATGATAGTGAAAATGTCAGTGTAATAACCAATTTTGGTTTGAAATGAGAAGGTAAGTAAGTATAAAGGAAAGAGAATAAAAATCGGTGTATATGCATATCTTTTACCACTTTTAAGAATGAAAGTTGATGTTTCACTAATAAGAAAGAAGGTTTAATGTCAAGAATAGTAAGGAAAGTTAACTATGTAGGAAGTATAAAGAATTACTAATAAGACACTGCATAAGTTAAACAATGCTTCGGTGTTTAGTTCCTTCTGAAGCTCCAGTTCTGTATGGTGTTCAACCCACTAGTCATTTCCATTTTTATGTTTTATTCAAGTGCTTAGCTTACCTTACTTTGGGGTATATTTATAGTCACACATAACATTAATATCATGTCTACTTTTTATATATAATCATGATTTTGAAGCTAGGTGATAATGTAATACGTGTATAAATGCGTTGGTGTGTTGTATGCAGAACAAGACAATCTATTTATTTATAGAGAGCAGGCAGACTGACTGACTAAAGTGTTCTCTAGTGTAACGGAGAGACAAAAGAAAAAGAAAAATATCACTAAGGACGTAGTTATAAGGGAGATAATCAGTCCTTTATAAATTTGCAGCTCTCCCTCGCCTTGTGTATATTTACCTAGAACACACACATGAATAGGTAATAAATAAATGAAACGTAGGATACCACTAACGTAAGGTATTTCTCATTGATTTAGTTAATGTATGCGTGTTAAAGTCCTTTTTATTATAGGACAAATGGGATCGTGATGGGTGTATATATATATATATATATATATATATATATATATATATATATATATATATATATAGTATTGGATCTGTTATTAGTTCTTCTCCACCTTAGTTCTCCTCGTCCTCGTCATTTTCCTCCTCCTCCTCCTCCCTCTTCATTAGTATAATTGAGGTCATTAAAATATGCCTTGTTAATGCATCCTGTTGCCTTGTATAATTATCGTGTACTGCTGTTTAATTTCCCTTGTGTTCATAGTAAGCGTATCAATTACCAATGGAAGCAGATAATACATAATTCCTGTAATAATGAGATGCTTCACCGTATGAATATCTACTTTTCCCTCGTTGACAACTATCAGCGTTCAGATTGGTGTTCGGTACAGTTGGATGGATTCAGTAGTGCTTCATACCTCACGAGATTGATGTTTCTCTCCCTCATTGTGTGCGTGGAGGAAGTCACGTCGACTTCTTATAGGACCAGCTCGGAGGAGAATGTTAGTTCATGGTGAAGGAAGGAAGTAAGTGAAGAGTATGTTTGATAGCGTCAGGGTACTTAATTAAGAGTAAGTAAAATGTTAAGGCATTTTATATATGTATTTGTGTCTGTGTAGATTCTTTGTCTGGTCTCAGTTAGGCATTTTCATCTATGTCCTTACCATTGCATAGTTTCATTCTCTTCTCCTCTTTTTCCTCCTCCTCGTTTCTTCTCTCCTCTTCTTCCTTTCCCATCGTTTACCTCATCTTCCATTTGTTTGTCCTCGTCCTCTTCCATCTCATTACTGTTACCTCCATATGGTCTTATGCTCCTACTTTTTTTTTCACGTAAACTGCCGACGCGTTACTAGAAGAATAAACGAAAGCATAACAAGAAGACATTGTTACAGTTCTCACAGACTTGCCATAACGTAACTAAATGTTGTTGTGTTTACCTTCATTAATAGTGAAAGGAAATGTGTTTACTTACGTTATAGGATCAGGATATTTTTTTAGTGCCTTTGTCTAACCCTTCTTCCTCAATATCAGTTGTTGGTGGTGGTGGTGTCTAGATGTGGATTGTTAAACACACACACACGTACACGCACTGGAGTTGAGTGAAGCGTATTCCATCAGTCTCTATTGCTGTGTATTACTCAATTTCCACGCAAGACACTACGAAAACTTGAGATATTATAGTGACGTGTGTGGCGCCCTAGGCGAGAACATACAAAGGTGCCCCCCCTCCCCTCAGTGGAATTTCGCTACATTCAGTAACAAAACCGTTGTTACCTAACATTGTTTGCTAAGCCTTGTCAGTGTTAGCAGCGGATTTCTTAGGTTTTATGAGACACTTTTTACTAGCGTTTGTTAGTAAACATTGCTTGTTAAGGTCTTAATAAAAAGTTACTGATTGTCGTATTAAAGCTGACTGACCATGCTGTGTTGCCCTTTTAACCTATTCAGTGCTTGCGGCACACCGTATTTGCCAGCGCTGTCTGCAAGGCACAACCATTATCGCTCATAATTATAAACTATGATCGCTTGCAAAAGGTAGAGCTAGCACTCACGATTTTGACTAGGGTGGGAAATAGTAATGGTGAATTGTTACACACACACACACACACACACACACACACACACACACACACACACACACACACACACACACACACACACACACACACACACACACACATATATATATATATATATATATATATATATATATATATATATATATATATATATATATATATATACTTTGGTGAGGTGGGTGGCGTGTCGTACGTCTGGCAGCGCGCTTCCCTCGTATCATCGCTTTGAGATGATTTTTTATTCAACTTCAATGCTGTATAACTTATGTAACTTAAAACTAAACGATGTGTTGATGCTACTGTTCAAATTAGATAAACCAGGAGAAATTCACCATCTTAAGCATATTATTCAATGTATGTATAGATTGAAAAATCATAAATTATTAGACCACAGGCGATAAGAAAAACTTTTTGCATTATTACAGTGAATGGGTTAACTGGCGCCCTAGGCGGCTGCCTATACCGCCTATGCCCAGGACCGCCACTGCTGGTAATGGTAAATGTACTGCAGTTGTATTAGTTGATTCTCTCTCTCTCTCTCTCTCTCTCTCTCTCTCTCTCTCTCTCTCTCTCCTCTCTCCGAGTCTTCTATTTTTGGGTCTATCTAATCTAAATGTAGACTTTTATTATTATTATTATTAAAGTACTATGTAAGTTAAGGTAACCTAATGAATCTTAATTAATCTTCAAAGAATGGCAATGTGTGACAGTACATAATCAAAACCAACCATGGCATAACTCTTTTAATTGTTGTTTTATGGAATACAGTACATTTACAACGTATAATCCTGATTCCAGGTCTTTTATTCCAACTGCTTTTGTAATCATGTACCTTAACAGGCTACAAGAGGTGCAGGAACGTGGTTGGGTGGATCAGGTTGTGCGTCAACATATTAACAATGGAACGGTGTGACAGCTGCCGCCAGGGAAGGAGGAAGGAAGGTGAGCAGTCTGCCAAGCTAAGCCACTCACCCTCAACCAGATGTGGGGAGTGTTTGCTATCATGGGAGGAGGTGAGGAGCTCGGTATCATGACTTAACTTGACTCGTACTTCAGGGGGAAAGCTTGACAGATTACCATATTTCATAGCTTAAAGAGAGGTATTTTTTTTCCTTGCTTGACAGATTATCATATTTTACAGCTTAAAGATATATTTTTTTTCTTTCTCAACACTAGTAAAAATTTCCCATGTCTTTAAAGATAATGGACTTGTTTTTTATTATAAATTCACTCACTTCAGTTCTAGATGAGTACTTGCCTATTATTATTAATCTCAATACTATGGCATTCCCAGTTATTAGTTCTATACCTGTCCTCCCCCCTTCCCAATAAGCTTTTTTAAGTAAATTAACAGACATCCGTAAGTGAGTTGAATGAAATGTCAAGATGTACTATATGAATGTTAGGTTGTGTTAATATTGAAAGGGTCTTGTGTTTTATCTTTAACATCAAGTCCTTCTATCTACAGGGGCTGGAGGAGCTGCATTGGTGTTCCTGGTGGTGGTGGTAGCGAGACAAAGCTGCTGCTGCTTCTGATGTGATGCTGCCTTCCCTCAGCCTTCCAGTGATTGTAACCTCATGCAAAGGTGTGTAGGCAAACACTGTTGACAGGTGTACTTGTATATCTATCTCTCACTTTCTTCCACTGGTGTTTTCTAAATAATTACTAAGCATTTTAAGCACTGAATATATGCCATAAAATATGGTAACCCAACACCTTTCATTATTATCTTGTCTTATTTTTCACTCAGGAAGTCCTGGAGGCCCTTCCCTTCTATGGAATCTGACGTTGGACACGACAGTGACCTGAAGGCCACCATGGAGTCTATCCCTCCGATGGAATCTGACATTGGATTCATCGGCAGTGACACATGAAGGTGTCCATGGAGTCTGGAGATAATCTCCTTCCTGTGGAATCGTTTACTGACCCGAAGAGGTTTCCTTCCTTGGAGGAACCAGTTTATTTAGTTGTTAAATGTTGTATGAATAAAAAAGAAACTCAATTTTGGTGTTGTAATTTATTTATGATCTTTTCAACTGAAGCCCCTATCAAATCCGGTATAGTACTGTATATACATGCTGGGTTTAATAGGGGTTTCACTGACTGGTCGTGTAAGCCAAAACCCCCATTAAACCCGGCATATATATACACTAAGTTTAAGGAACACTTTGCCTGTAGCTTCGCCATCCCTAGAATTTGGCTTTTATGATGAAAAAACTAAAAAAAAATTTAAACAGCGAAGCTACAGACAAAGTGTTCCTTAAACTTAGTGTATATATATGCCGGGTTTAATGGGGGTTTTGGCTTACACAACCAGTCAGTGAAACCCCTATTAAACACGGCAGCAGTGAAATGTATACACAAACATTGCATAGAATAAAGAAACTAATTTAGTAAAAAACTACCTATTTTTGAAGAGATTCAGTAACATTCTTTTTGGCTTTATGTATTAGGAGACGGAGGAACGCTTCAGTAACATTCTTCTCGGCTTGATGTATTAGGAGACAGTGGGAGGCTTCAGTATCTTGATGGAGGCAGCTTCAGTAACATTCTTCTTGGCTTGATGTATCGGGAGACAGAGGAAGGCTTCAGTATCTTGATGGAGGCAGCTTCAGGCCCAATCAGCATCACCTGTTGATAAAAAGAAGTGTCAAAACTTATCTTGCCTAACAATTCCTTGACACATTCTAAAAAGTTGGTGTTCTTTCACACTTCCCTTCCTTCCTTCCTACCTACACGTTGCATATTTATACACTCACTATATATATTCTTTATAAATTACAAACTTTGCTCCAATTTATAAAGACTTGTAATGATATATATTACATACACTTGCCAGACACCTCAAATAATCTACATGAATTATTCTTATTCTACAAACTTACTTACTTCCTTTCATAAGATCTTCCTCTCATCACTCCTTCCTATATATATGGCATTCAAAAAAGTTCATTATATATTGTAATTTAGTTGGTAATGCATTGTCAGAACACTTTTACTTACTTCATTGTTTTCTTCTTCCTTGTAGAGTATCAAGCATTCCAAGACTCAGACAGCAGGTGTGTGTGTAATTCACTGTACAGTCTGCTGCTGGTCTCTCGAGACAGTGTGTGTGTGTGTGTGGCTGATGCTGATTCACATGTTCAAGGCCGGAAGCTGCAAGATAATTATAAACCTTAGCAAATATAATCGTAAACTTGTATCGATTGTTTTCTCTCTATACATATATATATCAATAAAGATTAATAAAAGCAACTGTTTCTGCATCCTTGAAAAAAACAAAAAAAAACATAATGGGTTCTATACACTCCTGTTCATTCTTTTTTCATTATTCTTTCTTCTTTAGGGAACCGGCAATCATAAGTGAGCCTATTTCTATTCCGTTATTTATTGCCTGTGGCCGGTTTTCCAATAGCATAAACAAAAAATCAACATTATTCCCAATACTCACAAACTAAGATTACTAGATGTGAGGGACTACATGCAACTATAACTACTTTTTACCACCATCAAGTTATTACCACGTGTGTGACTGGATGAAGTTAGTTAGTTAGTTAATGCAAAAAGGAGCAAGCAAGCAAGCGCCAGACATCTGAGGTGATATGGCGCTATGTTAATCTAAAAGGTAGACGGTATAGCAGAGGTGATGGTAAGTTAAATTAAGGGGAGGGAAAGAGCAATTAGTGACGATGAAATGCTTGAATATAAACACAGAAATGTCTTTACACTGCTTAAGTAACAAATAAAGGTCTTCATTTAACTGTTATAAATGCATATTAGTACTTTGAAGTTATAACAATGAGTATAAGAACACAAGGAGGCTGCAAAAGGCCAGCTAGTTGACCTACACAAGGCAGCTCCAAATGTGACTATATACTGTGTTTGCAATCTTGTGTACACCAACCTTGTTTTTGTGGATGGATGGATGGTACAATTATCTATCTTCGTGGAGTCTCTGCAGATCCTGGTGTGAACTCCTTCTTGAATTACAACACAAGGATACAGAGCCATTGTATTTTGCAAGCTCCAACTTTTCAACCAATGTTTTTTCTATCATCCTCTGTCTTCCCTCTTTTTCTTCTTTCTTCCTTATCCTTTGTACTTCCTCCCAAAACATCTAATTTTCCTTCAAATCTTCAATCATCTTCCTACCTCACTTTACCTTTCATCTGCAATGTCAATTTTGCATCTAACACATCCATTTTTCATTTCTCTATTCACTGTATCTCTAATATGACACCGTATTCTTCTACTACATTTCCACATCACCATTCACTAATCTATTTAACCCCACCCCAAACCTCACTCTTATTACATTACTCTATTACTACACACCCCAACATAGTACTCTTATTAAACAGCTATCATCCCTCTTCTACATCACCTTTCCCTCAGTCTCTCTCAGAATTCCACTCGCCTAACATCAACTGGTATTCTATGATATTCTCCATTTTGTTCAACTCTCTTCACCTCCCTAAGTTGTCTAGTCTTCCCCTCACCTTATCCCTCCCCTCAGTTTACACTCCGCAAGGCAGTGGTTGGATATACCTTACCCTTACACTCTCAAAACTCTCACATCCAACAATAACTGTCCTATCATGTTACTCGATACAACCTCATACTCTATCCATTGTATTGTCTCACCTATGTGCATTTGTGAAAATAATTCTTCTTAAGCTAAGTATTTCCAACCACCATTTCTCTCTCTCTCTCTACATGTAATCTCTGTAACATAATACCCATTAATCAAATGTTTTAAGGGATGACTGTACTCGCATTTGCTCTAAAATTATGCAAACAGTCATTCAAATAATAAAAAAATAAACTCCTTTTCTGCTTCATTCCTCTCACTACTAAGACCGTATACAAACACACACACAAACACCCACAACTCTCTACTACTACTAACTCAACTTTACTTACACCCACATCACATCAATCAGCCTTCGTGACACTTCCTTCTATTGGTGTTGTTGGTGTTGGAATTGACGACAAGATAAGGCATTACAGAACTCTAAGTTTTTTTTTTTTTTTCTACATCACAAACCATTGGCGCCAATAGGCTTTATGGAGGCTAAGATGGACTGCCTCTTGCCCGTTATTTGGCGTAGGTTTAGATTTTTTATAGTGACGCCTCGAATGTTTATGGTAAGTAAGGATTGATTGATGTGAGAAAGAACAGTGCAGAGAAAGCATCATAACTTTTTCTACATAGCAGTGTAAATGTGAGAGTAATTGACTCTATTCAACTACACTTGTACCAATACTGAATCAGCTTACATTTCACATATTTAATACAGTGGATTTTTTTTCAAGATTTTTCAAGACCTTCCATACTTGACTAAAATCATATCTTCTTACTAGGACACCAAAGTTATAGTAGTTAGTGCATAACATCTACTGAATTAGTGCTTCTTGACAGCAGTTATTCACCAAACCAGACAAGGATATAAACATTTTCAATCCGCTAATCTCTCTCTATCTTTCTCTTAAAAAAACAAAGTAAGTGAGCTCTGAAAACTTGAGTTCACATAATCCATTTAAGGAGTAAGATATTCTAAATTAAAGTATGGTTACCTCTCTCATATATCTAAGAATGAGGGAATTTAATGAGTAAATCTGAGAATGTATTCCTCTGTCTGGTTACGAGATAATTCTAACTGTGTGTTCCTGCTTTTTTTTATATATAAACATTAAAAGGGTACTGGCTAAGGGACAACAAAAATACGTAAAAAAAAATCCCGCTTGTCGCCAGACCCATAAAGTTAGTGTGAGGAATAATATGTGGGTGTGATTCTCTGCTTTACCTTACATTATAGCGCACACGAACATCCTACATTGCCATCACCACAACGGCTGAAAAGTAGGAACATGTAGGATGCTTAAATGTAATGGTTGTATTCTTTTTTCTTCACTATTTGAAGTACAGGTTGCCTATCAATAATCCGGAAATTAATATTCCGGTTCCATCTGTTTTCCAGCATGAATTTCAGAGCGCAGTTTCAAATTTCCCAAGTTGGTGCATCACTGTTTTCAGGAGGCACTGTTTATGTTTTGATGGCACTGTACCCAGAATTAGGTGTTTGCTCATGCCAGATTATTGATAGTCAACCTGTATACAAAACTATGAAGAATGACCAGCCTCTCGACTGGCTTTCTCTCTCTATCTATCTATAGTTTCTGACGTCTCATTCCCTCTAGGAACGTCCCACAAGGGGATGGCCATGATAAACTAGCATGGAGTTTGCATAGGAAAGTGAGAAAACAGGTATAATCTACTATAGTCAGACCGAGCTTAGACTGCAGGTGGGGAGCGGAAAGAGACGGGAATTACCCTTTTACAGGCCTGCCACGTGTCTTTTAATACGCATTGTAGAAATGTTTCAATATAAGTAAAACCATGGCAGACATGATCAGGAAATATGCATACATGTTTATTCATAGTATTATAATGTATGTAGAAACAGTAAACTTATAATGGATAAGATATATATAAACATATAAAGAAACGTGGCATACATATTTTACAGTGGTGCTAATAAAAAGCAGTACCTATTAATGAACTTCCCTTTCGTTTTGGGATGGATAAGCAGTTTAACAATTGTATTTAGATGATATCGTGAAGGAAAGTACGATAAAATAAGCTGAAATAAGTAAGAAAAAAAAATACATTGAAATCCTAGTTGTGGAAATACTCTCAGACACGCTCGCGGCCTTGACCTCACCATAGCAGACACAGCAAAAATTCTCGACACATGGCACCGCTGTAAATCAGGTAATCCCCACGATGGTCACACCCTGACTGCAGTCTTAGCTCGGTCTGACTATACTTCTTCTACTACTACTACTACTACTCTATACAAAAAAATAAATAAATAGAATTGTGTAATGTTTACACGCATGAATATGGTAGATTTGAATTGGAAAATTGATGCCAAGTGCTTATCGAGTGTTTTCTTAAATGTTTTCATTGTATTACTGTTGACTATTTATGCTGGTAGAGAAATCCAAATATTCATGATTCCCAAACTACTTCCCCGACTCACCCAGTTACTTTCCACACCAACTACTGTCACACACAACACATTACATTACCACATGAAGAGGAAGAGAAAGGAAGTATCACTAAAAAGAATATAAGTCAAATCAATGTATATATTCCTCCCATACATGTGCAGGTTAAATTAAGTTGCATTGTGACTGACTGACTGACTGACTTGACGCTCTGCTTACTTTTTCTTCTTTTTGTCTTTCCCTGTGAGGGCGGCCGTGTCGATGCCTTGAGCTGCGGCTAACTGTTGTTTAAGGTTCAGTAAGATGGTCACTTCTGGTGTTATTGCCTCCTTGGTTGCTCCGCTGGTCTTCAATGCACGAACTTTCTCTCCCTGTAAAAACAATAATATTAAGTAATAGAAGCCAGTATCATCTCTATACTTATATAAACACGAAATTTCTCTCCCTGTAAGAAACAATATTAAGTAATAGAAACTAGTATGATCTATACTTATATAGTTAATGCATGTTTACTAATCAACACCAGAACTTAAGAGAGTACTGCCCTTGTATGTGCATATAATGTGTATATCACTATTTTTTACGTGGTATCACCTCAATAAGTGCTGGAACACATTGAAGAGAGTTATGTATGGGAGGAAAGAATGTAAATATGGGAGGTATAAGAGAGGTATAAGAAATAGTATAATTCTTCCTACTCTTATGTATGTATTAGAAACGTGGATGTGAAATACAGCACAGCATACATACAGTAAAAAAATAAATGTTTACGTGCTGTGAAGATGAGGTGTGTGTGTCAAGATAAGATGGAGACAGCAATGAGAATGTATACGAGAACTCAATAGGATCAAGAATAAATTAGATCATTATATAAGCAGAGACTTCGAACTAACCAAGCAGATATAACCTTCACAGTAACCTTACCTGCTGACTAACAAGAGCCTGTAACCTGCTCACTTCCGCCTCATCAGCTGGAGTACTAGACTGAGCAGAAGCAGCAGGAGTAGCAGCAGGAGTAGACTGTTTAACATTTTCTTTTCCTCCTGCCCCAGCTGCACCTCCTTTCTTGTTCTTCTTCTTGTCTCCAGCAGCTGCGTCGATGCCTTGAGCTGCGGCCAACTGTTGTTTAAGGTTCAGTAAGATGGTCACTTCTGGTGTTACAGCTTCCTTGGTCGCTCCGCTGGTCTTCAATGCACGAACTTTCTCTCCCTGTAAAAACAATGTTAAGTAATAGAAGCCAGTATGATCTATACTTATATACTTAATGCATGTTTACTAATCAATATAAGAACTTAGGAGAGGCTCATGCTTATATAAACACAAACTTTCTTTCCCTATAGAAATAATATTAAGCTAAGGAGCGTAGTATCATCTCCTATTCTTATATACTTAATACATGTTTACTAATCAATATCAGAACTTAATGTGTATATCACACTATTTTTTTTTACGTGTCATCACCTTAATAAGTGCTGGAACACATTGAAGATTGTTATGTATGGAAGGAAAGAATGTAAGTATGGAAGGTATAATATAAAAAATAGTATAATTCTTCCTACTCTTATGTATGTATTAGAAACGTAGACGTGAAATACAGCACAGCATACATACAGTACAGAAAATAAATATAATACATGCTGTAGAGATGAGGTATGTATGTATGTATGTGTGTGTGTGTGTGTGTGTGTGTGTGTGTGTGTGTGTGTGTGTGTGTGTGTGTGTGTGTGTGTGTGTGTGTGTGTGTGTGTGTGTGTGTGTGTGTGTCAATGAGAATGTACACGAGAACTTTGTAGGATCAAAAACAAATCAGATCATTATTTAAGCAGAAACTTCTAACTAACCAAGCAGATATAACCTTCACAGTAACCTTACCTGCTGACTAACAAGACCCTGTAACCTGCTCACTTCCGCCTCATCAGCTGGAGTACTAGACTGAGCAGAAGCAGGAGCAGCAGTAGAAGCAGAAGACTGTTTAACATTTTCCTTTCCTCCTGCCCCAGCTGCACCTCCTTTCTTGTTCTTCTTATCTCCAGCTGCACTTGCCTCCACCCCTAGTGCCGCTGCCAGCTGATTCTTGAGGTTAATGAGAGTAGTAACCTCAGCTGTCACCTCCTCTTTGCTTGCCTTTCCTCCTGTCTTCAGCTCACGCACCTTGTTACCCTGTGGAGGAAGGGAGAAGGAAGGTCATGTATATAAATAAGTACTTTCTATCATATAGATATAGTTCACTTCTACCTCCATGCATCACTAAAATAAATAAATACAGCAATAATACTCGAGTAGTTTCAGAAAAATGACCAACAAATCATATTTTCTTTACGTATTGATTTGGAAAAGTTTCTATCAAAGTTAAAAAAAATCTAATTAAACTATAACAAAACCTTCCGTCTTAAACCATAATAGAAACCAAGAGAGTTATTTTCTAATCTAATTAAACTATAGCAAAACCTTCCGTCTTAAACCATAATAGAAACCAAAGACAGTTATTTTCAGGTGAGTAACACAAGTCATTCCAACACAACACACCTGAGCCTCAACAAGTGTTTGCAGACGAGCAGCTTCCTCTGGGTTGGCTTCCATCTTAGCAACCTTAGCATCACCTCCAAACTGTTTGCTTAACCTCTCAATAAACTCCGAGTCCAGCTGCGTAATGAGAGGCTGCGGCTCCTTGATGGAATGTCCGCTTGGCAGGAACTGTGTGAAGGCTGTAGGGAGGCAGTTCAGCTGCGTTGGGTTCCCGAGGAGGTCCTTGATGCGTGCAGCTGTCTCAGGCATGTACGGCTCTAACAGAATGGAGACTAATGCTACAATATTTGCTGATATGGCTGTCACTGTTGCTCCTCTCTCCTTGTCCTCTGGTGAGCGATCAGGCTTCACTAATCTATACGGTTCCTGGTCCTGGATATACTGGTTTCCAATTCTTGTGATGGAGAGCACTGCGCGGAGGCCGTCACGCTGGTGGTTGTTGGATAATAGTTTGGTGTACAGCCTAACCTCTTTGTTGATAGCTGACATCACCTCAAAGTCCGTGGTGGTAGGATGAGCTGCAGGAATGGAACCTCCGAAGAATTTGAACACGAAGGACAGCGCTCGGTGGATGAAGTTGCCGAGGTTATTGAGGAGTTCACTGTTGTTCTTGGTCTGCAGATCCACCCAGGAGAAGGCGGTGTCCTGCGCTTCCGGCCTCATGTACAGGAGGTAGAAGCGCCACACATCACTTGGTATCCCCGTAGCCATCGCCTGATCACCAAACACACCCACGCCACGACTCTTAGAAAACTTACTATCCTCGTAGTTGAAGTATTCCGTAGCGATGAGGTGGGTGACCATCGTCCAGTTCTGTCCCGTTCCTAACAGCGAGGAAGGGAACACTACACTGTGGAATGGAACATTGTCCTTAGCCATGAACTGGTAGTACTGCACCTGTTCTGGGTTCTGCCACCACTGCTTCCACTTGTCAGTGTAGCTGGCGGTGATGCTGATGTAGCCAATAGGAGCGTCAAACCACACGTAGAATACCTTACCCCTGAACTCATCCTTAGGGACCGGCGTGCCCCATTTAAGGTCCCTTGTGATGCAGCGCTGCTTGAGTCCGTCCTTCATCCAGGTGTCACATATCACCTGTGCATTAGGAGTCCATTGAGGGGAGGCAACAGGCAGCCATGACCTTAACGTTGGCTCAATGGAAGGTAAGTTCAGAAACAGGTGAGTAGATGACCTCACTTCTGGGGTGGTGGAACACAGCTTGCACCGAGGTCGCACCAACTCCATGGCATTGACCAGCTTGCCGCACCCATCACACTGGTCTCCTCGCGCATCCTCATACCCACAGCCAGGATGAGGACAAGACCCTTCCACAAATCTGTCTGCCAGGAAACGCTCGCACTTCCCACAGAACTGCTGCTCCACAGACTCCTTAGAAATGTGTTTGTTCTCATCCAGCTTGTGAAAAATCCCTTGAGCAATCTCCGTCTGGTGGTGCGTGGTGGTCCGTCCGAAGTAATCAAAGGAGATATTGAACCACTGGTAAACCTCAGCGTGGATAGCATGGTACTTATCACAAATCTGCTTAGGGGTCATACCTTCCGCAATAGCTTTGGTCTCGGTAGCCGTTCCATACTCATCCGTACCACAAACGAACAGTAGGTTATCCCCACGCAGGCGACAGAACCGTGCAAAGCAATCCGAGGAGAGCACACACCCGATGATGTTTCCAAGGTGCGGTACATTGTTGACGTAAGGTAAGGCAGAGCTGATGAGGATGTTGGTCTCTCCCTTGATAGGTAAGATGGGGTCACTCTGGGTCTTGGGTGCTTGACAGACTGTGGATGGCTGCTGCCAATACTTCTCAGCTTCCTTCACGGCCTCCGGGGACACTGTGTCTCGGACTGGCTTGCTCTGAAGGAAGAAGGGAGAAGTAGATGATGATGAACTAAGGAGGAGGAAGAAGACAAACATATGGCCTGTCACGGCGGTAAGGAAGGAAGTTATAATTATATGTTTCTTTAAGGATTATTAGGTTGAAGTTATTATTTAAGAATTATGTAATATTAGCATTTAAAACCTGCATACTGTGGTCAATAAAGTATCTATCTATCTATCTGTGTGTGTGTGTGTGTGTAACCTAACCTATACTTAACCTAACATTCTATACATTAAAACCTTTATATCTTAGTTTATACATTCTAACCTTAACTTAACACCTAACATTCTACACATTAAAACGTTCATCTTTACCCATAGCCTCACCCTCTGCCTTCCTCACCTGATCAGCTGGGTTGGTGGTGGGAGGTGCCTGTGAAGGGGTGAGTGGTGGGCAGCCCTTGAGGAGTGTCAGTGTGGAGTGTGCAGGGGAAGGGGGAGATGCTGCCTGACCCACCCATAACTTGAGGGAGCTGCTGCCACCTGCCCACCATGAAGTAATGCATTCCTGAAATAATGAGTGCATGTTAGGGGTTATATGTGGAAAGAAAGTTCTTCCCTCGATTCGATGGACTCCATATACTAGCGGACAGGCGGATAGGATGATTAAAAAAGTCCGCTGCTTAGAATTCAACATCTGTCCGTCTGATAAACAATATATTTTGATGCCATTATTGTTTTGTAATGATATGTGATGTATAGGTTTTACACATTTATACTAAACCCATAAAATATTCATAATCCTATTAACAGATGAGTAAGGTAAGTGAAAGAATCAATCATTGCATTTCATAATAGTATTGCCTTTATATGTGGTAATCTGTGTACCATATGAAAAATACTGGTGTCTGTCTGTCCTTAAAAATACCAAACAACAGTAATTTTCAAGTAGCGCACAAGTTGATGCAACATTTAGTTAATTTATTAACTCAAACTTACTTTGAATGGTGTCTTTTCTCTGAGTGTGGTGAGGTAGGTGAGCAGACTCTGTTGTTCGTGCAGGAGGCTGGCGCTGACTGGCTCACTCAGCAGGGGCAGCACGGAACACAACACCACCACCGCTGTGCCATCCACTTCCTGAACACAAGCACCAGGATCAAGATACGAAGCGTGTGTGCGTGTGTGTGTGTCTCTCTGTCTCTCTCTGACACACTAACAACAATACTACTACTACTACTACTACTAATAATAATAATAATATGATAAATGTGTGACTTTTAATGCTGTCCTGAAAATAAATAAAATCATTCTATATGTTTTGATAATTGTTTTTTCAGTGTTAATTCATGTCTGTCTGTCTGTCTGTCTTTCTGCCTGCCTGTTTGTCTGTCTGTCTGTCTGCCTGTCTATCTATCTGTCTGTCTGATACTATATATATATATATATATATATATATATATATATATATATATATATATAAATACCACGTTTTGTATTGGTAATGGTGATGATTATTTAGCATAGTATAAAGTTAAAACAGGGTCTGGTGACAAGCGGGATTTTTTTGTACGTATTTTTGTTGTCCCTTAGCCAGTACCCTTTTAATGTGGAAAAAAAATCAAAATAAAATAAAAAATAGAAAAATAACAAAAAAAATAATCATGTGGGTTGGTAGTAATGGATAGACTGGGAGTGTGTCTGTCCCTAATTCTCAACCCTATATTAAGGTGGAGAATGGTAATAATGGTTATACAGAGATAAGAAGAAGGGAAAACCAAATTGACATTCATATCTCTCTTATATCTTTCAAATCTCTCTCTCTCTCTCTCTCTCTCTCTCTCTCTCTCTCTCTCTCTCTCTCTCTCTCTCTCTCTCTCTCTCTAATCTCACACAAATCTCTACCTCTCTTAAATCTCTCATTCTTTACTAATAACAAAAAGTAAGAGAACAATTTTTTTTACATATATTTTTTCAGTTGTCACTCCATCCACTCACTGCCTAAATAATACTCTCAAACTTGTCCTCAAAACTTTATACAGGGTTGACTATCAATAATCCGGCTTGAGCAAACAGTTAATTCTGGGTACAGTGCCATCAAAACATAAACATAAACAGCACCTCCCGAAAACAGTGATGCACCAACTCGGGAAATTTGAAATTGCGCTCTGAAATTCATGCCGGAAAACTGATGGAACCGGAATATTGATAGGCAACCCGTATTTTTATTTGATCAAGACAACCTGTGCTAGCCTGTGTACTTACTTACCTTGGGGTTAAGGGAGTGTGTGGTGGTGAGTGTGGTCAAGAGTGAAGACAAGGCTGACCTCAGTTCCTTGTCCTCTCGACCTCCTACGACCGACACCAAGTATGGGACCAGAACTGGCTGGAAAAAGTTAACGGAGATTCAGAGATGATGCAATAATAATAATAATAATAATAATATAATTTAATAAAGTTCACCTATGTTACGGGAAATGGAATCGAGATGGAAATTCATTGGTATAGAAAATTATCACTGAATATAAGCAAAGATTGAGAGAGAATATATACCATGAAAAATGTGTATTCAAGAAAAGAAGGAAGGTAGGTAGGAAGGAAAAATAGGAATACAGTAAAAAATATATCATGAAAAGTGTGAATTCAGGGAAAAAAAGGAAGGTAGGAATACAGAAAATAATATAAAATCATCCTCTATATCTCTATCTATTATTATTATTATTATTGTACCTGCAGTTGAGTGGCCTCCCATTCTAGCCAAGCTTCAACCTCCTTCCCGGTGGTGCCCTGCTGGAGGAGGTGAAGCACTGCACTGTTAGCCTGAAGGGAGAAGGTGACCCCAGCCTCAACCACCTCCAGAACAGCTCCTTCCTGCACACCTAAGAGTAAAAACAACACACTATAACCAATTGTCACTCTAGTTTGTCAGGTTAGGTTAGGTTTGTGGTACAGATTTCAGCTCACCTCCAAGACAGCTCCTTCCTGCACATCTGACATAGGTAAAACAACACACTATTACCAAAAGTGTATTGTTTTAAGTGTAATATAAGTGGCTGTCAGCATGAGTTAGAGGTTTTCATTATAGGTTTGTACGAGAAACAAAACCCAGACAATGTTCATGTAATAAATGAGTTTTGGTTGTAAATTCTTTGTAAAACATTACATTTAACCCTCGATTCAACGGATTTCTGATTTAATGGACTCCATATACTAGCGGACAGGTGGACAGGATCATTCAAAAAGTCTGCTGCTTGAAATTCAACATCTGTCCGCTAAACAATATATTTTGATGCCATTATTGTTTTCTAATGCTATGTGATGTCTAGGTTATACACATTTATACCCATACAATATTCATAATCATACAAATAAATAAGGTAAGTGAAAGAATCATTGCATTTCATAATAGTATTGCCTTTATATGTGGTAATCTGTGTACCATACAAAAAATACTGGTGTCTGTCTGTCTGTCCTTAAAAATACCAAACAACAGTAATTTTCAAGTAGCATACAAGTTGATTCAATATTTAGTCCATTAAAACGAGGTCTGAGTGTACTATATGGAGTAATATTTGGAATGGTTCTGTTAATATCTGTTTATATCGACTCGTGCACCTTGCGGACCTACAGGTGGGAAAGATATTAGACGCGGCCAAGTTATGGGCATAAATAATGACCATGTATAACCTCATAACTGCCACATAGAAGTAACTTAATCCCTCGCAACAATTACAACTATGTCAGAAGTCTCACGTAAAAAATAAAAAACTCTAAAACCTAAGCATTATGATAATTAGTTCATTTAGCGAGCCAGTTTAACATTCACAATACTCAAAATGACGAAAATTATACAGTGAGATATATAAGAATTCATTATCTAAGGGATGTTGGATAGTGAAGTAATAGCGATTGTTATGGTTGGCACTACTATATTAGCTGTTTAAAGGTGGGAGAGGGAGGTTAGGGAGTGCCACCTTATACTGGCACTCATGATGACGTCAGATTGGTGTAGTGTTGCATCATGCAGGTGTGCCATTACTATTATAATGGTCATAATAGTTCATTCTTTACCTTAATTAAACCTGGAGTAAGTGATTATAATACCTGGTGAAGTATTTATTAATAATACGAAGTGCTTACAGATACGGCAGCCAAATCCCGTTGTCATCCCCTATTGGTACGGCTGCCGTACCAGACTACTTATTCCATAGATACACAGATAAAGAACATAACATACATACTTACACACGTACAGAAAACATAACAGAACATACATACATACGTACACAGGTAAACAGAACAGAACATATATACATACATACGTACACAGGTAAACATAACAGAACATACATACATAGAAACGCAAAGAAAACATAACATACGTACGTACACAGGTAAAGAGAACAGAACATACATACATAGAAACGTACAGAAAATATAACAGAACATACATAC
>JAPQNM010000013.1:583183-588183 GCA_029783475.1 Metacarcinus magister | reverse complement strand
TGATGAAGTACAAAAAATGAATGAATGAATACGACATAGCGAGTGTGTAAGTGAATGAATGAATGAATGAATGAATGAATGATTGGTAATGAATCCAGATCTAGAGGATAATTTGTGAGCGTTAATGAGTTCTTTCTATGAGTTTTTTTTCAGATATTTTTTTTCAGTATCCAATTTTTTCACTATTTCTTCCCTTCTTCCATTCATTCATTCATTCCTCTTTCTTCAGCACCAAAAATTTCCGTCCCCAACCAATAAAAAAAAATAAAAAAAAATAAAGAAATAAAAACAATAAAGAAAAATAAAGAAAAAGAAAATAAAGTTTGTCCAGACACTCCTCTCCTAACAGAGTGAAGAGTCGCCCTTCACGCTAAGCAAACACTTTTGTGGAAACTGGAACGTCGGCCGCGGTGAGAGAGAGACCACTAAAGACGGGTGTTGGGTTGACTGTTTGTTTGGTTGGCTATCTGTCTTTTCTCTCTCTCTCTCTCTCTCTCTCTCTCTCTCTCTCTCTCTCTCTCTCTCTCTCTCTCTCTCTCTCTCTCTCTCTCTCTCTCTCTCTCTCTCTCTCTCTCTCTCTCTCTCTCTCTCTCTCTGATTGGTTCTAATTTCTTTTCTTTCATTCTCCTCTTCTCTGCTCTCATTTCCTCTTCTATAATCTCTTCTCTTTTTTTCTATTTAGTGACGTAACAAATGGAGAAAAAAAACCGAAAACAATGAATGAACGGAAACAAGCTTATCAGAACAGTTCATTTCCTACATTTATCACGTAATTAATCTTGTAATATAGAGTAAAGAAGGTTAGCATCGATGACTATAATAGACATATAACCGTTCAACATTTTCTACGTTCTAGCGGTGACTTAACTAAACTACGCCTACACATTCTTCTTAAACCTTGGAACGGACGGGTAAATAAGCACCTGAGCTGACCTAACACACGGAAGAGGTCATAAAAGTCAGCTGTGATCCAGTGGTCATATTCCAGGAAGGCGGAGAAATAGTTGAAGGTGAAAGCAAATTATCCAAAGTACTGTAAACATTTTCTAAGTCGGAACAACATTGGATCCAGATATTCGTACTTATTGAAGAATTACACTACGTTGATTATACCTATACGTGTGTGTGTGTCATGACCTGTTTCTTAAAGCTACACACTCTCCCACTTTCCTTCTCTCTATATAGCTATCAAAACAGTGGGTACTCAAGTATAGTTAAGGCAGCAAGGTGTGTTTCTACGTGTGAGTAAAACGTTGCACTAATACTATTCGTGTTGGGAGTTACAATATGCATCTTAGCAATGTGGATTCAATTGTTTAAGTTTACCAATGAGTGAGTGAGGGTATAGAAAATGGAAAGTCTGAGTGTGGTAAATGTATGTGTGTGGTAGGGGGTAACGAGGCAGGTTGGCTGACTGGTTGGCTGACTGGTTGGTTACACAAGTCTACTGGATCAAAAGACTAAAGTTTCGAGGGAAGAGATTTATAAAGTTGAGAGTGGAAGGTCAGTGTTAGGGACGGGCTGGCTTAGTGTGGTTGTGGGTCACGTAAGAGTATGTTAATGGGTGAATGGAGAGAGATATGCTATTCCAGGGTTAGGTTAGGTTAGATTAAGTTAGGTTAGGTCGTGGGATCATACATTCTCTGCACTACATAATTACATTGCTACATAACTGATAAATACACTGCCAGGTAACTCTTAATTGTGTTGTCAATCTTGCACTTAATAAAACTTCGCCTCATTACTACTTAATAGCACATTATACCAAGGACATATTAGATATTACACACCATAATGGAAAACTATTAAGTATATATATATATGCATCTATACCTTCCTCTATCTGTCTCTCTATTTAACCTTCCTGTTCGGTTCTATAACGTAGCTTAAGACTGACTCACCTTGCAGACAACCGGGAGATTCTGCCTGGCTCGCTGGTCTGAGGGAAGGAAGGAAAGGAAACAGTATGAGATTAAATACTTATGATAGGTTTACTATATTACTTGCTTTCATTTACTCTTTCTTTTTCATTCATTCTTTTTTTCTCTCTTTCTCTCTTTCTCTCTCTCTCTCTCTCTCTCTCTCTCTCTCTCTCTCTCTCTCTCTCTCTCTCTCTCTCTCTCTCTCTCTCTCTCTCTCTCTCACGTCGCGCACAGAGCTGCTTGCATATGTACCTTACCTAGACCACAGGAATATATTAATGAAGGGAAAAAGAAAAGAAAAAGACAAGAAAATGTAGAAATAAAAAAATATATATACATAATAATAATAAATTGGTAGATGATAATATGAATAAGTAGATAAATAAATAAATATAAATAGATAAATTCATAAATGTTACATAAATTATTAAAAGAAATTAATAATACATATAATAATGATAACAAATATATAAGCAAAAAATTCAGAAAACAATTTTAAATGAAATATTCCATTATTTTTATTTTTTTCAAGGATAATAAGAGGAACTAAATACCATCAAATATTTTCTAAAAATAATACAGAAAACTCGTAAGGAGGAAGAAATGAGGGAGGGAAGGAGGGAAGGTGGAAGGAGAGAGGGAGGGAGGGAGGGAAGGTGGGAAGGGAGGAAAGGAGGGAGGGAGGGAGCAAAGGGTCAGACAATGAAGGAAAGAGATCACAGGAGAAAAAACTGGAGAAGAAAAGTTAGAAGGGAAGGAAGGAAGGAAGCAAGGAAAGAAGGAAGGAAGGGAGGGAGGGAGGGAGGAAGGGCAGGAGGGAGGGAGGGAGGGAAGGAGGCAGGGAGGGAAAGAGGAAAAGAAGGTGAGACAAAGAGACTAATTTAAACGCTGAAGTAACGCGGAATGAGACGAATCTGAACGCTGAGGAACGTGGAATGAAACCAATTTGAACGCTGAGGAACGCGGAATGAAACCAATCTGAACACCAAAAAACAAAAAAACAAATACAACAACAACAACATGTTACGCAGAGACTCGAGGCAAAGATGAAAAGTAAAAAAAAAATAATAATTAGATAAAATAAAAATGGATATAAATAAAACAAAATAATAACAAAAATAGGTAGAAATTAGGGATGCTAGGCGTTTCTTCTATAAGGTAAGGAGAGAAGGAGGGAAGGAGGGAGGCAGAGGGAAGGAGGGAAGGAAGGAGAAAGGCAGTGAGGTAGAGAGAGAGAGAGGTAGTGAGGAAGAGAAGGAGAGAGGAAGAGGGAGAGAGGGAGAGACGTGTGTTATGATTAAGACCGAAATGAAGACAATTGTGCGCGTGTTTGAGTGGATGAAAGCCTTCTATTAGTGGCCAAAGGATTATGTGTGTGTGTGTGTGTGTGTGTGTGTGTGTGTGTGTGTGTGTGTGTGTGTGTGTGTGTGTGTGTGTGTGTGACTACTATTACTACTGCTATTACTACTGCTACTATTAAGCTTCATTTCTGTTATTATTATCAGAAAATAAATATATAGAGATCATGAAACTTTATATACCGTTTTTTATTTTATTTTAGTTTACCCGAAGGAATTTTCTTTTTGAAGGTGATATGACGTTAACTTATCTCTTACTCTAGTGCAGCTGCGCCCACACACACACACACGCACACGCGCACACACACACACACACACACACACACACACACACACACACACACACACACACGCACACACGCACGCACACACACATACTATTCCCAGGACAAAAGTTTTTCTTTAATTAATGATTTAATTAAATTTACTTGCCATAATTACGTGATTAAACATCATTATTATTCAATCATAAGACTCATTTATATAAGTTTTGAATGTCTGTGTGTGTGTCTCTATCTCTCTCTCTCTCTCTCTCTCTCTCTCTCTCTCTCTCTCTCTCTCTCTCTCTCTCTCTCTCTCTCTCTCTCTCTCTCTCTCTCTCTCTCTGTGACTACTACATAACTCTTAAAAATTTTTTTATTTTATTTCTTTTTTCAATTTCTTTTATCTTAAGTTGTGGGTTGAACATCTTCCCAACGGCTCCTCTCCTTTTCCTTTCCGACCCAATGTGATTTCTCATTTCTGGCAAAACAATTTTCTCAGGTAACCAGGTAGCCTTTCTCTCTCTCTCTCTCTCTCTCTCTCTCTCTCTCTCTCTCTCTCTCTCTCTCTCTCTCTCTCTCTCTCTCTCTCTCTCTCTCTCTCTCTCTCTCTCTCTCTCTCTCTCTTTCTCTCAAGTGGAACATTCCTTTGTCAGCTCTAAAATCATAAAGTTTTCGCACTGAAGGAGGAGGTGGAGGAGGAGGAGGAGGAGGAGGAGGAGGAGGAGGAGGAGGAGGAGGAGGAGGAGGAGGAGGAGGAGGAGGAGGAGGAGGAGGAGGAGGAGGAGGAGGAATGGAAAAGGAAAGGGAGGTGATGGAGGGAGGGAGGGTTGGAGGTGATGGGATTATTAACACTTCACTCTCACAACTCACCTCCTTGCAGAGAAATTCCAGCTGCATGTGGGAGAGAAACGCGAATGTTTACTTCCCTTCCCTTAACCTCAACCTTGTAATTGTTATCCTAGAGTGTTGCTGTTACTACTACTATTATTACTACTACTGCTACTACTACTACTACTGATACTACTACTACTACTACTACTACTACTACTACTACTACTACTACTACTTCTACTACTCACACATGTCATATCAAACTGCTAGCATAATCAGCTTACAGAGGGGAAGGGATCACACCCTGAAACCCACTCTGGCTCAATTCCACTTAGTCTGGATGTATTGTATAATGTATGAACCATCTGCTCACTCGCTACCTACCTACAGCCTGCTCGGAACAGTTTCACAGATGCTGCAGCGGTCTGACTCCTTCCTCTCCCCTCTCCCCTCTCCCCTCTCTCTCTCTCTCTCTCTCTCTCTCTCTCTCTCTCTCTCTCTCTCTCTCTCTCTCCATCTTACTTACCTGCACAGTGTCATCTTGTATGAGGTAGCGGCTTCTCACAGGCTGGTATCTGAAGGAGGAAAGGAAAACGGTAAGGTGGTTAGGTTAGCACGTGGGAAAT
>JAPQNM010000013.1:575683-578183 GCA_029783475.1 Metacarcinus magister | reverse complement strand
GAGAGAGAGAGAGAGAGAGAGAGAGAGAGAGAGAGAGAGAGAGAGAGAGAGAGAGAGAGATAATGAAACCTTACCACACAATAACAGGGAAAAAAAAAAATATATTGAGGGAAAATAGAAATAAAAGTTAATAGAAATTGTTGGTAAATCCTCAAGCGGGAAAGAAGTGTAGAAAAAAAAGAGAAAGAAAGAAAGAAAGAAAGAAAGGAAGGAAGGAAGAAAGTAAGAAAGAAAAGAAGAAAGGAAGGAAGGAGGGAAGGATGACTGGCGAGAAGGAATTAGAGGAAAGAAAAAGAGGAGGAGGAGGAGGAGGAGGAGGAGGAGGAGGAGGAGGAGGAGGAGGAGGAGGAAGAGAAATGAATGTGTGGCTTATGAGTGACAGCGGCGGAGGAAGAGGAGGCGGAGGAAAAGGAGGAGGAGGAGGCGGAGGAGGAGGAGGAGGAGGAGGAGGAGGAGGAGGAGGAGGTGGAAGACATGGAGTAGATGAGGAAGATGAAGAGATAGAGAAAGAAAATGAAAAGAAATAAGACGAGGAAAGAGGAGGAGGAGGAGGAGGAGGAGGAGGAAGAAGACCCATGTTTACAGAAGGCCCGAGGAGGAGGAAGACTTTTTGGACAACGTGATAGGAATGAGAGAGAGAGAGAGAGAGAGAGAGAGAGAGAGAGGAGAGAGAGAGAGAGAGAGAGGAGAGAGAGAGAGAGAGAGAGAATAAAAAAAAATACATTATTCTCCCCCCCATTATCTTCACAACTGACCTTCCTTCCCTCCCTTCCTTTCCTTTCCCATCCAGCTCTCAGGAAAAGATTTATTTACTATACATTATGAAGGAGGAGTAATGGACAATAATTTTTTTTTATCATTTATCGCTGCCCATTAACTAGTATTTATTGCAATAGAGAAGTTATATAAGACAGTAACCTTAGTCTGTCTGTCAGTCTTGAAAAAAATTTATTAGTTTTACGTCAATTGTGTGTGTGTGTGTGTGTGTGTGTGTGTGTGTGTGTGTGTGTGTGTGTGTGTGTGTGTGTGTGTTATTATTTTTTACGATAGCATGTTGTAATATTTCTTAGCATGATTACTTGAAGAATTTTATAGTTTGTTTAGTAAGTTACAGTTGATTAATGTTCTCTTGACTAGCACTTCATATATCACTTTTTGCAATAGTCACAAGACACTGTTAATAAAAATCATGTGGGTTGATAAATACAAACAAACTTGATTTCTTATATATGATTTTCAACTTCGATAAATTACTAGTTGTCGCATCACTTTTTATTCTTCTTTATTTTCTTATTTGAAGCAAGAAAAACGAACTTCATAAATAATGTCTTTTTTTTCTTCTTTTTATCATAACACACACGTACGATTTCAATAACAAATGTTCAGATCACAGGATGAAAAAAAAAAAATTCACACTATTGACATAAACACATTTTCTTGATCTAAAAACTGCATGACGTAAACTTTTTTTTTCCAAAGCTTAATAGCGAGAGATATTTTCACACAGTTTTTCTTTGTACACTAATCTTCACTCTTAGGTGTAAATTCCCTCTTGTGTTTTGGGGATTTCCGAGTAACAAAGAACACACACACACATATAAAAAAGAAAGAGAGAGAGAGAGAGAGAGGGGCACCGGAAGCACCCTCTCTCTCTCTCACTCTTTCTATCCTGAAGGTGTAAGTCCACCCTTCACTTTTTTACATTTTCTGTGAACGTTTACGGAAAAAATCTGCCTCAGGGGATATAAAGGGCTCAGCACCCTGATGTTTATATAAGTTGTTACTGAGCCTTTGTGTGGCAATACCGCTGTTATACTACCACCCTGCCTTTACCTCTACCTTAGGACGTGTGTGGCAGGGTTTGTATAGTGGTGCATTGGCAGGGGAGGGAAGGAGAGGCAGGGAAGGACAGGGAGGAAGGGAGAGGAAGAAAAGAAGGAAGGAAGAGCAAAGCATGTTAATTGAGAGTCACGTCAACAGTGAATCAGCTGACTAGATTAACACCATCCCTAGTACAATGGGCGGGAGATGGAGGGATGTGGGTGCAGGAGGGGGAAGGAAGGAGGGGGTGAGGGGGGGGAAAGGGTGCGTAGTGTAAAGCAGGGTGGGTGGTGGTGGTGGTGAGGGTGGGTGGTGTCATGCGGCAGGCAGGCAAGGGGGCGTGAGTCAGGTGTCTTACCTTGGGTCGGTGTAGAGTGGCAGGCAGCGGGCAATGCAGGCGCCCATCGTGCCTGCTGGTGGCGTGGGCGTGTAGGCCGGGCCTCACAGCGCGCGGGCGTCGACATAGGGAGGCTTTAGGGTGTATAAAAGAGTAAATAACACAGTGAAAGGGCGGAGCGTTGTGCCATCCGCCATGCCGGGCCGGGCTGGCTGCTCCACCACCACCACCGCCAGGACTCGTAATCAATAGTAGTGTCCGAGTCAGCCCACACTGGCGGCCGCTGGCGGGCTACTGACTCACTCATGGCAGCGAGGTCACGGGTGGAGGCGGAGGAAGAGG
>JAPQNM010000013.1:565683-570683 GCA_029783475.1 Metacarcinus magister | reverse complement strand
GTTTCCCCTTCTATCAGAAAACGAAGAAGAAGAAGAAGAAGAAGAAGAAGAAAAAGAAGAAAAAGAAGAAGAAGAAAAAGGGAGTTAGCGTCTGTCTTGGTGTTATAAAATCATTGTATTTTCTTCTTCTTACTGTCTTCTCTTCCTCCTTTGTGAAATAGATAGATTCTTGGTCTTAATCTTGCTAGTTATTCATCCTTAGGCTGCTGCTTCACGGGGTTCAATTCCTCTGCTTCGTCCGCGGGCTTCGAACCAGTGTCGTTTTTCTTCGGTAAACTTGCACGAAGAGTCTCATTGTTTTTGGAGAGCGATCTGAAGACACCTGGAACAGCGCTCATCTTTCTGGAGGAACGAGCAGAGTCTGTGGTCTTGGTAGGAAGGGAGTTAGAGGTCTGACGGGACACTCCGCCTCCGCCTGATGACATACGAGAGGAGGAGGAGGAGGAGGTGAGGCGGAGGAGGAGGGTTGAAGGGGACCATGAGTTCGCGCTCCCTCCTGGTGATAAAGGAAAGAGAAAGTGGGTTTGAGTTGAGTTTGTTACAGAAAACTTTGTGATTTGAACGGAGACTTGTATGTTATGTTATAAAAAGAGGAAATTGACTTTAAACTTGTATGAATTCATTAAGACGAAGGAAGGAGTTACAGTGGAGTGTATATATATGTACATAATCATTGTATACTGTAATTAAGCTGTAATGAACTAATTCCACTGTGCTATTAAATTAAATAAAGCTAATGTATCCAGATAATTTATTTAGAGAATGATATTGATAAGAATATGAGGGTGTATGTTAGTAAGTTTGAAAAAATAAATTGATAAAAAAAAAGGAGAATATATAATTGATAAATGTTGTAACTGTTACGATAAGTGGAAGAAAATTGGATAGAATGATAAATAAAACAAAAGAGAGAGAGAGAGAAAGAAGATAATCTAATCCATACATGACTCACTCTCTCTCTCTCTCTCTCTCTCTCTCTCTCTCTCTCTCTCTCTCTCTCTCTCTCTCTCTCTCTCTCTCTCTCTCTCTCTCTCTCTCTCTCTCTCTCTCTCTCTCTCGTAAGATCAGGCAGGTCAACAAAGCTTTTCCTCAATAACAAATGACTGCCTCTTTCCGTCTTATAAAATCTCTTCCTACACACTATATCTAGCACTCAATTCCTTTATTCTCCTCTCGTTATGACCTAAAAGACTGGAAGGAGGGAAGGGAAGGAGGGAAGGAGAGAAGGAGGGAAGGAGGGAAGGAGAGAAGGAGGGAAGGAGGGAAGGAGGGTAGGAGAGAAGGAGAGAAGGAGAGGAAGGAGGGAAGGAGGGAAGAAGGGTAGGAGGGAAAGAGGGAAGGAGAGAAGGAAAGGAGAGAAGGAGAGAAGAAAGACTCTCTCAATATTTTTCTTCGTAGATAAGAATATAAAAAAAACTAAATCGTTATGGATTAGAATGTTCAGATTACACATTTCTTTTCATCATAAATCTTCTTATCTCCAGTTTAAAGACCAAACACTTTTTTTTCTTCCATTTAAACACCAACAAACATATATCAAATTTACAGCGATAGCTTAATCCTGTCCTGTCACGCAAGTATGTATGACAGAACCTTTATCAATGACTAAAACAGAACTCTCTCTCTCTCTCTCTCTCTCTCTCTCTCTCTCTCTCTCTCTCTCTCTCTCTCTCTCTCTCTCTCTCTCTCTCTCTCTCTCTTAGGAGGCGATAAATAGAGCTTAATTCGGTACATTTGTTAAGCTCAAGAATATAAGAATGTGAAGGAGTATTAGTGGCAGTGAGGAGTTTAAACATGGTAAAGTAGAGGAAAGGTGAGATAAAATATAAGGAGATGTAGAAAGAATGGAAGGAAGTAATGCTTGAGTGAGTGAACTAAGAAGGAGAGATGCTCGAATATTGTTTACATCTATACGCAAACAATAGATTTTCATACAAGAGATAAAGAGAGATAAAAGATAAGAAGATGTAGAAAGAATGGAAGGAATTAATGCATATGATTGAGAGTGAACTAAAATTGAAGATGCTACAATATTGTTTGAATCTATACACAAAACAACAGATATATATATAAACAAATGCGTGAAGTTTGAGTGTATATTAAGCTTCGTTATGTTAAATTAAGCTTTACGTGGAAGTGAAAGTAATGTTAGTGGTGATAAAAATAATATTGTATCAAACTAAGGAAGGTAGACTTAAAAAAAGAATTGAAAGATATAAATTACGATCAAATTTTTAGTGTGTGAGATTAGATTATAAATTGTTAGGTTAGAAGTGTTTATTAAAGATGAAAGATAGACTATATGATAAAGACAAAAGACACAAGTGAATTGATAGTATATTATGGACTTTATAACCTTGACTCTATAAAATAAAAGGTGTTTGTGAAGCTTAAAGTCTGTGTGTAATGATGATGATGATGATGATGATGATGATGAAAGTGTTGTAATAGTAGCAGTAAAAGTTTAGGGTTGTAAGGGCAAGATAAGGATAAGGAAGAGATGTGAAGGGAAGATATTAAAGAAAGATTGATGGGTAATAAAATAAGAATGAGTTTGGTGATTTGTTGATCTTAAGTTTTAGTGAATTGAGGTTTTGTTGTTAAGGAGGTTTGATAATTATTTTTGGAAAAGATAGAAAGAGATAAAAAAAAGAAAAGAAAATATTGTCCTGCTCTTAGGAAATGATGACAATGATGATGATGATGATGATGATGATGATGATGATGATGATGATGATGATGATGATGATGATGATATAATGATGATTCTGTCTCTTTGACTACTTTTGAGAGAGAGAGAGAGAGAGAGAGAGAGAGAGAGAGAGAGAGAGAGGAGAGAGAGAGAGAGAGAGAGAGAGAGAGAGAGAGCAGCTCAGACCGTTCTTATCTACGCATTTTTAGGGCGTGAAGTTATGTCCTGATATACGATTGTAGTGAAGTGTGTGTGTATGTGTGTGTGTGTGTGTGTGTGTGTGTGTGTGTGTGTGTGTGTGTGTGTGTGTGTGTGTGTGTGTGTGTGTGTGTGTGTGTGTCTTTTCTTTTCAAGCAACACAACACAACACAACACAGCATGAAGATACACAACACAAGATACGTAGACACACGAGGAAAAAATAAATAAATAAAAATAAACACAAGGAAAACAAAAACAACAACAACACAATCCAATGCATCACAAAAACAACAACAACAACAACAACAACAACAACAACAACACCAATAACAACAACAACAATCTAACCTACCACCACTAACACATAACATAACGGAACCCAAAATCAACACGCACTTATTCCACCGGTAGATCTTCGCCAGCGGGGTCTTCGCAACACAAGGCTCTGTAACCCGTGCCTGAAGTTCTCGCTGCAGCCACAGTACAGCAGAGGGTTGATGGCTGAGTTACAGTAGCCTAAGAAATACGCCCAGAATTCAGCGCTTGAAAACCACTCCGGCAACTGTAAAATTAATAAACCATGTGGTATGTATAGTATAAATAAGTTTTTTTTTATAGCTCTACTCTCTTTTTTTTTCTTTCCTTCTACTATAACTACAATAATGATAATAACTACTACTGTTACTACTACTATGAATTATAGTCGTTTTTTTTTCCTGTTCTTCCTTAATCTTTTCTCCTTTTTTTTCTCTCTTCTTCTCTTCTTCCTTTCATCCTTTTGCTGTCTCTCCCTCACACTCCTTCCTCGCATTCTCTATCTTCTCTTATAATCTATCTTCGCTACTACTATGTATTCTATTCTCGTTATCCTGCTCTTCCTCAATCTTTTCTCCATTTCTCCTCCTCCTTTTCTTCTTTTCATCCTCTTTCTATCTCTCCCTTACTCTCCTTCTCCTTCTTGTATAATCTATTTCCAGTAACTAAAATTCAAGGTATCAACCCTGAAAAAATCCAATCTAATAATCTAGCGGGAAACTCAGACCAAGACGAGACAAACGTTAACACGAACCCTCAGACTCTCACAGTCTCTCGTAGGGGTAGGACGTGCGATGTTTGGCTCTCTTAGGGACGTCAAGATCAAAGTAAGAGAGAGAGAGAGAGAGTCATGCCTTTCATTCTAACTCCTCTGCTTGCTACACCGACCACACACACCCAAACACGTCCCAGCTTCAAAGTGAGTGTTGCAAGGACGAAGAGGAGGAGGAGGAGGAGGAGGTGGTAAGGAGGTAATGATTGTGGTATGGCCATCAACAACGAAGATAATTAAAGATAAAGAATTGTAGGACGTTTTAATGGTTAACTTCGACTCTTCTCTTTTTTTTATGTGTTAGATCAAAATTTGAAATAAATAAAATGGTACGTAAAGAATATCAATAAGTGAAATAAAAAAAATAGATAAATACGTGAATTAGATCATACAAAACTGATAGTAAAAATTAACTTCTTTCAATTAAAAAAAAAAAAAACGAACCCACAAAAAGGTAGGTAGGTAGGTAGGTTGTTTAGGTTAGGTTAGGTTAGGTTAGGTTAGGTTAGGTTAGGTTAGGTTAGGTTAAGTTAGGTAGGTAAGTTAGATACATACGTGACATTTGGGTTCGCTTATCTAATATAACAAAATAAACATTTTAGAGCAGGAGATAAGGAACAGTGTGATAAGGCCAAGATAACAACATCCTGGACACACACACACACACACTCTCACACACACACACACACACACACACACACACACACACACACACACACACACACACACACACACACACACAAGGCCAGTAAAGAGAACTAAGAAAAAATACATCTCTCTCTCTCTCTCTCTCTCTCTCTCTCTCTCTCTCTCTCTCTCTCTCTCTCTCTCTCTCTCTCTCTCTCTCTCTCTCTCTCTCTCTCTCTCTCTCACACACACACACACACACACATAAGGACATCCAACAGTACTCACGGTGTCTTCTGAGAGGAGGCCGTAGAGGGAGAGGGCGTGGAGGGGAGACCAGCACACTGTAAAGGCTACTACCACTGCTGCTGTCATCTTTACTACCTGAGAGAA
>JAPQNM010000013.1:558183-560683 GCA_029783475.1 Metacarcinus magister | reverse complement strand
AGAGAGAGAGAGAGAGAGAGGTGTCAACAGTCGTTAATGTGAGCAAGGAGGGGGGGGGGTCCTCTCTTATCCCACACAATGGCAAAGGAAGGAAGGAAGGAAGAAAGGAAGTTGAATGGGGACGCGGAAGAGAGGTAAGGAGGGAGGAAGAGGAAGGGAGGAAGAGGGAAGGAGGAAGAGGAGGGAAGTAGGAGGAGGGATGGAGAAAGAGGAAGGGAGAGAAGGATAGAAAATCCCATCCTTTCCCTTTCCTTCTAAACCTTTTCCTTCCCTTCCCTTTCCTTTCCTTCCCATCCCTTCCCTTCCCTTACCTTCAAACCACAGTACAATCTATATTAACACACGCAGTTTTATCGTGAAAATGAACTATTAAACAGCTAGCTAACCTAACCTTCCTCTTATAATCCTTTCACTGCATCACATCAAACTAAGACATATAGAGTGCTGACAAGCATTATATATACACACTAGACAAGCAATCTCTCCTCTTCCTACTCTTCCTTTTCCTCCTCCTCTTTTTTTTCCTCTTCTTCTTCTCCTGGACACTTTTTGGGGGGTTCCTAAAGTCTAGCCTCTTTACCTCCTTTGTTCTCATATGCTTTGAACTCTGGAAGATATTTACACATCATCACACAAGCAGACACAGACAGACACACACACACTCAGCCCCTCTCCCTCCCTCACTCCCTCCCTCCTGCCTTACTTCCTTGCCTTCTTTGCCCTTTGCCTAAGTTTTTCCCGCGGTAAGTGCCCCTGTGATCCTTTGCCTCCCGTTGCATGCGTGACACACCAAAGAGATGCGATGAAAGAGTCAGGCATAAGGAAAAGAAGGAGGAGGAGGAGAAGGAGGAGGTGTTGGTGGGAAAATAGGAGTAAAAATGTAAAAATGGAGTGATATAGAAAGAAGGGAAATTTATAAGAATTGGAGGAAGAGGAGTAAAGGAAGAAGTAGATACAGATACATGAGAATGAGAGAAGATATAAAAAAAAGAGCTAAGATAAGAAGAGGAAGTGAAGAGATGGGAATGAGAGGAGGTATAGAGAGAAGTAGGTGAAGATAGGAAGAGGAGGAATACAAGATAATATAGTTAAGTCTTTTTTTTTCTCTCTCTCTCTCTCTCTCTCTCTCTCTCTCTCTCTCTCTCTCTCTCTCTCTCTCTCTCTCTCTCGTATATTGTATGCCCTATTGAGTCTTCTTCATCTTTGTTTTGACACATGAATAACACACACACACACACACACACACCATATTGTTTACATGTCGGTATTCCAATGAGAGGAAGGGGAATACCCGACCCTTTGCCAAGAACTTTGATCCTCCTCCTCCTCCTCCTCCTCCTCCTCCTCCTCCTCCTCCTCCTCCTCCTCCTCCTCCTCCTCCTCAATCTTATTCCCTACATGCTAACACTATACATTATGGGGGCCAAGGGTGGTGGTGGTGGTGGCATTCTCTCTCTCTCTCTCTCTCTCTCTCTCTCTCTCTCTCTCTCTCTCTCTCTCTCTCTCTCTCTCTCTCTCTCTCTCTCTCCCCGACAGGTATTTTCATCTCATCGTGTTTACTGTGGTAGTAGTCACCTGTTTGTCTTGAGTCTCCCCTTGTAACCAAATGTATCCCCTCCCCCCCCTACCCCCCCCAAAGGAATAACACACACACACACACACACACACACACACACACACACACACACACACACACACACACACACACACACACACACACACACACACACACACACACACACACGGTCTTGCATGAGTTATGGTTATTATCAGTATGGTTTTTTTTCAAATTTTTTTTTTTTATAAGAGGATCAGATTCCACTTTATTGTCAAGGAATGGATTGGATTGTGTGTTTAAGAGGTTTAGATCCTTTATGATGGCTGTTGATGCTTCTTCTTTTTATTATTATTATTATTCATCTTCTTCTTCTTCTTCTTCTTCTTCTTCTTCTTCTTCTTCTTCTTCTTCTTCTTCATCTTCTTCTTCATCTTCTTCTTCATCTCACCTTCGAGTAGAATTTATCAGTTGAAATTCTTTGTTCTTTTTCTCTTTCAATGTTTCTTCTGTTCATATCACTTCTGTTCTTCTTCCTCTTCTTCCTCCTCCTCCCTTCTTCTTCCTCTTCCTTCTCCCCCTTTTTGCTTTTCTTCCACATCTGCTTGTTCTCTGCTTCTCCTTCTACATGACTGAACATCATAACAAAACTGTCAGAACCTTTCTCTTCCGTTTACCTTCCCTGAGCAAAATGCAAATGCTTCTGAATCATCTTTTTATTCCCTCTCAAAACTTTGCTTAACTAAACGTCTCTTTCTTTACCTACACTGAGAATAGCATGAGGAGGAGCAGGAGGAGGAGGAGGAGGAGGAGGAGGAGGAGGAGGAGGAGGAGGAGGAGGAGATCTAGTACACATATGGTAGAGCGAAAGGTTTAGTAAGCAATGTGATGTGTGTATGTAACTCTCTCTATCAAGGTCAAAACACACGCTAAGGTTCCTGACAC
>JAPQNM010000013.1:538176-543176 GCA_029783475.1 Metacarcinus magister | reverse complement strand
TACAAAAAAATCATATTAGTACCAATCAATAAAGAAAAACAAGAAACTATGAAAAATAATCGAAAATACACGTATAAAATGATTAGCTTATTTAATATTTTTTTCTTGATTTCTTTGTTTGTTAATGTTTTCTTTGGTTTCTAAAATTATTATGATACTTTTATGATTTTTCCAAAGTGTGTTTATAATGTTTTGTTTGTTATTGAGTGAAATCAAAGTTTGTATTCCTGCATCTGCCTCTCTCCAAGTGTTTGTTACATTAACACTTCCAAAACAAGTCTTATTGTAACATAAACAACTTTTATTAACGTAATGTTTCTCGCATCTGTCTCGGAGACGGATTTTCTGGGAGCCTAAAAATGGATCAGGTTTGGGGTGGAAGTTAGTTTTTGTCATTTTACTGCTGAACTATCAGTCCTACGGGGAACTTTATAGAAGCAAAATTGTTAAGCTTAAAAAGTTTTATCTACAGCATTGATAATCGTCTTAATTACTCCCGCAGTTTTGGAGAAATAAAGTGTGATGAAAAGTATTTTTGATCAACACAAATGTATACCTTTTTCCTTTGTTCAGAGTCCAAATACATTGTACAATACCTCAAAAGATAGGAAATTTTATGCTCTATCTTTTATGTTCAATACATTTTTTACGTAAACCTCATAGTTTTTGAGTAATTTCAAAAAACAATATTTGTCAGCAAAATCCTTAGGGTGTACCCTGCCAATTTTGGTGCAAATTTTTATATTTTTTTAATGTGATTAAAATTGTTACATAAAGGTTCGCGGGCACCAAGAACACGATGGTGGACTCAGTTTTGTGATTACTCATATATTAAACACTATTTCACCCTAAAATAAAGTATATTGAGTCAGTTGTTCTCGACAAGGCAAGGTGAAACAGTGTTTAATATATGAGTAATCACAAAACTGATTCCACCATCGTGTTCTTGGTGCCCACGAACCTTCAAATAACAATTTTCATCGCCTGAGTATCAAATTACATGTAACCGGTTAGGTCAGATTAGGTTTGGTTAGATAGTGAAACAGTAGGAGTCAGGTTGTGACAGCAGGTTAGGTTAGGTTAGGTTAGGAGGCGGGAGAGAAGAGTAATAATAATAATAATAGTAGTTCCTTATCTGAAGCATAGGAATTAAATGACAACGTAAAACTTTTATCCATCACTCTTTAAAATTAAACCTTTCTTTGTATCTCATCTTGTGTTCTCTCATGTATGTATGTGTCTGTATTGCAGGGACCACCAACTGTGTGGACGTGTATGAGTTTCAACCGAAGGGGCAACAGTCGGACAGCTTTCTCCTTTACTCCAAGAACCTGACTGTCCAGCCCTTAAACGCTCTCACCTTCTGCGTCAGACTCAGATTCTACTTCTTATGGGAGGTATCAGGCTTCCTACAAGTATCTGACGACTCCTCTGGCAAGCTTGTACCGACCATTCAAGCAGGTGAGTGTGTGTGTGTGTGTGTGTGTGTGTTTGTATGGAGGGGATAGTGAATAGATGTGTTTGTCTAAACCTCCAACACCCAACACATTCAAGAGAGAACGTAAAGATTCGAGGCATCACTATACAAAAATAATCTAAACCTACGCCAAATAACGGGCAAGAGGCAGTCCATCTTAGCCTCTATAAAGCCTATTGGCGCCAACGGTTTGTGATGTATACTCTTTCCCTCTCTCTCCGTCTCTCTCTTTTCTTCCAGAGGTTAATCTCAACTACGTACGCGTTACCCTCGCCAATTTCCGTCGTTACCACTTCCTCAAGAATCGCCTGCGTGCTCTGACGTGGCATCACCTTTGTGTCACCTACGGGGAGGGTGTAACGGTGTCCTACCTGGATGGTGTTGAACAAGACAGGCATCGGTATGAGCTTGGACAGAACATCACTGGGAACCATGCCAAGGTCGGAGCCTGGGACGCCGCTAGCAGCTATAGTGGACAGCTCTCTCAGGTGGGTGTTGTGTGTGTGTGTGTGTGTGTGTGTGTGTGTGTGTGTGTGTGTGTGTGTGGTGTTTATGTTAATGTTAACTTCTTTTTTTTATAAGCGCTTTACAATTTGAAATATGAAATTGTCAAACCGTTCAAGTCGATTTAAATATATAAAAGTACAAGATATTACCAAAAACATAAAAGGAAATCATAAGCTAAAACAAAACATATTAAAAAACAATGACCTAAAAAGAATAAAAATGCCATAAAAGTAGAAAAGAAAGTAGAGAGAAAGATAAATAAAACTGAACTTCACTATAAAAAACTAAAGACATGAAAAGTAAAAATTGAGACTGTAAAAAGTTAAAAAATAAATAAATAAAAGACAAGTAAAAAGTTAAAAAATAATCTAAAAGTAAAATAAAAGATAAATATTCATGGAGAAAGAAAAAAAAAACACTGATCGCTGTAACTTTTCCAACTGTTGCAGGTTAACTTGTGGAGTCGCGCGCTCACCCCGCAGGAAGTCACGGCGTTAGCTGAATGCCGTGAGAGTCTAGAGGGAAACCTTATCAGCTGGAAAGGCCCTTGGAATACAGTTGGCAACGTGTCTTTGACGAAGGAACCCAAGGACAAGCTATGCCAAGAAGCCTCAGGAACAGACTACTTCATATTTACAGACTTCACCGCCAACGCTGCTTTCCAGGTCTGCGAGGGTCTGGGCGGGTTTGTTCCCACACCGCAGTCACGTGGGGAGTATGAGACCATAGTTCAAGCTGTAGAAATGTACCACAACAACGGTGGTAAGTCCTGTAAACCATTCTGGGCTGGGATTACCGACCAGCAGGAGGAGGGAGTATGGACGCTAGTGAAGCATTTATCTAAGCTAGAACCGCCTTGGGCCGTTGACGAACCTGATGGCAGCAACCTTGAGAACTGCGCTGTTGTGGAAGGTCCGTTGAAGATGGCTGACGCGCAGTGTGATGAACAGCAGTGCGTGGTGTGCGCTGTACCGCGTCGCCCTGTCTGGAAGCTGCTCGGAGCCTGTGAAAGATACCGTCGCAATACACACTTCGTAGCTCTACAAGACTCTAATGAAGGCTTCTTATTCCGTGGGTATTCAGACTACCGGATCGTACAGGACGGAACGGACTGGCTATGGTGGGATTGGCGGAAGAATGAGACGGTAGCTAGCCTGTCTAAAGGGGTGAATGGCGTACCAATTGGACGGCAAAACTGGAAGCTTAAACGATCTATGTGTGGACAGACGGAAGGAGAGACACGCCGGCTTCTCCTAACGCCTTGCCCAGCTGACTTCTTCTCCTGTGACGATGCTTCTTGTATTAACTTATACCAGCGATGTGATCTCAAGTTCGATTGCCGGGATAAGAGTGATGAGAGCGGGTGTCAACTGGTTCGGTTCCCGCCAATATACCGGCCTGACCTGCCCCCTGTCGTCAATAAACGGAATAATATGTCGTCGCCTTTGCCCGTTACTGTGAGGGTGATTATTGAGAGTGCGGATGTGGATACGCCTTCAATGCATATGCACGTCAATCTTAACGTGAGCATGACGTGGCAGGAAGCAAGACTCAACTTCCTTAACCTCAATGAAGACTACACACTTAATAGGTAAGGAAGTTAGACTCAACTTAGGTTAGGTTCACTCAACTAGACTCAACTTCCTTAACCTCAATGAAGACTATACACTCAATAGGTAAGCTAGGAAGGAAGTTAGTAAGAGTCAACTTCCTCAATGAACAATACACACAATAACAATAATAACAGCAGCAACAACAGCAGGTCATTAACGCTTGTATTGTAGTAATGCGGCTCAACCCCCCCCCCACAACCCCCAACACTTACCCCCCTACCGCCCCCCATCACCTGCATCTGATCAATAACTCGCCCGTGCTCGTTCTAACCTAATCCTCTCTGACCACTAAGTCGCCATGGAGGGTGGGGGGGGGGAGGTAGGGTTCAGACCAGACAGTATGCGTGTGTGTGTGTGCAGGTGATGACGTGACGTGACTCAATGTATGATTCAACAAAGGAAACAGAGGTGTGCGTGGTGGCAAGGCGTCTGTATTTACTTCCTCGTACTGCACCAAGTGTAACTCTTACTTGTTGCACCTTTATGGACTGCGACGAGGACAGTGGGGGCGGCGGGTGGTGGTGGAGGGTTGGGGGAGGTGAAAGGGTTCAGGTGGTGGTGGAAGGGGGGTAAGGATTGGGGATGGAATGGTGGTGGAGGTGGTGGAAGAAGAGGGGTTGGGGTGGTGGGGTGGTGGTGTGTCGCGTGCCAGCCAGTCAGTCAGTCAGTCAGTCAGTTGTTGGTTACTTGCACACGCTTTGTTAAAAGAGCATTGTGTGAGGGTGAGAGGTGAGGCTTCAATAGCGCCTTACACGATATAAAAAAGATAAAGAAAAAAGGATTGAGTTTGTGAAGGGGTGAAGTGAGGTGAGGTGAGTTGAGGTTTCAATAGCGCCTTACACAATATAAAAAAAAATTCAGTTTGTGAGGGTTTGAGGTGAGGTGAGGAAAGGCTTTAATACCACCTTACACGATCAAAAAAAAAAAAAATTCAGTTTGTGAGGGTGTGAGTGAGGTTAAGTTAGGTTACATTTGCATCTCACACGATATAAAAAGGATTCAGTTTGCTCAATTAACCATGAGGTCCTTCCCTTCCCCTTCACCTTGCCCCTCCTCCACCTCCCTCCACCCTCCCTCTTGCCCCCTACACCCCTCACCCCTCCCTCTTGTCCCCTGTTCCTTACCCCCTCTCCCACCCACACCCTGTCACCCCAGAGTGTAAAAAGAGTAATAACATGCACACAATCTTTTCGCAATGCGCTGTAATAATGTTTACTTACCTACACTTGACGTGACTCTTCCTGCGTGTGTGAGGTGAGGAGGCAAAGGAGTACAAAGGAAGAACAGCCAGCAGCAGAATAGAGACTAAAGGATAGCTAAGTTGAAGAAGAGATCTAGAGAGAAAAAAAAGGCGAGAAAATAATGAAATATAAGAAATAATAATGATGATTCTCTCTTTTTCC
>JAPQNM010000013.1:473176-530676 GCA_029783475.1 Metacarcinus magister | reverse complement strand
CCTCACCTCCCCTTACCTTACTGATGCCTTTCATTGATCCGCGAGAGGTGTGGGCGTGGCCAGTCACCACCCACACCCACCACGCCCACTTCCACCCACCCATCTATCTATCAATCTATTTATATATTTATTTATTACTGTCGCTTTGAACTCATACTTCTTTTGTGTAAGTGTTCTCTCTCTCTCTCTCTCTCTCTCTCTCTCTCTCTCTCTCTCTCTCTCTCTCTCTCTCTGGTAATTAGTCTAAGATGTAAGGTTCCCTCGAGAGCTCCAAGACGGGGTTGGAAGCTGTCTTCTCCTGTCTATCAAAGTCTTAATTTCTAACCTACAGCCTCTATCTATCTCTTCAGTATAATATTGATTCTCTCTCTCTCTCTCTCTCTCTCTCTCTCTCTCTCTCTCTCTCTCTCTCTCTCTCTCTCTCTCTCTCTCTCTTTTATTTATTTTTTATTTATTTATTTATTTTTTTTAAACATTCACTCATAATAAAGGCTCAAAGTTCTCTTTTTTTTCTCTTTCTCTCATGAAGAAGAAAGAAGAGGAGGAAGAAGAAGAAAAAGATTGATATTGAAAGAAGAAAAATTGTAACTGAGACATTATTATTATTATTGTTATTATCATCATCATCAGGGGCGGATTTAGGGGGTGGCTACTGTGGCTTAAGCCCCGAATGTCTTCCCAAAAGCCCCGGATCTAAGAGGCCTTGCTCTAATAAGAGAATATGAAGGATTTTGTGTTTTTTACATAATAAATCTGATAGCTTCTTTGTTTTGTTTTTTTTCTTTCAGTGGATAAGGGGCCTGGATGAGTGTAACAACCAGTCATCTGACGGTACCCAAACACCTCTCCCCCCCCCAACCCTGGCTGGGCTAAACCAAGGATCTCATTCAATTCTAGATCCGCCTTGGAAATTATTATTATTATTGTTATTGTTATTATTATTATTATTATTATTATTATTATTATTATTGTTGTTGTTGTTGTTATTATTGTTATTATTATTGTTATTAATCAGTTATTTATTAATTCACGTCTTCCTTCCTTCCTATCACATTACTCCACTTTTTTTTTTACCATATCTTAATTAATACAATACATTTCCCTCCCTCCCTCCCTCCCTTCCTCCCTCCCTCACCTGACGTGTTAATTCTCCCTTTCCTCTCGTCGTCAGCTATGCAATTTCTTTTTAGATCACATTACAGTTCAGCTCTCTCCCTCCCTCCTCCCTTCCTCCCTCCCTTCCTTCCTTCCTTCCTTCCTTCCTTCCTTCCTTCCTTCCTTCCTTCCTTCCTTCCTTCCTTCCTTCCTTCCTCCTTCCTTCCTTCCTACCTCCCTTCCTACCTCCCTCCCTCCCTACCTTCTTTCCTTCCTCCCTCCCCCCTCTCCCTCCCTCCCTCTCTTCCTCCCCTCACTCTGACGTGTTAATTCTAGCTTTCCTCCCCTCGGCAGTACTGTCACCTGGAGTTAACAATGCTGTCTGCTTCGTCTCGTCTCCTCGTGTTCGACCAGGAAGGAACGAAGGCAATCTTTGAAGGCAACCCACAATTGGTGGAATATTTTGTGGGTGACGTCGATATTGATTTCCGCAACGAGCGGGATTTTGCAGTCATGTTTATTAAATGTAAGTATGTTTTTGTGTTTGTGTTATTTATTTATTTATTTTTCGTGTTTAGGCGTTTTTTTGTTTGTTTTTTTTTAGTTTGTTTTTTTTCCCCGTTTAGATAGATAGATAAATAGATAGATAGTAATGTAGTCATTGATATGTGTGAAGGGTTACTAATATTATTCTTATTATTATTTATTATTATTTTTTTTTTTAACCCCATCCATCCATCATTTTGTATACTCCCTACTGTAGGTATATTTTCATTATCATCATTATTATTATTATTATTATTAATATTAGTATCATTATTTAAATAGGTTAATTCAGGTTAGCTTAGGTTGAGTTGGATTAGGTTAGGTTATTATTATTAATATCATTATTATTAATTATTTATTATCATTTATTAATTAATAATTTATTATTTTTTAATTATTATTATATATTAATATCATATATCATATTATTATTATTACGTATGTGTATCGTTACAAAGAAAATATAATTGAAATAGTTAGGTTAGGTTAGGTTATCATTATCATCATTACGTGTGTTTATCGTCCACAGTGCAGTTGCTTCGACGTTCAGGTTTTATCATAATGAACGTATACATCCCATCGCTGCTGCTTCTGGTCATCAGTTATCTCACCTTGTACTTCACGCCGACCAACTTCCAGGTGCGCGTGTTGGCCTCCCTTACATCACTCCTCGTCATGGCCACTCTCTTCACGCAGGTAAAGATCTCCCCATCTCCCAGTGCCCGACCCTCTTGAAGACATGTAATAGTGGTGTTCTTCTTTGACTTGTTATATACGTGTCAAGAATCTACTTTGTTATGCGATCTACCCTTTATATTGCGATCTATGTGTCATGAATCTACTTTGGTATGCGATCTAGAGGTTAGGTTAGGTTAAGTTAGGTTAGCCTAATCTATCCTAACTATTTCAATTACATTTTCTTTGTTATATATATATGTTATAATATGTTTTACTTTGCAGATATCATTCCTAAATTTCATGTGGACGGTGTAGATACTTTTCCCATATAGATAACAAGCCAAAGTACGGTGTAGATACTTTTTCATTATAGATAACAAGCCATAGTAGCACCGTTCTCTTTTTCTTCCCACATAGTTTGTTACCAGAGGAGTAAGTCTTAATGTCTGTCTGTCTGTGTATTTATGTTGCAGGCATCATCTTCTCTCCCCAAAACGTCCTACTTCAAAATGGTGGACGTGTGGCTATTGTCGAGTATCTTCTTCATCTTCATCATCATCGTCCTTCACACTATCATAGACCGTGTTAGGGAATGGGAACCCACGATCGTAGTGAACCCTTCTGCCACGCCCCCGAGGAAGCTGGGTGAGGATACACCAGCCTCGTCTGAGAAGTCCTCCAGCTCCAACACCGTCCATCCCACCACGACCGAAGAAGTGGAAGCATCAGGTGAGCTTATGAATGACCCTCTGTCCGTATGTATGAATGTGTCTGTAATGAGCCACAAACTCGTGCATCTTAAGACACACATATTATTGATGAGAGCTATTTAGTGTAAGAGTGATGAGAGAAGTGCCTACATAATACTGTGTACTGTTCCTATAAAGAGTGTTAATTAATCATGTATTGCAGGTCCCGTTGATGTGGAGGAGCCGAGGGAGCGGTGGTGGTACGCTATGGACCTGTGTGTGCGAGAGGCAGTGGGTCGGCTCCCTGCTATAGGTCGGCGGCAGCGGCGGTACTCTGAGAAAATGATCCTGGGTGCACGTGTACTGGTGTTAGGCCTGCTTATCGTGTTCAACCTGGTGTACTGGACCATCGTACTGATGTAAACACCGCGCAACACCAATCCTATCAGTGTAGCGTCGGTGCCCGGTGGTTCAGTCTGTAGTGATCTGCGTTGCTGTTTGGTGCGTGACGTTAGGGGTGAGGGCGGCAGGGTGACAAGATGACAGCAAGGTACGCGAAAGACTCACACTTACACGCTGTTAGCTATGACAAACAGCATCCTGTTGTGTTTGCCGCTCCCGCCTGTGTGAGGGAACCCCTGCTAGGCCCTCCTAACCCCTGCCAAGCCCTGCTACACTACTACTACACACATTGCATCATCATGACCTGAAACACATTCGGCCGCCGCCTAGTCAGTAGTCACAGTTATGGCGCCGTCATACTAGTACTTTTTCAGTCTATTTTTACTGTTTCGGTGTTTTTTTCCTCGTTCCGTCAACTTTGTCTTTGTGCATCAGTCAGACGGACATGATCGTCTTCAAAGGGTAAGATTGTTGTCAATTTTTTAGTCAAATCGGAATGCATGGTGGATGATATGAAATTATTCGAAGTAAATGGCTAACTTGCATCTAAATTTTTTTAATCTAATTTCTTTAATGATAACAAAATAATAAATTGTCGATTAAAATGCTAACAAATAATAAATTGCTGATACAACGGCTGTGTGTGTGTGTGTGACAGCGCTCCAGAAATTGTCCATTTTCACAAAGTTGACGGAAAAAGTGCTAGTGTGACGCCGCCTTTATGTAGTCACTGTACATACTACATAGCCGCTGTAGCCTCGTAGCTGCAGTAATGATTGAGTAATACATACTTGCCGGGCCCCTGCATCGTGTGGCTGCCCACTGAGGGGCACGCCCGTCCACGCCACCCTAGCCCTTAACCCCCATCCCTCTTCCCTGAGGCTGGTAGGGGGCGCCGCACCCCGTCACAGAGTACAACCTTCGCTGGGAATATGATTTTTTTTTTCGAAAACCAAATCAGATTCTTTATAGCAAATTATTATAAAGTTAATGCAACAAAACTAAAGCAATCTCGGATACAATATTTAGTCAGTCTTTACATCCGGTTGGGATTAATTTGTAAAGAGACCAAAGTTTGTGAGGAGCCAATAGGAGTCTTTTGAGAGAAGAGGTCACGGTGGGGCGGCGCGCGCGCACGCGCGCACACACGCACACACGCACACACACACGCACGCACGCGCACACACACACACACACACACACACACACACACACACACACACACACACACACACACACACACACACACACACACACACACACACACACACACACACACTCTCCCTAACCCGCTCATTCCTGTACTATGGATGGAAGGACAGAAGGAGAGAAAAGGAGTGAGTGTGAGATTTTATCTTTCATGATTCAATCTTTCCTCAATTACTGTAAAAAAAAAAAAATTCCTTCCTTTCCATCCCTTCCCTTCCCTTCCCTTCCCTTCCCTTCCCTTCCCTTCCCTTCCCTTCCCTTCCCTTCCCTTCCCTTCCCTTCCCTTCCCTTCCCTTCACACTCTTCCCTTCCGTTCCCTTCCCATCCCTTCCCTTCCCTTCCGCTCCCTTCCCTTCCCTTCCCTTCCCATCCCTTCCCTTCCCTTCCCTTCCCTTCCGTTCCCTTCCCATCCCTTCCCTTCCCTTCCCTTCCCTTCCCTTCCCTTCCCTTCCCTTCCCTTCCCTTCCCTTCCCTTCCCTTCCCTTCCCTTCCCTTCCCTTCCCAACCTAACTAACATATGCAGCGAGATAGATTAATATATTTCGTAACTTAACACACATTGAAAACAGCATAATATTAGCGTCTTATATTGTATGGATGGAGTTAGAAGATATATATATATATATATATATATATATATATATATATATATATATATATATATATATATATATATATATAAGTATTAGCATTATAACATACTGCTCTCTATACGCTATCTACGACAATAATAATAATAATAATAATAATAATAGTAGTAGTAATAGTAATAGTTTTTTTTTATTAGGTTAAGATGCACTTGCCTTATAACAAACCTATATTATTAACTACACACATCATTATAGATTAATCATTATGTTAATTCCTCACGTTTTATATATTTCACCGATATCCTGAGAGTTGAGTTACGACAGAAATGAAAGGAATTAATTATAGTTATAGTTTAGAGAACAAAATAGTAATGAGACAGACAGACAGACGGACGCTTTCCCCCCCCTCCCCCTAACCCCTCCCCCCTCCCCCTACACCAGTGGTTCCTAAACTGGGAGTAATATAACAGTTTTTCGGAGGTAATGGAGGGGTGACAGAAAATCGAATATATCTAGTGTTTAAATATAGCCATAGACATCAATATTGACAACATTTTGTGAAAGGGGTAATGTTAGCACGCCTAATGTGGCATGTAAAACTGGGTAACAAGATGAACAAGTTTGGGAACCACTGACTTACACTAATATTTATGTATGTATGTAAAGTATTAGTATATAAAGTATCAGTACATCTGCATATACTCGTTATTATTATTATATTAGTCTCCCATTTATAGTGTAATCCTAATTCTGTCCTTGCCTTCCCTACCACTAAAAAAAAATTAGGCTTACTACTGGATGGAAGAAGTGATAGCAGTATAATTCTCTCTCTCTCTCTCTCTCTCTCTCTCTCTCTCTCTCTCTCTCTCTCTCTCTCTCTCTCTCTCTCTCTCTCTCTCTCTCTCTCTCTCTCTCTCTCTCTCTTCCCTTTCCTTCCTCCTTTCCCTTCCCTTCCCTTCCTCAATGCGTCAAATTAATTGCATATCAGAAGATGAGAAAGCGAAATATTATTGTTAGTATTGAATATATTTAATTTTTGCCATTTTTTCAGCACTACGAATGTAAAAGTAGAAGTAGTAGTAGTGGTACTTAGAAATTTATAATGACTAGTAATTACGTAGAAATGGTTGTTGATTTTGTGGTAATTAAGTAATAGTAATGAATAGTGGTTTTGATGTGATTGTAGTCATTCATAAAAGATACAATTGAGGTGGTATGGTGTAAGTGGAAATAATGATGAATAAGTATACGAGTAATAATTTTGTGTATTAATTGTGTATTTGTCTTTTGGACCCATTCGGGGGGAAAAAAATTTGAAAGAAAAAAAAATGGAATGTACTTCGAATTCATTAATTAATCTTCGTTAAGGAATTCCTATGAAAGATTTATTTTTAATTACATACATAACAGACACTCTTGAATTATTTTTATTTTATTTTATTTTATTTTTATTTAGTAAGAACTGAAGTCTTGTGCTAACATTAGTAGGCCTTTGATAAATATATATGGTAACTATTTATATATATGGATTGTATTATGCTATTTATTTATCTCACATTTTGAATTAATTATATTATATACGTATTAATTTTGTAAGAGGAAAGAAGAAGAGTATTAAAAACTATGAATCTAATATATTAATAATTGTAGTATTTGATATATATATGGTGACAGCAGTGATGGTGGTGGTGGTAGTAGTAGTAGCAATAGTAGTAGTAGTAATAGCAATAGAAGTAGTAGTATAGTAGTAGTAGTAAAAGTAGTAGTAATAGTTTGAATTGAAGATTGGACCAAGCTTAATAATGTGTGGACCACGTATATAGAATTGAGGATAATAAGAATTGAAAGTTAATTACCGAGTGAAGCAACGCCAAACATACGTAGTAGTAATAATAATAATGATAATAATGATAGTATTTCAGACACTCCGTTTTATATTTTTTTGCCTCGTAGTTCAATTATATTATAGAGAATAGATATTATATTCAGCCTTACATACAGTATCTGAATGTGTGTGCGGTTTTATATGAAAAAAAAAGTCTCCCCTTTATACATTTTACATCATTAGTTCTTTCCGTCTTGGTATTTCATCTTTCATCATAGTTATATCGTGTATTGCAGGAGTGAATGAATGAATATTAAATAAATCGACGAATCTGGTATAGCGTTAATTAATTAAGTCATTAAGAAAAGATATCATAGATTATATACGTAATTTAGATCATTAATTTTGACAACCATATTGATTAGCATTGATAAATATTGAATATGTTCTTTCTATGTTGGTTTGCGTGTGTGTGTGACTTGCAAAACACATTCAATAAACTATTATAATCATGTATATCGTATTAAATTATTCTCCATTATTGTACTCGATTATCATTATCATTATCATTATCATACGCCTGTTGTCATTATGATCTATTTATTCTATCAATACGTAGTTCAATTATGTGCACCCATAGTAATAGTAGTAGTAGTAGTAGTAGGTGTTGTTGTAGTAGTAGTAATAGTTGTAGTAATAGTAGTAGTATTGTTAATGTTCTATTTCATCTTAGTAATGTATTGTAGTAATAGCTTTTCTTTCTTTCTTTCTTTCTTTCTTTCTTTCTTTCTTCCTTCCTTCCTTTGCTGTGTAGATTCTATATTTCATGATTATCTAAGTTTTTTCATGATTTTAGTTATAGCAAACGGTCCTAATTTTGGCAACTCATAATATTCATTCTTCATTTTCCCTATATATATATATATATATATATATATATATATATATATATATATATATATATATATATATATATATATATCAAAAGGTGAAGAATTATCTACATGGGCGACCTTCCTTCCATGTGTGACAGTTAGAAGTTATCTTTTTTTTATATTAATTTCCTCTTATAGAAGCTCTCCACATATAAGGGTAGCTTGTCGGCGCGTGCAACCTGCTTCTACCTGCTTTCCTGATTCCCTCGGACCATTCTTGTCTGCTCAACTCGCGCGAGTGGACGTCTGACAAGATGGACATTGAGCATCTTATCAGTAAAATATTTGAGAAACCACCATTATGGGATAAAAGGAATAAACTTCACGCAAACAGGAATGTCGTTGATAAGCTGTGTGCAGAAATTATCGAAGAACTAGATTGTGAAGGTCAGGATGTGTGTGTGTGTGTGTGTGTATTCAGCAGTGATGAACAATATATTTTATTTCATGTATTCCTCTTTTTTTTCCGTTTTAGTTTTGCATGAATACTCTCAAGCAATATTAACTCCTCATCAGACGATCAGCTTATCATGTTTACTTCACTGTTAAATAACAACTTACAGATACAGATACCATGCTGCCGTGTCCCTCCCCGCGCTGGTCCACGCAGATTACCCGCGCGAGAAAACCAGCGTTCTATGTGCACGTACCCTTAAAAAGTAGACAATCTTGAGCAAACAAATAACTTAACATCTATACTTGTAACATATCAATCTGAAAACTCTTACTTAGCTAACAATGAGATGAGAAATAGATAGAAAAATGCACTAATGATATAACAGTATAAGTTCACTTGTACTGCTGAAAGGATATTGCATTCACGGTAAAACCCAAGCAGAACGGATAGAGTCGAACGGAAATTCCATTATATAACGGATACTATATGTTGCTCAAGGATTTTTTACCACATTGCAATTGAATGAGGTGTTTAATCCCAGAAGAAATGGTTGCAGTGGGTAAAGTAAACTATTTTAACTACAAGGAGAGAGAGAGAGAGAGACCTACGAAGAACGAAAGAATTTAAGAACCATTATTTTTAGCTTCTAATTTATAAACGTTTCTCCTTCATTCACTTGTTGCATTCCCGCGTGTCCTATGTCCTATCACCACTGTTTATCACCCATTGATATGATAAGGTGCAACCGTGTTATCTTACCCGGAAGGCTTAAATAAATGAATGTGCAACAAGATTATGACACCTCGACTTAACTTGCCTGAGATATCAAGAGCCATTATTTTTTTTTTCTTCATATAACGATAAAATACAGATAAATAGCTGATCTAGACTATTGAATATCGTCGTCTTATACTTAAACACGTGATATTATTAAGGATGATACGATACGTGGATTTTGCAATGACGTTAAAGAATAAATATATATATATATATATATATATATATATATATATATTATATATATATATATATATATATATATATTATATATATATATATATATATATATATATTATATATATATATATATATATATATATATATTATATATATATATATATATATATATATTATATATATATATATATATATATATATATATATATATATATATATTATATATATATATATATATATATATATATATATATATATATATATATATATAAAGAGAAAGAATTATGGATGATTTTGAAGCATTACGAGAAAGCTACATTTGCAATACAATAGATACAGTAGATGATAAATAAATTACCTACATCACATTATATAACACAAGAATATTTAATGAGTTACTACAAGATATATTCTGTTTTTAGTCAATTGTTCTATTTGTATGTAGTATAATAGTGTTTAGTTGTACAGTAAAGAGGATTGAAGAAAAGCTTATGTGAAGATGTGAGAATGAGTGTTAATATTCCCTTATATTTTCTTCCTTCCCTTCCTCTGTCCCCTCCTTCCATCCTTCCTTCCTTCCTTCCTTCCTTCCTTCCTTCCTTCCTTCCTTCCTTCCTTCCTTCCTTCCTTCTTCTCTTCCCTCCTTCCTTCCCTCCTCTCCTTCCCTCTTCTCTCCTTTCATCCATCCATACATCCATCCATCCATCCTTCCATCCTTCTCTCCCTCCATCTATCCATCCTTCCTCTCTCTCCTCCCTCTTCTAGATCCTTCCTTTCCTCCCTCCATCATTCCTCCTCTCCTACCCTTCTCCCCTCCTCTCCCCTCCTTCCCTCCTCCCCATCCTCTTCCCTCCCTCCTTCCCCCCTCTCCTTCCCTCCTCTCCTTCCCTCCTCTCCCATTAGAAAGGGCGAAAGCAAAGATGATGTCACTCCTACACTCCTTTTCTTAGAATTAGATAACTACGAAGGTATGAATAAAAACATATAAAACGTTTTGCAAGTTATAAAAAAAAAGTTGCTATATAAATGCCATGTACCACCACACTTTTCTCATATCTTTATCTTAGCAATTTCCTTTTTTCTCTTGTATTAACTAATGGAAACTGTAACAATATATACTGAGTTTAGGATGTGAGAGAGAAGTTTACACACACACACACACACACACACACACACACATATATATATATATATATATATATACATACATACACATACAAAAGGAAGTGTGTGTGTGTAAGTGAGATATGTGTTAAGTGTGCTATCCCAAGGGGAATTTACCTTATGACACACACACACACACACACATACACACACAGGTGACACACACACACACACACACACAGGTGAAGATAAGTATATAATATAATAGTTTCCAAATACTCTTTAATATATTCATACAATGTTAAACTCCATCATTATATATATGTTTAATAATTTAACTAGTGGTGTCTGATAAGTTGACATACATACAGACAGACAGATAGACAGACAGACAGGGTTCATAATAGTGATTTATTTAACTTATTAATCCCCTTTGGAGACGATTAACACACACTTATTACAGGAGGGAAGAAAAGTCCTATATTAAACACATAATTATATACAATAAGCATAAAACAGTAAAAAATAACTTATTAAAGTTGATCTCTTGAAATCAATACTAAAAAACTCTTATTAAAAAATAAAATTATTAAAATAGTTTTGCCAAAAGTTCATTCATTAATCAACCCAATTTATTTTATTCAATATATATTTAATACCAAATTGTAGTGATTCATTATTATTATCGAACACGGATTTGGTAATGGAAAAAAAATTACTAGATAGCAACCAACCTACATGTGTGTGTGTGCGTGTCAGTGATCAGTCCACACACACACACACACACACATACATAGTTATATTAAGATGGTGTTTACGTAACTGGACTCGCCTCCTCCACCATGACAGGTATTGAACAAGTGTGATTAGTTAGATTACGTTATGTAAAGTTAAGTTCAATTAAGTTACCACAACAGGTGTGGTTAGTTAGGTTAGAGTTGTATTAAGTTAAGTTAAGTTGTCACAATAGGTATTTAACATGTGTGATTAGTTGTGTTAATGTATAGTTATGTTAAGTTACCACAATAGGTATTCAACAGGTGGAATTAGTTAGGTTATAGTTGTTGAACTTATTATAACTATAGAAGGTTAGGTTATAGAGTAAGTTAAGTGAGAGTTGTGTTAGTTAGGTTAGAGTTGTTTTAGTTCGAGTGAGTTAGTGTGGCTGACTAAACTTAATATAACTATAGAAGGTTAGAGTTAAGTTAAGCTAAGGTTAGTTAGATTAGATTAGAGTGAGTTAGTGTGACTGACTGAACTAATGTAATGGCTGAACTTAGTATAACTATAGAAGGTTAAGTTATAGGTTAAGTTAAGTTCGAGTTGTGTTAGTTAGTTAGTTAGAGTGAGTTAGTGTGGCTGACTGAATAAATGTAATGACTGAACTTAATATTATTGAAGGTTAGGCTAAATAGGTTAAGTTAGGTGAGTTAGAGTGAGTTAATGTGGTGTGACTGGCTTAACTTAATCTAATTATAGAAGGAATGTGTGTGTGACTGTCATAGAGGATAAGACATACACACATTCAGGGAAACTAAATATTAACAGAGGTAAGGGTAATAGTGACAAAGGACGGGGTAAAGAGAGGGAGGTACATGAACTTAGTGTCTTTTATACAAACAGTAGAAGTGTAATAAATAAGATAGACACACTTAGAGGTATTGCATGTGTAGAAGAGTTAGATATTATAGGTATTACAGAAACTTGGTTAGATATTGCAGGCAAACATTTCTTACCTGAAGTAGGAATAGATGGGTACACTTTTTTTCACAGGGATAGAGTAGGAAGGAGAGGGGGAGGTGTGGCACTGTACGTTAGAAACACATTAAATAGCTATGTCAATACCACAATAAAAACAGATAGGAATACGGAATCATTATGGATTGACATTATTATAGGAGGGAAAAAGTTTGTTGTAGGGATTATATATAGACCTCCAGATTTAGACGAAGCAGCTAGTGCACCCCTGATGCAGGAGCTTGCAAGGGCATCTAGGTATAATAATGTGTGCATTATGGGGGACTTTAATTATAGGAGAATAGACTGGGATAGTATGACAGGAGACGGGTGCTCGGAGGAATTCTTAAATGTCGTCCAGGATGGTTTTTTCACACAACTTGTAAGGGAACCAACGCAACAGGGAAATATTTTAGATCTGGTCTTCACGAATAATGAAACTTTGGTCAGTCAGGTTGAGATAGGAGCTAGATTTGATGTTAGTGACCACCACGAAATTAGATTCAAGATTAATGCAAAGAGGGAGATAGAACAAAACACTGCTTTAGTACCAGATTTTAGAAAAGCCAATTACCAGGGCCTCAGACACCACCTCCAGAGTATAGATTGGGAGGGAATAGGAGTAGGCAGAGAGGAGGATCAAAACATTGAGGTAGAATTACATTATAATAGCATAGTTAGGGAAATTCATACAGGGCAGGAACAGTATATACCTAAGAGGAGGATTAGGTCAAATAGAAATGATCCAAAATGGATGAATAGCAGCATTAGAAGGGAAATTGGATTAAAAAGGGGACTCTATAGGCGAATTAAAAGGGGAGAAGTACAGGTAGTAGGGCAGTATAATGACCTAGCTAGGAAAGTTAAAAAGGATATTAGGACTGCAAAGAGGAATTATGAGGTTAGGATAGCTAGAGATGCCCAGAAGGATACAAAGGGATTCTATCAGCTGTACAAGGCTAAAACAAAGGAAAGAATAGGACCTCTTAAAGGAATGGATGGCAGGTTGATAGAAAATGGTGAGGAAATTAGTAAGGAATTAAATAAATCCTTCTTGTCCGTATTTTCTCAGGAAGAGTCGGGTAGGGAACTGGAGCCAGTACAGATCTTTAGGGGACAAGAGGTTGATAAATTAAGCGAAATAGTCATAAGTAGGGAAGTAGTTAGCAAGGAAATAGATAGACTTAAAAAGACTAAATCTCCAGGGCCGGACAACATTTTTCCGAGGATTCTTAGGGAATGTAGAGAAGAACTCGTTGAACCCATTGCGATGATTTTTAGAAAATCCCTAGACACAGGAATAGTTCCTAGGCTATGGAGGCAGGCAAATGTAGTTCCTATATTCAAGAAAGGAGATAAGGCAGAAAGTAGTAACTACCGCCCAATTAGTTTAACATCAGTGGTAGGCAAGATGTTAGAAGCTATCATAGCAAGGGCAATTAGAAAACATTTAGATGAACACAAGCTAATTAGACATAGTCAACATGGTTTTAGCAAGGGGAAGTCCTGCCTGACAAATTTATTAACCTTCTATAGGAAAGTATTTGAAACTATAGATAAGGGGGACGAGTATGATATAGTTTATTTGGACTTGAGTAAAGCCTTTGACAGAGTACCCCATAGGAGACTGTTAAGTAAAGTCAAGGCTCATGGCATAGGTGGGAAGTTACTAGAGTGGATTAGGGGATGGCTTACTAGTAGGGAACAGAGGGTACAGATTAATGGGAAGAAATCAGAATGGGGTAATGTCATTAGTGGGGTACCACAAGGATCAGTACTAGGACTATTGTTATTCATAATCTATATAAATGACTTAGAGACAGGAATAAACAGTGATATCAGTAAATTTGCCGATGACACAAAGATAGGAAGACCGGTAAAGAATTTAGATGATGCTAGGATGCTGCAGGATGACTTAAATAGGCTGTACGAGTGGTCAGAGAAATGGCAGATGCAGTTTAATGTTAACAAGTGTAGCATTATGAGTGTAGGTAAAGGTAATAGGTCTGTAGACTACACATTAAATGACAATACCTTAGGAAAGTCATATAGTGTGAGGGACTTAGGAGTTCAAATAAGCAGTGACTTGCGCCCCAGGGAACAGTGTATTATAGCTAGAAATAGAGCCAACAAGATAATGGGATTTATTAGTAGGTGTGTGACAAATAGGAGTTCTGAGGTCATTCTGAGGTTGTATTTAGCGCTAGTAAGACCCCACTTAGATTATGCAGCTCAGTTTTGGTCCCCTTATTATAGGAAAGATATAGGCTCCTTGGAGGCAGTCCAGAGAAGAATGACCAAGATGATTCAGGGGCTGAGAAATTTACCCTACAAAGATAGGTTAAAACGTCTTAATCTCCACTCCCTAGAGAGAAGGAGGGCAAGAGGGGATTTGATTGAGGTTTTCAAATGGGTAAAAGGAATTAATAAGGGTAACATTGATCAGGTTTTAGAAATTAGTAGTCAGGATAGGACACGTGGAAATGGGTACAAGCTAGAAAAACTTAGATTCAGGACAGACATAGGTAGATATTGGTTCACTAACAGAGTGGTGAACGATTGGAATAGGCTGGGTAGACACGTAGTAAGTGCTGAGTCAATAGATAGCTTTAAAAGACGGTTGGATCAGAGTATGGATAGGGATGACAGGTGGGATGGCTAAATATTGGATTATTCCAAGGGTGGGGGGCAAGGAGCTGCCTTGTGTAGGTCATTAACTGGCCTCTTGCAGTCTCATCATTTCTTATGTTCTTACATACATACACACACACACACACACACACACACACACACACACACACACACACACACACACACACACACACACACACACACACACACACACACACACCATGTGATCCTGGAAATTGAAATTAAGGGAGATATAAAAGACAAACAAGAGGACTCATACAAAAAGAAAAGAAGAAATTATGCAAAGGCAAACTATACTGCAATGAAAAGGTTTTTCAATGAAATTGATTGGACGAAAATGAAGGAATTAAAGGACGTTCAAGAGAAATGGGATCTCTTCCTGATGATATACGAGCAAGGAGTTAAGGAATACATTCCATTTTATAAAGTAAAAGAAAAAGGTAAAAAAGATTGGTTTAACGGAAAATGTGAAAGATCTAAAAAGAGAAGAGATAAAGCATGGAGGAGAATGAATAGAAAACCGATCCAGGAAAGGAAAGAAGAATATAAACTAGAAAGGAATGAATATGTAAGGGTAAGAAGAGAAGAGATATGAAAAAGATATAGTTGACAAATGCAAGGAAGAACCAAAGCTGTATTATAGATTTATTAATGGAAAAATAAAACACAAAGAAATTATAGCCAGATTGAAGGAAAATAATGAAGTATATGAGGACCCGAAAGAAATGAGTGAAGTGCTAAATAAGAATTTTCAGAAAGTATTTACAACTGAATCTGACTTTAAAAAGCCACAAGGACAAGTGAGGAAAAACGAGATGTGGGAAATCAAGATAATTCAAAAAGAGATAGAAGAAATGATGAAGAAATTGGATGAAAGAAAAGCTATAGGACCAGATGGAGTATCAGGATACATATTGAAGGAGTGTAGACAAGAAATGGCTTAACCAATTCATGATATAATTGAGTGTTCTATTCAAACAGGAAAAGTCCCTAAAGAATGGAAAAGAGCTGATATAATGCCTATTTACAAGAATGGAAACAAAGAAGATCCACTTCATTATAGACCAGTGTCATTGAGCAGCATAGTGTGCAAGATATGTGAGAAGGTCATCAAGAAACAATGGACTGATTACTTAGAAAGAGAAGGAATAATATCAGATAGACAATTTGGATTCAGAACAGGAAGATCGTGTGTCACCAACTTATTAAGTTTTTATTCAAGAGTAATAGATATAACACAAGAAAGAGATGGATGGGTGTATTGCATATATTTAGACTTAAAAAAGGCATTTGATAAGGTTCCGCACAGGAGATTACTATGGAAGTTGGAACACACTGGAGGATTGAAAGGAACATTAAAGAACTGGATGGAACACTACCTCAAAGGAAGGGAAATGAGAACAGTAGTAAAGGATGAAAAATCTGAATGGAGAGAAGTGAAAAGTGGAGTACCACAGGGATCAGTTTTGGCACCAATAATGTTTTTGATATATGTAAATGACATGACAGAAGGAGTAAGCAGTTACATAAGTTTGTTTGCAGATGATGCAAAATTACTAAAAAAGAAAGATAGGAAACCACAAGGATTGTGAGGAGCTACAGAATGATATAAACAAGATATATGAATGGAGCAAGACATGGGAAATGGAATTTAATGCAAACAAATGCCATGTATTAGAAATGGGAAAAAGTGCAATGAGACATATAAGTTAGGGGAAAATATTATATCAATAGCAAAAGAAGAGAAAGATTTGGGAGTGGTAATAGAGGACAACTTATCACCAGAGAAACATATAAATAGAATATTTGGTGACACTTTCAGGATGCTAAGGAATATACGAATAGCTTTTCATTTCCTAGATAAAGATATGATGAGAAAAATTATAACTACAATGATCAGACCAAAACTGGAATATGCAGAAGTAATATGATCCCCGCACAAGAAAAAGCATGCGTTGAAATTAGAAAGAATACAGAGAATTGCAACTAAGATGGTGCCAGAATTGGAAGACCTAACATATGAGGAAAGATTAAAAGAAATGCACTCAACAACATTGAAAGAAAGAAGTGAAAGAGGTGACTTAATCACAATATATAAATTGATGAACAACCTGGAGGAAACAGATAGAAAAGAACTAATATTGACAAGAAAAGGAGAGGCTAGAAATTTGAGGGGACACAAGAAAATACTGCATTAAGGAATTTGCTTGAACCATACAAAAAAGTACAGTTTTCTCCAAAGAAGTATAGATACTTGGAATGGACTGAAGGAAGAGGTGATAATGGCAAAGAATGTACATCAACTGAAGGAAAAACTAGACAAATATAGATACAGAGACAGGACCACACAAGTGTAGCTCAGGCCCTGTATACTACAACTAGGTAAATACACATGCATTCATATAACATACATACACACACATACATACAACATACACGCATACATACAACATACACACATACATACATACATACATACATACATACAACTAGGTAAATACATACACACATACATATATACAACATACACACATACATACATACAACTAGGTAAATACATACACACATACATACACACATACATACATACATACATACATACATACATACATACATACATACATACATACATACATACATACATACATACAACTAGGTAAATACATACATACGTACATACATACAACTAGGTAAATACATACACAACCTTATAGTATGTATATATGTGTTACATTTGTATATACTAATTAATTATAATATTCTCTAATGACTTCACAATTAATTAGTTTAAGTACATATTTGTCTGCTAATTGACCTTAACATGCTCTAATGACTTCACAATTAATTAGTTTATGTACCTATATTGTCTGCTAATTGACCTTAACATTCTCTAATGACCTCACAATTAATTAGTTTATTTATTTATATTGTCTGCTAATTCATTATAATGGTTTCTATTATCTATATTGAATTAGAAGTTATATTATAATTTTATTTGTTTTGTACTCCTTGTAGATCTTATGTATTTATTTATTTATTTATATTTATGTAGTTTTAATATACAGGAAAAGAAAAAAAATTATGCTTGAACTGGCTTTGAATCATATTTTTATTATTGATTTATTATGTTTCTAGGTTATAAAATTTCTATGTTTCTTTATGTATGGTGAACTAACTATATATCATTTGTTTTTTTTTTCCTTTTATTTATTTTTACAATTATTTTTCCATTACCTAAACCCTAAGATATAATTTTAAATTAACAAAATCTGAATATTGTAGATGTGGATATTCTTTATTTTTTTTTTTCATCCATTCATCTTATCAGTTATTTTTAGGATTGAAAAATTTTATATATTATCCTTGGTTGAAAAAAAAATGAAAGTCACATTTTATTATACATATTTAACTCCCTTTATATTCCAAGCCTAAGTAAGCTTTATTTCCCTTATAGGTGTTGGCAGTGCAAAGCTTAAGGGACAGAACAAGCTTTAAATCTGTCTAATCCAATCCAATCCTACTCACCGACTGACACAAATCAAGCACATGTAAGCCATGGCCCAGGCCACACCTCACCCCCAGGCCGCAACACTCCACCGCTCAACAACAGTACAGGACTTAATCCGCCGCGTCTTTGCCGTCACCTACAGCCATTTATCCAAACTGAACGGCAAAACAGTGGCCGAGTATTGTAAGGATAGAAATAACGTCCCGAAATACATCGAAAAATACTTCACTTACAATGAAAATAAAATCATCGCCTCAGACAATCTGGAGACATTTGACGTTAGGTTGAATTATAAGCTTTTGAAAACGTGCTGTGGTCTTAAGGAGCCTCGGAGTATAAGCTGGGCGCCTGATAAAGCTCATGACACATTTGAATATCTCATTTCCTTCTGCTGGACCGAGTATGAGAACCTACGTGAGTGTTCGGCAGTGACAGATGAAGATTTAAACATTCACATGGATAGGATTTTAGAAGCTCTCGTCTTACTCGTTGAAAAGGTCGAGGAGAAGAAGAAAGTCGATGAGACGTTATTGAAAGCCGAGTTGAGGAATCGTATTGGTGAAAAGTTAGACTCTTATAATAATAATTCGTCTCTTCAGCATATGTACACGATTCTATGTGAACATGCAATACACCAGATGCTGGTCATGGTTTATCAACACTTAAACCACCTCGGCGGAATGTCGCTGAGTAAATTCATGAATCACCGAGGGATAAACCTGGTACAACGGACGGGTTTTTCCAACGAACGCAAATTCTTAGAGAGCAATCCGCCTCCACGGATGATACCAGTGAGGTTGTTATTCCGTGTGGTGCAGCGGGTGTGTTTCAACTTTGATTTTAGACGAGCTTCATGTCCAGTCGGTCTCGAAGCGATTCTCCGCAACCTGAAACGTGAATACAACACGCCCCCAACCTGTGAGATGGAATACACAAACAAGTGTTACAAAGTGTATTCTCTCCTGGAATGTGCATTACAAAGTCTATGTAACAAGACTGGAAAAGACAGACAAATCCTCATTGGAAATCTAGCTCGAGAAACATTTGTGGCGGAATCTATACAAAAGCCATTTGAGCCTCCTGTTTCCTTCTTAGAATGTGTCTCATCACCTCCTCAGACATCATTATCAGCATCATCATCATTAGCAGCAGCCACGCCCCCCCAAGCCCTACCATGCCCCCCCGCCCCCACTCAGAAGGACGCCCTATCAGTAGAGGAGATGAATGTGTGTGTATTGTTCAAAGTAATGAGACCAGGAGGGATTACTTCACAAACTCTCGCTCTGGTGTTTCAAGCTTTACAAGGAGATCTTCAGAATACGAAAACAAGGAAAATTTGGAGCCTTTTCATGTCTGACGAAAAAGATTTGATCAAGAAATTCATCAATAAATCTATTGATATAAACGAAATGGCTAAGAAGGATTTGACGTTTCTATGTAAGGTTTTAAGACATAGTTGTACATCGCTGTCCACTACCGATGATGTCTGGTCGACCCCAAACGACACTATTGAATACAACATCACAATTCTCAGGAAAGAACGGAACAAATTGGCGCACGAAATCTCCTCAATCAAAACCAACCAATTACACAACATCTTGAACTTCATCGAGGGTTGCCTGCTCACCATACTAGAAAAAGTCAAGAGTAAATTGACCGACGACGAACACGACATGAAATTAAAACTTGAGGGACACAGAGACAAAATAAAAGACGAAATGCAGAAAATATTGCAGATTTCAGATGACTTGTCTTTGAAGAATTACTGGACGGAGTTGAACGATAAGAGAAATAGAGTGAAACTAGCTGCCCAACAGGAGTTAAAACACCCACACTTGTATGGGGAAAGTCTACAGTGTATGTCTCCAATCAGCGGCAGTACCAACCCTCGCCACAAATCCCTAACCGTCCAACATGTATTCATCGAACGCCAACTAGAGGATAAAAATGACACTAACTCCGAATCCACATACAAGATAAAAGACATTCTATTTAGCCATAATACCACAGGGCTTTCCTCCCACAGAGTTTTTATAATTCACGGGAAACCTGGCGACGGAAAAACATCAATTTGTAAATACATATTCCACCTTTGGACTCAGAATATAAACAACAGCGTGGAGTTACTATTCTACATACCATGCCGATATATTACCAATAAAAGCTTGGCAGGATATATCAAATCCAAACTCCCGCAGGTATTCCAAGACACCAAGACTGATGATATAATCCCCCTCCTCCAAGAACCCCAAGTGATGTTCGTGATAGATGGTTATGATGAAGCAGGAGAGGACGCAAAGGGTATTATTAATGACATCCTTACCTCTCTCCCTGATAGTAAGATAATATTCACTACTAAGACGCAATGGCTTCCCAAACTCATTGATACAGTCAAGCAGAGAACCTCACATTATAAAGTGCTGAGTATAATGCAAATGACGGAAGATGAACGCCAGGAATATGTCAAGAAATTCTTTAATGCGATGGGATGCGATGATGAAGATTGCAATGTATTTCTCAAGTACTTAGAGGAAATGAAAGAGAAGTTAAGTTCGCTTATATATCTCCCTCTCACTTTCTCATTACTAGCTCTCCTGTGGATTGTGGAACCAGAGAGGGCAAAGAATATCAAAACGTCAACGCAACTCCACTGTAAACTTATAGATTTAATCCTTGAAAGGGTGACTAAACAGCTCGGTAAAAACGATTCCTTTCTCTGCCGTGAGTGGATGATTTCACTCGGACAAATCGCATGGAATAACCTAATTAAAAAAAAACATTATCTCAGCGAAAAGGATCAAACGCCATTGAAGAGAAAAGCGAATGAGTTAGGTTTAGGTCTTGAAGGGAATAATCATATCATTTCCAACCTCTTACACTGTGAAATTAATGACACTATGATCCCTAGTGAAAAACATTGGACTTTTACATTCACGAGTCAGCAGGAATATTTTGCTGCAGAATATATAGTGGATGAACTCCATAATAAGAAAACATTGTCTCTCTCTAACATTCTACAACTATCAAGGGAGAAAGATGGAGAGAAAAAGTACAAGAAAAAACTGCAGAGGTTAATCCCGGTGATAGAGTTAATCTGCGAACTAATGTTTATTCAAGATGGGATAACAGAAGCGAGATTGAGCGAATTAACCGAAATAATGTCTGTGAAAGAGCCGTGGGCATTCGTGGCGTTGAAGAAAATGTTTAGATATCTAGTAGAGGAAAATCATTTAATAAAAAACGCATTGAATGGAATGTTTCGCGGTGAGATGACTGACACATTCGACAACTACGACCCCCACAGTATATTATGGGTGCTGACTAACACATCTCTATCCACCCATAAGGAAATAACAGTAATAAACGCCATAAGCGACGTACCACAGATGAAACCATTACTCGAAACCTTATTAAAAAGATCCAATTCCATGAAAGTAATGCTAGACATTGATAAAATCAGCACCATCACAAATCTAGTTCAATTAACCGAAGATGATAGATACAAGAATATACGCTTCGTCTTTTCACCTTGGAAGCCGATGTGTGTATCTGAGGTGATAATGAACTGGCCTTTCCCTACTCCTCTCTGCCTCTCTCTCTGCCATGAGGTGTTTCCGCTGGTGTGGTGGGAGGCACTGATGTGTTTCTTAACAATGCAGAGACCTGTGAGTAAGCTGGTGTGTAGTGCGGCAGACCAGAATTGCTTCAAGCTTATCAGAGAAGGTGGAGTTAACCTTAATGCTCAAGTTATTGTGGATGGCTCGCTAGCGCCGACTGAAGTAATTATTTGTACGTGATTGAAGTGTGTTAATTAATGACCTGGAGAAATTATTTATTATTTAACTGCAGAAATAATATAATTTGTATGTCATAAATAATAATAATAATAATGATAATGTATAGTGATTGGTGGAAAATTGTTATGTTATTATCATTTATATTTGCTTAAGTTAACTGTTTATTTATCTGTTTATATGTATCTCTCTAGTTATTTTTTTTCTTACTTTAATTTAATCAAAAAATGTTCATTATAATTATTTGCAAACATTTAATTACCACCACCAGATATATATATATATATATATATATATATATATATATATATATATATATATATATATATATATATATTGTTGCGGCGACGCATTTAGCATGTAAATAGTGTTGTCTGTGTGTGATTTGTTTTAAGACCCCCTTTTCCCGTCCCGCCAACCCCCGCTACACGAGTCCCAGGAGGGCGTTACCTCAGGTAAAGGAGAGGTAACGTGTTTGGCGACACCCTGCCTTGGAGGGAAGTGAAAAAGGGGGGTGTGCCGTAACAATGGTGTCAAGAAGTGAGATCCTAGCTGTTCTGTGACTCAGAACAGTGTTGTAGCGGTCCGCGGTTGAGCCGGACGGGAGAGGAAGAACACACAGTGAAATGGACGCACAGGGACAAAGCACGAGGGCCTCTGTGATGAGCTGGCCAGTCTCTCACAGAGGTAAGGGCAGAGACCGAGGGGCACGTGGAAAGAGCTGTGAGTGGGGCGGGAGAGTTTTGCAGCAGGCAACACTTCCGTGGCCCCAGGCAGCCTAAGCGGCCGCCAGTCCGCCACACTGGAGCCATGGTAGTCGAGGGACGGTGCCGTGGAGGGGAATCCATGCCGGGAGGTCTTCTTGGGAGGCACTGGGCACAGTGAGAACCTCAAGGGGCCAGTGGATGAGCCGTGTCTGCTGTGCCTGACTCCTGGACGCGTGAAGGGCGTGGTACCTTGGAGGGAAGTGGAGAGGGTGGCCGGAGAAATGGCACCCTTGCTTCCTTAGGTTTCGCCTTCGCGAGGGGGGTGGGTGGCCAGCAGGCACCTTTCCTCCCCTTGAGCGGAAACCGGTTGTCCAGGGCAGCTCAAGAGGAAGACGGGCGAAGAGGACGGCGCCACCGCCTGACTGATGGTGTAGCAGTGTGGCGAGGAAGATTGTATTTTTATTTCATTTCATGTGTTATGTTTTTTTGTTCTGTGGTTGTGGTGGTGGAGTTATAGGCGGGTCGCCTATGTTGTAAAGGGGGGGATAGTGTTGCGGCGACGCATTTAGCATGTAAATAGTGTTGTCTGTGTGTGATTTGTTTTAAGACCCCCTTTTCCCGTCCCGCCAACCCCCGCTACATGAGTCCCAGGAGGGCGTTACCTCAGGTAAAGGAGAGGTAACGTGTTTGGCGACACCCTGCCTTGGAGGGAAGTGAAAAAGGGGGGTGTGCCGTAACAATATATATATATATACATATACATATATATATATATATATATATATATATATATATATATATATATATATATATATATATATATATATTCTTTATTTAATCAGTATTTTAAGCTCAGGTTCTGTATGATATGATGTATTTATTTATATATGTATTAATGGTGCTAAATGTTGAATTTTATCAATATTTCATACTACATGAGAATATTTTTTTTTATTTTGTTACTTCCTTATTAATAATATATAATCTAGTAGTACATTTTTTTATTCTTCTTAAGACAATGCTAAGAAATTTCATACATAATTTATTATAAACTACATGAAAATTATTAAACTTATTCTTTTACAGAACATTCTTACACAAGTTTTACATAATTATTGGTCAGTAATTACACACACACACACACACACACACACACACACACACACACACACACACACACACACACACACACACCTGGAGGAAACCTATAGAAAAGACCTAATATTGACAAGAAAAAGAGAGGCTAGAAATTTGAGGGGACACAAGAAAATACTGCATAAAGGAATTTGTTTGAAAGATACAAAAAAGTACAGTTTACTCCAAAGAAGTATAGATACTTGGAATGGACTGAAGGAAGAGGTGATAATGGCTAAGAATGTACATCAACTGAAGGAAAAACTAGACAAATATAGATACAGAGACAGGACCACACGAGTGTAGCTCAGGCCCTGTATACTACAACTATTTTTTTTTATTTTTTAAGGCGCACACACACACACACACACATGCAAAATTTTAAATAATAGTTTCCATAATTTTTGTCTCCATACCAAAGAAGAAAAGAATAATACCATTTGCTTTGATCTAGCTTAGGGTACGTGCACGAAGAACGCTGGTGTTTTCGCGCGGGCAATCGGCGCCGACCCCCACTGGCTTCCGGCGCTGGTAGGTGATGACAAAGGACACGGGTAATCTGCCCACACACAGCTTATTAACGACATTCCTGTTTGCATACTATACTGATAAGTTGCTCAATGTCCATCTAATCAGACGTCCGCTCGCGCGAGGTGAGCAGACAAGAATAGTCTGTGGGAAGCAGGATGGATGTTAAGCTCTTGATAGCTAAGTATATGAGAGACAACCAGTGTCGGATGAATGGAATAAGTACCACGCTAACACGTTAACATTAATGTTGTGGATAGGCTGTGGGCGGAATTCAGTCACGAGTTGAACTGTGAAGGTAAGCAAATTATTATCATTATTATTATTATTATTGTGGTGTGTGTGTGAATGGAGTTCTCTGTAAGAGATTTAATAGTTGCAGCCTAATAAAAGTCAAAATTAGTGCAGTAAGTTATAGAGATTAGTGGAAACGAATATTTAAAACTTATGAACCATTTTATTTCTAGTCTTTTACCGTAGACATTACATGAGTAATTATATTAGTTAAGTAGCAAAAACACAGCCAGTAAAACACTGATCTCATGTATGGTTTACAGTTTTGTTTGGTCCTTGTACACTCAGGGGCGTACCTAGGGTACATGGCGCCTAGGGGCAACCACTAGAATTGCGCACCCCCCTTATCCCTATCAGGTGGGGAGAGTAGCGAGTCTAATCAGCTAGGGAATTTGGGGGGGCGCTGTAAACTAGGGTTGGGTACATGTACTTGTACTTGGAGTTTAAAATGTTACTTGTACTTGTACTTAGACACGAAGTACTTGAAAAATACCAAGTACATTCACGTACAAACAAGTAGCCATTACAATACAAAAGACTTTCCAATGCTAATAAAATGGAAAGAAAATATAAGAAAAATCAGAAAGAAAAAGATAATATATTCCTTATGTTGTATATGAACCAAGAAAACTTGTATATAAAAACTGATTGTAGAATAAGTATGAATATTTAGCATAATTTCAATATATGTTACGTAATCATATGATGATAATAAGGATAACACGTTGGTCTAGTTTAGTTTTATAATCAGCCAATAGCGACGTGCCGTGACAACAAAATTATATCACAAAACACACTTAGACATCTACAAAAAATTAAACAAACACACCAAAAACACCCTTAAACTATATTTAAATATACCATACACATAAAACAAAAATTACAAAATAATATTAAATGCCATATATGATCAGAAAATTAAATTAGAGGTAATAAATAAGATAAGTTTAGATATAGTTAGGTAGCTAAGAGGAAATTACGCGCCAAACTTGCCCGCGGTTTTTGTGTTCGTGGCAGTAAAAGGTAAACAGTAAACACAAGACAGCTGACGGTCACACACGCACCATGGGGCTCCTTAATTTAGACGTGAGAAGGTAATTTAAAAGGATTTGTCATATATATAGAAACAAACTAGATATAAATACATACATGGTGATATAATAAGGAGTGTGTGATGTTATATATTCCTCTCATATTGTAGTTATGCCGGTAATGGGAGATTAATTTCTATAGAGTATGGATAGGGATGACAGGTGGGATGGCTTAATATTGGATTATTCCAAGGGTGGGGGACAAGGAACTGCCTCGTGTAGGTCATCAACTGGCCTCTTGAGTCCTCAATTCTTATGTTCTTATATATTTCATTACTATTACGTCTATGTTAAAATGAATGTGATTTGTATGCTAGTTGGGGATTATATTAAGCTTGTGTTGTTGTGTTCATGTGTTGTGTTGTGTTTATTAGTGTTTGATAGATACGTAAACGCACTGATGATAATAACTTGAGTTGCATTACACATTATATTTACTGTACTGAACATATGTGAAAAAAAAAAGTTTTAGTGAACGGTCGCTGCACAAGGCTTTCTACTTCTCATCCCTATTCTGTCCATCTGTATAATGCAAGAGTTAACCTGTATCATACGGTCAGTAGTCAGGATAGAACAAGAAGTAACCGATTCAAACTGGAAGAATGTAGATTTATAAAAGAGATAGGCAGAAATTGGTTTACAAATAGGGTGGTGGATGATTGGAACAGACTCAGTCAGCAGGTAGTTAGTGCACAGACGATAGGGAGTTTTAAAAGAAGACTAGACGGCTTTATGGATGGGGATGAGAGGTGGATGTAGGTAATAAGGGAGTATTGGAGTAACAGGACTAGACGGCTTTATGGATGGGGATGAGAGGTGGATGTAGGTAATAAGGGAGTATTGGAGTAACAGGACTAGACAGCTTTATGGATGGGGATGAGAGGTGGGTGTAGGTAATAAGGGAGTATTGGAGTAACAAGACTAGACGGCTTTATGGATGGGGATGAGAGGTGGGTGTAGGTAATAAGGGAGTATTGGAGTAACAGGAACTACCTAGTGCAGGCCTCAGAGCCTTTTGTAGCTTCCGTATATTCTTATGTTCTTTCATTCCTTACACTGGTAAACTCTGTCTGTTTTTCCACCTGCCTATGACTTGAACTCTTTCAAAGGAGGAGTGTCAAGACACCTCTAATGCTAACTGGACCTCCAACCCCTGCTTCTATTTCTCCTACTGTGTTCTTTACAGGGTCTGGCGACAAGCGAGATTTTACGCATTTTTGTTTGCCCTTGGCTAGTACCATTATAATGTGTAAAAAAAAATCCTGTGTAATACAACAAAAAATATTAGGTTAGGTTTGGAGGCGATATTATAAAGATTTACCCTATTAGTAGTAGATTTGTATTAATTTATATGGTATTTTCCTTATAATTATTATTATTATTATTATTATAATTAAGGAAAGGGAAGATTTAACATTGCTAGTAAAGGAGACACAGGGAGGGAGGGGAGGGGTCAGATCTCTCTCTCTCTCTCTCTCTCTCTCTCTCTCTCTCTCTCTCTCTCTCTCTCTCTCTCTCTCTCTCTCTCTTTGGTGTGGGTGTGGGCGGAGTGAAAGCTAGCTCAGGTGTAGGTGGGTGGCAGAAGGTGAAAGGTTAGGTTAGGACAAACTCTCTCTCTCTCTCTTTTTCTCTCTCTCTCTCTCTCTCTCTCTCTCTCTCTCTCTCTCTCTCTCTCTCTCTCTCTCTCTCTCTCTCTCTCTCTCTCTCTCTCTTAGGACACTACCAAAAAATAGTAATGATGATAATGAAAAATAAAATAAATAAAATCACATTTAAACTTGATAAATATGAATATATATATATATTTTTTTTTACCACACACACACACACACACACACACATACACATACATACACACAGAGCAATAAGAAAAAAATGCAATAATAATAATAATAATAATAATAGAAAAGATAAGAAAGTATAATACTATAATAAGTTTTTGGCAGACAGTGGCAAGTGGAGGTAAGTGTGGGTGTGGATGTAGGTGGAAGGAAGACCAGTTTGTGGATAGAGAGTGGAGGGAGGAGTTAACTTACACAAGGCAGCTCCTGTGCACATAACACAACCTAATCGAACCTAATATAATTCTTATTTATATCAACGGACTTCAAACTTATTCATATTTAGTGTCCGGTGCCACACCACAAGTACTTCTAATGGAGAGGTAGGGTGTGTGTATGTGTGTGTGTGTGTGCAGGGTCTGAGCTACACTCTTCTGGTCCTGTCTCCGTATCTATATTTGTACAGTTTTTCCTTCCTTCAGTTGATGTACATTCTTTGCCATTATCACCTCTTCCTTCCTTCAGTCCATTCCAAGTATTTATATACGTGTGTGTATATGTGTGTGTGTGTGTGTGTGTGTATGTAAATTTAAATCTGTCATTCACTCATTCATCTTTCACTATTTTTCCCAATCACTATAATAATAATAATAATAATATCCAGTTTTCTTCACTCTAAAAATTCATTCACTCATTCATATTTGGGGAAAACTGTACTTTTTTTGTGTATGTATGTATGTATGTATGTTTGTGTAAATCTAAAAACTGTCATTAATTCTCTCATTCATTCATCTTTCACTAATTTTTTTCCACACAATCTCCACCATAATAATAATAATAATAATAATATCCTGTTCTTTTCTTTTCCTTCTTGTACCAGGTTTGACATTTACCGCAAGGTGCCGAAGGACTTAACTCAGCCCACCGTGACTGGCGCCGTCATCAGTATACTGTGTGTGGCTTTCATACTGCTGCTACTGTTCCTTGAGTTCTTCCACTTCCTGTCCGGCGAACTGTGAGTTAATACGTCTGTTCTGTTCCGTTCTGTTTGTTCCGTCTGTTCTGCTTGTGTTACTGTCATTGTGTTTTTTTTTTAAGTTTGTAATGTTTCTAATTAAGGATTTTTATTATATTGTGTTACTCCTAAATTAGTAAAGTAAAGTAGAATAAATGGTTTTTTTTAAAGATCTATTCTCATCATACTTGTTATATATTGTGTTATGTATTATGTATTCTCAAGAGTTATAATGATGCGTGAATATGCTGCTACACGGTTAACTTAATAATTATGTGTGTGTGGTGTGTGTGTGTGTGTGGTGTGTTCCAGCGAAAGTAAATATATAATAATACATTAATTTGTTACACGGTGTACTTAATAAAACGTGTGTGTGTGTATAAAAAATCTAAATACTTGTTATATATATTTATTGTTATTATTAATTACGTGTGTGTGTGTGTGTGTGTATAAAATATTGAATACTTGTTATATATATTTATTGTTATTATTAATTACGTGTGTGTGTGTGTGTGTGTTTGTGTGTTCCAGCGTACAAGAGTTACACGTAGACAACCCGGGTGAGACGGCCGAGAGGATTCCTGTGTACATCAAAGTGGAATTACCAAGACTCAAGTGTGACTGTAAGTATATGTATGTATGTATGTATGTCTGATTGATGATGATGATGATGATGGAGGAATAGTACATTTATTTATTTATTTATTTATTTATTTATTTGCAGACTTGGGGTTGGACATTCAGGATGACTTGGGTCGCCATGAGGTTGGTTTTGTTGAGAATACCAACAAGAATCCAATCGGTGAAAAAGGATGTATGTTTGAGGCCAACTTCTACATCAATAAAGTGCCAGGTAAGAAAGAATAAGCTCTCTCCTCACCCCTCCTCTCCTCTCCTCTCTCTACTCTACTCTATGTTACTGGGATGTAATTATTATTTTTTGTTTTTTTTGTCATGTACCCAAATTATTATTATTATTCTGTGTTTTTCTTTCCTTTCTCTCTCTCTCTCTCTCTCTCTCTCTCTCTCTCTCTCTCTCTCTCTCTCTCTCTCTCTCTCTCTCTCTCTCTCTCTCTCTCTCTCTCCAGGTAGCTTTGTGGTTATTATTATTGTTCTGTGTTTCTTTCCTTCATTCATTCCTTCATTCATTCATTCATTCATTTTCCTCCTCCTCCTGCCCCTTCTTCCTCTTCTTACTCTTCTAATTATTACATTTCCTATTATTATTATTATTCTTTCTTTCTTTCCTTCTCTCCAGGTAACTTCCACATATTATTATTATTATTATCATTATAACTATCATTATTATTATTATTATTATTATTATTTTCCTTCCCTCCTTTCTTCCATTGGGTATAGACAAACACTTATGGTTATTATCATTATTATCATTATTATTATTCATTCATTTATTTATTTATTTATTTATTTATTCATTCATTTCTCTTTAGGGAATTTCCACGTGTCGACCCACTCGGCAGACAAACAGCCGGACGACATCGACTTTGCTCACGTGATCCATGAAGTGCGTTTTGGCAAGAAACTCAACCATCCAGACATTGTAGGGAAGTTCAACCCATTACACCTGCGCTCTAAACTGGATGGCAATTGTAAGTTTGGTTAGGTGGAATGGGAAGTTGTAAGTGTATTGTAGTTGTAATTGTAATTCTAAGTATGCTAAGGCAGGACATTTGTAATTTATACTTTGTGGTTTAAGCAACAGTTGTCATTGCTACATTTTACGTATTTGAAGATGTAAGGTTGTTTAGTGGTAAGTATCAAGTCACTATGGATGGATGGATGTATGTATGTATGTGTGTGTGTGTGTGTGTGTGTGTGGATATGTCTTTATTATTTTGGATTATTTTTATTATTTATTTATATATTTTTGTTTTCATAAGGATTCATTAACTAACCTCCTACACTAACTATAGACTCTTGTAGAGGAGCATATTAACAGCGGGATTAATTCATTTTATCTTCCCTTTGTTTTTAGCTCTTTTAGATTAGGTTAGGTTGTTTTAGCTCTATATAATTAGTCCTATCTGAGGAAAAAAGTATTAATAATTTAACGCCTCCATCCTGCCTTCACCTTTTCAGCTTTGGAGTCCCATGATTACGTGATGAAAGTTGTACCGACCATTCACGAAGACGCCATCGCATACCAATACACACACGCATACAGGGTGAGATAATGTATTGTATTGTATTGTATTAATTCACTCACTCATTCACCTTCTGTCCTTACTTGCATTTCATAATCTTTTTTTTATTTATTTATTTATTTATTTATTATGCTATTGGAGAATCTATAATACATACTTGAAAAATAGTGGTTTGAAAATTCTTACCATCATCATAATTTCAATTGCTTTAAACATTGCATTCACCTTTTGTCCTTTTATTTAAATGTCATTATCGATTAATGCATACTTGAATATCGTGTTTTATTTTCATTTGATTTATTTATTTATTTATTAATTCTTCTTCTTTTTCTATTATTATTATTATTATACTTGAATATCGTGTTTCAATCCTTGTCTTTTTTATTTATTTATTTATTTATTGTTATTTTTTTCTTCGTCTTTCCTCAGAGTTACATTTCCTTTGGCCACGGAGGTCGAGTGGTTCCTGCGCTGTGGTTCAAGTACGACCTCACACCCATCACTGTCAAGTACTTAAGGAAGAGACAACCCTTCTACTCCTTCATCACCAAGGTTAGTTTAAGGTTAAGTTCTACATTCCCACCTTCTACATATATTAGAGTATTAGACAATTTGTAATTTGACATTTACAGTAGTACGAGTGTCACCATTAAGCGACCAATTTGCTTTTAAGAGCTAACATTTATGAGCATTTTTGTATCATAGGACGAGTAAATATTCCCAGTATGAGCGGCCGTCCTCTACATCCTACACGTCATTAATTATTTTTCCATTAATTTCTGGGAACGAATTAAACTCCTACTGCAAGGTCTTATTACTGTATTAGAAAATCACGTAAGGGAGTATACTAATAAAGGTAATATTATTCCAGGGAACCTTACTGTATCATGGGTTATAATATTGGTTATTTTAGTGGTAAATCATGAAGAATTAATGTAATATTTGGGTTTATTTTCAGACGTGTGTAATTATCGGAGGAATTATAATATTGGTTCATTGTGTAAATAATGAAGAATTAATGTAATATTTATGTGTATTTTCAGACCTGTGCAATTATCGGAGGAACATTCACGGTCGCTGGCATTCTTGACTCTCTCGTGTTCTCAGCTTGGCAAATTATCAAGAAAATAGAGATTGGAAAACAGAGCTGAATCTATTTTTGTATTACTTATTCTTTTATATATAAATACTAGTGCATTTGCATAATTTTTGATATTAATATGAGCGTGTGTGTGTTTGTGTGTAAGTATGTATGTGCGTATTGTGATAATACAATACAGTACATACATTGAATTTGTACCTTTTTGACATGTCTCACGTTTTGGTATTTAAAAAAAACATATTATTTCCAGATATACGAATTGTTGTGACATAATAATAATATTCGCTTAGTAGAGAAACTACTCCTATTATTATTATTATTATTATTGCATGTATAAAAATTTCTTCCAACGAGTATCAACATCAATGATTTTTATATATGTGAAAAAAAAATAATAATCTCTCCACGTTTGAAAGTCTTCCGCGATTTTTTTTAGCGTGTGTGTGTGTATGTTTGTTTGCGTGGAGAGAGTCTGAAAGGAAGTGTGTTTGTTTTGACAGCCGTGTTAAAACTACTATGCAAGGTGTGTGTTAATTTTGTGTGTGTGTGTTTGTTAATGTGTTTTTAATTCATTTATTTACACAAAGGAAGTCAATTAATCTGTTGTTATTTGGAAGGAAGGAAGGAAGGTTAGGTTAAGTTGGGTTGGGTTAAGTTAGGTTAGGTTTTTAATTCCTACTGCAACACATTTATTTACACGAAGGAAGTCAATTCATCTGTTTTTATATGCAAGGAAGGTTAGGTTAGGTTAGATTTTGATTATTTTCTAAAGTCTTGACGTAAATTTTAGTATTTATGTATTGTCATTTTGTTGTATTAATGACTCTGATACAGGAATTAATTAACGCAATTGGTTTATTTAAGTGATGGTTTAACTACGAGTAAAAAAAGATTTATTCTATATTATATCCCCTCTCTCTCTCTCTCTCTCTCTCTCTCTCTCTCTCTCTCTCTCTCTCCCCCTCTCTCTCTCTCTCTCTCCCTCTCTCTCTCCTTGTAATACATATCACAGTCAAAGTAATTAAGAGATCAATATTACTAATAATTGCTAATCTTTCTTGGTGCTATTTACAAGCTACACATACAAAAAAAACAAGGGGGGATGGGGGGCAAGGCCTACTGTATGTATGTATGTATGTATGTATGTTGCAAGAAGAAACTTATATACAAACAAACACTTAATACAGAATTATTTTACAGCTTATTAATTCTACTGCATATTACATTCCCATTAACATTACTATAATATAATAATAATGTTTAGTTTTTAGTATAACTCTCTATTTCTTTCTTTATGTTATGTTTTCTCTCACTAACTTTCTCTCCTAACAGCCACGTACAGTCTCCTAACTTCTGCGTACAGTCTCCTAACAGCCACGTACACTCTCCTAACAGCCACACACATTCTCCTAACAGCCACGTACAGTCTCCTAACAGCTACTTTATCTATTTATATACCTGGCTTATATTTCCATTAACCATAATAATGTTTAGTTTTCAATATAACTCTAATTATCTTTCTATATACTTGACTTATATTTTCATTAAATGGGTAGACAAGATAAGAAGAGGCATTTAGGGTTCAGGAATACGAGACATAACTTAACCTAACCTTACCTTACCGTCTTCTAACCTAACCTAACCTCTTTGTCCTGTCTGTCTGTCTGTAGGAGTAGGAGAGAATACAGAGGAAGGGCTTCACAGACACCTTGTTGCCCTCCTGTTTCTTTACCGTTTACGAGCTGCAAGGAAATATTATTATAGTAGTATTTTTTGCTGCTTCCCCATGCTACTAAATTAATTAGATTAGTTATTTCATTTACTTTTATGAGATGCAGGAATAATATTATAATAGTATTTTTGCAGCCCCCCCCCCACCTGCCCCTCTGGCCCCCATATACTAGATTAATTGAATTACTTATATTTCATTAATTTTCTTTATTAACTTCTCTGGTGATTATTTTTATTTGATTTATCGTGAAGAAAGAAATTAAGTGTTCTATGAGACCACTCTTAAACGACATTGAATCAGAAATACATTTTACTACATATATATATAAAAAAAAAGTTGCAGGGTGTATATGATAGAAACTTTGGATTTATTTCAATATAGTTAAAGAAAGTTTGGGTATAACATCGAATTTTCTTAATAGTTTAATAATATGAATCAGAAATACATTTATTATATATATATATATATATATATATATATATATATATATATATATATATATATATATATATATATATATAAGATTTGGAGAGTATTATAAGATATGAACTTTTGATTTATTTCAAGTGTTAAAGAAAGGTTGGGTGTAACACTGACCAGTAAATAACATTGAATTTTCTTAATGATTTAGTGATGACATAATCTTTACTTATATAATCATAGTTATAGTGTGACAGGATGTGTTTAAAAATAGTAATTACCCAACCAAAAAAAGTACTATTTACTATGTACTTATTTTATACAAAAGTCAAATAAGACGATACCTTGAATTTCCTACTTATAAAAATAGGTTTATTCTTATAAGGAAAAGTCTCTCATATGAGGAATATTAATCTCATGTTTCAAATGCGTTCTGAAGAAAAAGTTATCATGATTTTGAAAGCGGTCTTATATTTTTTGTCGCTTTGAATAATGGGAAAACAATTTATTCCAATGTGTGTTCATTCATTAGCACTAATAGATTACCGCAGACTAATTATCCTTCACCTTCATTTAATATTGTAAAAGAAAAGTCCAAGGATTGTGTACTCATGAATATTGCGTTAAAAATTTCATTCAAAGTTTCAAATCTCTAAATAATTTAATTCATTTAATTAATTGATGTTACCTTCATTATATCTATATATATATTTTTTTCTTTTTCTTCCTTCCTTCCTTCCTTCCTTACATTTTCTTTCTCTCACTTTATTTGTTCCGTTCTTGTTATTATACTCTCTCTCTCTCTCTCTCTCTCTCTCTCTCTCTCTCTCTCTCTCTCTCTCTCTCTCTCTCTCTCTCTCTCTCTCTCTCTCTCTCTCTCTCTCTCTCTCTCCACTAAGTAGCAAGGAAGGAAAATATACTGTATGTATATGTATGTGTGTGTGTCTGTATGTTCGTGTGTCTGTATGTTCGTGTGTCTGTCTGTGCCTTGAGTTACATTCCAATGATTCATACAATTTGTGTATATTTTTTTTATTAATTGGTGGAATTTTAGAACCGATTGAATTAACTATATATTTTTTGTTCTTGCTAATAACACTAGTAGTAAAAAATAATAATGATGATGATTCTTATGATGATTACTTAATTGTTTTGTTTTGATTCGATAATTTGATCAAGATTTATTAATTGATGTGTGTTTTCAGAAAGCCTTGAATATATATATGTATACGTACAGTCGTCACTTTTAACATTCACGAAAATTAAGTTAAGTAAAATAAAGAAACGGATAGATAGATAAATACGTACCCATGATAGTTATTAACCCGTTTAAATATATGCTCCCCCCCCCCTATAATAACTAATAATTACACTCCTAGACCCATTATTTCTTGTATAACTAAAGAAAATACCTTTGTGTACCCTTAAAAACATTATAATTTGCATAAAACTTGTAGAAAAGGTTGAAATTTTGAGAAAATACCTTTGCTTATCTTTAGAAACATTGTAATTGGCATCAAACTTGTAAGAAAGGTTAAATTTGAGTACAATACAGATGGGAAATGCATCAATTTATTCCAAGATAGTGTAAAAAAAATTGTAAATTCACATAATTATTACACTACAGACTCCCAATAATAATAATAATAATTAATCTACGAATGTTAAATGACGACTGTATATTATTTCCATTATTAATATTACAACTCTTTTTTTTAATATATTGACATCATTTTATATCTACCTACGTATACATTGATTACATATATAATCCAAATACATATTCCATTAATTCTTGTTGTTATATATATAAAGTTAAATGAAACCAAACCTACAAACATACATTCCTCTGTTATATTATCAATCAAAATAAAATATCTAAAGAAATAGATCGATAAAAAAAATGTTGAATCATAATATCTAGGAAAGAAATTGATTGAAAAATATTAAATCAAAGTTTGCGGTGAATTAAAATGTATTTACGAGACAGTAATAATAGTTTGATTTGTGAAATATTAACTACTAACTAACATACAAGAAGACTGAAGCAATAGTTATAATGTACAATAACTACAACATTATTATAACTCAAACCAGCTCAGGTAGTGGTGGTGGTGGTGGAGGTGTCTGTCCGTCTGTGTGATAACTTTTTTTTGTGTGTGTGTGTCATTAGTGAGTGAATTATTAAGAATGTTCTAATTATAGTTTGGGGAAATAATTAAGCTGCTTGGGAATTTGATTTAAGTTTAAAGTTCAGAGAGACTTTACTCCTCCCCCTCTTCCCTCCCTCCCCCCTCTTTCTGTGTGCTCTAAATTACATACCATATATATATAATATTTTTTTTATATGAATTATTGTATGTAATCATTTAAGTTATTTATTTATTGATTAATCATGAATTATTTTCTGCAGCGAGTATATATTTTTTTTCTCGGGTGTAATTTTTAGAATGGGAGAATTAAGATCATTATAAATTTAAGGTTTTGAAGTTTTTTTTCTCTCTCTCTCTCTCTCTATCTCTCTATCTCTCTCTCTCTCTCTCTCTCTCTCTCTCTCTCTCTCTCTCTCTCTCTCTCTCTCTCTCTCTCTCTCTCTCATTAATGATGCAAGTTTGTTTCATATTTATTTTCAAAAGGTTTTCATTGAGTAAAGAATCTCTGAATTAAAACTTGGCAGTGAAAATTATACTGTTACTGTTTTTTATAAAAGTTAACTTTTATTGACATACAAAGGATATGATTATACAGTATAAAATTAATACCTTGTTGAGGTTTGAATATATTTATATTTATTATATATTGTAACAGCCTTTTTTTTTTTTTTAATACATTTATTTAATTCTGTAACTTAAGCCCTTTTATTTTTTCTTGGTGTCAAGGTTTTACTGGAAAAAGCCAACTTATTTTTATTTTGACTTACTAAATAGAAAATGTTCAAAATGATGGCGAGGTTAATTAAGGTTAATAATTATAAGGATCACATGTTTTTAATGAGCACATACATACACACATTGTTTGTTTTTTTGCTTAATGGAGGCGGGTTTATTAATGGGGCATTATCAATTATGTGATTTACCGGTACGAGGGACAAATTAATTAAAACTAAACTGTGTCTGCCGCTGATTCTCACCACTTGCTAATTGACAGTAATAAAGCACAAATTATATATACCAATACAACTATTAATTACACCTTCCACATACAGCGCTTTTTTTATATCTTATTTAAGGACTTTGGATGCGATTAAAAAGGTTATTTAATTTAAAAGTCACCCTTGAGCTAGATAATTATAGATTGTTTATATATATACGTATTCTCTGCTAGGGTTAATGAGAGAGAGTGTGTTGCTATTCCTCTCACCAAGAAGCAGCCGTGAACCAGGATTGAATAATAATAATAATAATAGGTTAATAATATCACTACATTATACCTGCAATTTGGTGTTTGTTTATTAATCTTTTCTTACAAGTTCATAACACACAAAAAGTTTACAAAATCACTGTACGTTAATTTATTTCACCACCAGATCTGTGATGAAGAGATGGATAGAAGTCTAGTCTAGTCTAATTACCAGGTACTAAGACTAATTAACACCAGGTAGGTTTAGTGTAATTATTATTTAATTAATTATTGTCTAATCCTTGCCTATATTTCTCCTCTGTATAGGGTCTGGCGACAAGCGGGATTTTTTTTTATATATATAACCATTAATAATAATAATAGGTTAATAATATCAATATATTATACCTGCAATTTGGTGTTTATTGATTTTTTCTTACAAGTTCATAACAGAAAAAGTTTACAAAATCACTGCATGTACGTATGTATCATCGCATGACACTTAAAAAAACATTAGTTAAGTCTGTCTTTGTATTAATTGATTAACTAACTTCAAAGGGGAAAAATAATAATAATAATAAAAAATAAATAAACTGCATTCTTCAGTATAATAAAACACAAATTCATGGGTTAAATACCAGTTATAATAAAAAAAAATTTTAAATTCAAATTAAACCAAAAAAACACATTTAATCAATAGTAGTGTGTATGTGTGTGTGTGTGTGTGTGTATTAGCAACCACACGCACACATCCATCCATCATCCACCCCACAGTTGGATGAGTGAGGTTATTATGTGTCTTGTTGGATGAAGGGGTTTGCAATGGCTTCACATCCATCCATGGGGCAGATGAGTACCACAGCCGTCCCTCGACACACCACCAACCCTCGCTCCTTGGTGTCCTCGGTCAGCTTGTACGGGTCATCAGGATCTAGGGAGCGAGGAACAGAGGATTAAGATGCGCTAAGAATTTTTATTTATATCTATCTATATACTTGGGTTTAGGAGTTTTATATTATCTATCTATATATATTTGGCTTTAGGAATTTTATATATCTTATCAGGATCTAAGGAATAAGAAATGTAGAATTAAGTTGGTCTAGGAATTTCTATCTATATACTTGGCTTATATCTATAGTATAAAGTGTTAGCCAAGACGAGGTTTACTCTCATCTCCTCATCTCTATCCTGTCTTTACAGAGGAGGGGCTTCCCAGACACCTCACTCACTCACTCACTCACTCCCTTTCATTCATTCTCATTTTTACCAGCCAAACAAAATACTAAGAATCTTACTTTAACATGATATATATAACATTTCTATATCAAAAAAGTTCATATATTAGCACATAAGTTAAATGATTAAAAAGTATCTCACCTCTCAGATATTCTATAGTATTATCCAAGACGAGGTTCAGTAATTGGTCAAAACCTTTAAGTATTCCTGAAGCTTCTCGACCTCCAGAGAATTTGACCCTAATGGCTTTATCCAAGTATTTGCTGAGGTCAAGAATACTCTCCTTCCTCTTCTTATCCTTCTGTTCTCCATCTCTCCCTCCATCCCTTCCTCCTCCATCTCTTCCTCCTCCTCCATCTCGAGCTTCCCTCCTTTCTCCTCCACTCTGCTGCTGCTGCTGCTGGTGCTGGTGCTGATGTTGCTGCTGCTGCTGGTGCTGTTGTTGCGTTTGCTGTTGTTAAGATAATTGGCATTCATTAGATACTCACTCACTAACTATATTAATTAAGGAACAAAGTATTAGTAGGAAATGTCTAATACTATACCTGTTAAGGACATCAGTTATGAAGAGCGACACAAAAGTATTATGTATATGTAAATATATATATATATATATATATATATATATATATATATATATATATATATATACATATATATATACATTAGATGAAGATGAGACATGATCGAAACATTGGAAAGATAAAGTGAGTGGATGGAAAATATGACCAGCTAGGACTGCACAAACCCTACTACACAAGGAGGAGGAAGAAGTAGAAAAATAGCGAAATATGATAAAAAGCTGATTAAGTTGAGGGAGAAAATAAAGACCCTGCTCGCAGCCAGCTTAGCACATGAAGGGCCAAAAATATTTAATTCACTCCCAAAGGAGGTGAGGGGCATTACTGACTGCACAGTGAACACCTTCAAAACTGGCCTGGACGGGTTCCTGGGGTCAGTTCCCGACGAACCTCCCGTACCGGGCTACACTGCCAGATGCAGGACCTCCAACTCCATACCGGCCCAGCTGGAACTAATGAATAGAGGCGCCATGGTGGGAAGCAGCGCTCAACCACCACCACTGTCAGGCAAACACCTCTATACAACACCAAGTACGGAAAGTGTAACGAAATGCAACGAGAAAAAGATGTACAAGCAACGAGCAACATTAAACGTAAGGAAATACAGCAAGACTAAAAGGAAGGAAAAAAGGAAGGAAGGTTAGAACAAGGAAGAAGGAAGGAATAAGGTTAGAACAGGGAAGGAAGGAATAGGGTTAAAAATAATAACAATAATCTTACCGCCGACATGCTTCAAAACGTTTGTTGTTGTTGCTGAACTTAGACTTGAACTTGTGTTGGGAGCAGGGTGACTTGCGCCCCATATACTGAGGTTTTCAAATGGGTAAAAGGAATTAATAATGGAAACATTGATCAGGTTTTAGAAATTAGTAGTCAGGATAGGACACGTGGAAATGGGTACAAGCTAGAAAAATTTAGTTCCAGGACAGACCTAGGTAGATATTGGTTCACTAACAGAGTGGTGAACGATTGGAATAGGCTGGGTAGACACGTAGTAAGTGGTGAGTCAATAGGTAGTTTTAAAAGACGGTTGGATCAGAGTATGGATAGGGATGACAGGTGTCATGCAGACACTATTATGTGTACGTGTGTGTGTGTGTAGGTCATCAACTGGCCTCTTGCAGTCTCCTTTTTTTTAATTTTATTTTATTTTATTTTTTCCAGATTGTCACCCTTTAGGCTTTTTGGCGGCCCCCATTGCAGTCTCCTCATTTCTTATGTTCTTATGTTCTTATAGATTTCTCTCAGTGCAGTATGATATGTTTTCCCACCCTCTCACATGCTTTCTCTGATCTTGCTTCTGAGCCGCGCCGGAATCACGGACTCTGAGTAACGTTTAAAGGACACACTTGGGTTCACGCAATTTCCCTTTAAATTCATTGATCTTTAAGTTTTGACACTTCATCGGAGGGTTTAAATTCCTAATAATTCTTTAACTTGACTCATTTCTCTCGCGCGCAGAGTGACGTTTAAAGAGCCACACTTGGGGTCGCGCGATTTTTCTTTTATATTCATGGATTCTATATGTTTTGACACTTCATTATTATTATTATTATTTTTTTTTATCTTCAGCCATCACTCTAACATATTTTTCTTTACGTTCCCTCAACTTAATAGAAGAGAAGATTAGCATCCCACCTTGCACCAAGTAACAATATGGCATTACGTTATGTTACCGGCCCAAGTAACATTGTGTGTCGGAGAATAACAGTTACACACACACACACACACACACACACACACACACACACACACACACACACACACACACACACACACACACACACACACACACACTTGAGTCTTGAGTTAGGTAATCCCTAAAAAGCGAGTGTCGCTGTCCTGGGATGTATGTAGAACTTGTCTTCTACAGGCACTTCAGGGTAGGTGGTACTGTTGATTGACACACATATCCTTACCTTCACAATCTAGTTCTTTGATAATTTCTTCACACAGCTTATCAACGACATTCCTGCTTGCGTGAAGTTTATTCCTTTTATCCCATAATGGTAGTTTCTCAAATATTTTACTGATAAGTTGCTCAATGTCCATCTTGTCAGACGTCCACTCGCGCGAGTTGAGCAGACAAGAATGGTCCGAGGGAATCAGGAAAGCTGGTGGAAGCAGGTTACTGCTTCCAAACAGTTTGGAAACAGTATTTCTTATTAATATAATTTGTTCAAAAGTAATCCGTAAACTCGATGGTAAACACGACGTATATGAAACAAGTTAGGACACAAGATAAATTAACTAATAATATTAGTATGTAAAGTTACTGATAATATTATACCATTACATGTTTGAATATATTGATATTAAACACCAATAAAATATAAAACACATCATACATAAAGAAAAAACACGTAAAATTACCCAATACAACCAAGCCACAATACATGAACATTCAACAAAGCAAACTAAAAAACACACATTAAACAACATAAAAACATACACACAAATACCACTAACCATAAAATACCATAAAAATACCAATAAATTAACATGATAATTAAATAAATTAAAATTCCTTATATTCCTGATTTTCCGTACCACCCTCTTGTATTTGGCGGCAACATGGAGGTGGCTGTGAGACGATTGACAACCGGCTTCAGACTTACATTAAAGGCTGTCACGTCAAGACCAGGACGTGTAATTACTCCACGTTTAACAAGGACATGCACCATTATACCAGCTAAATATGAAGGTAATTATAATGTTCTGTGTATGTTGTGTTAAGGTAAATATGGGAGGTTTTAATTACGTGACTGTGTCTTGCAATGTGTTTGTTGGGTTTCAGTTTATATCTATGAAGTGTGTTAATGGTTATGTGTAGTTTTATCATGTTTATTCCTTTATTTGATTGTATTAATGGCAGTGTTTTGTTAGGGTAGTTTAGGTTTTGTTTGTTAGCTTGTAAGTGTGAAACGTGTAGGGGCCAGATCAGCTGATATTGACAGGGGGAGGAAGGGGCTGTGTGTTTCTCTCTCTCTCTCTCTCTCTCTCTCTCTCTCTCTCTCTCTCTCTCTCTCTCTCTCTCTCTCTCTCTCTCTCTCTCTCTCTCGCTCTCGGTAAATTTTTACATCTTCACAATAATGCACTTATTATTATTATTATTGATATTAATAACGAAGTGTTAAGAGACACGGCAGTCATCCGCTATTCATCTGCTATTCCTACGGCCTGTACCTTATTATTTACCTGGTAAAGCATCTTTCAAGCTATGTTAGGTTGATTATGTTATGTTAGGTACGGTTTGGTTCGGTGATATAAGCTATTTACCCAAAAGTTAGCCACGTGCCGTGAGGATAGGGCACTCGTTAGTTTATGGTTAGATTAGGTTTGGTTATATAAGCTTTTTATGTTTTTTTACCCAAAAGTTAGGTACGTTGGCTGCCGTACCTGTAAGCACTGCCAAATTTTTACATCTTCACAATAATAGACCTGGATATTAATAACATATTATGATTCTATTGTAGTATAAGCCAATGCACAACTTCATTATTCTGGACTTACAAATGTTTATATATAACTATTTTTGGACATTTTTTACTATACACATAAACCGGGTAAAATTAATATTACATAATAATGATAATAATAATAAGATTAGTACACACACACACACACACACACATACACACACACACATACACACACACACACACACACACACACACACACACACACACACACACACACACACACACACGAACGCTTCTTCCTGGAGTAGTAGAAGCTATGGAAAGAAAATTACATATGGCTAGTAGGGAAAAAATAAAAATTACTTATTTATTATATACTGTAATTAATTTTTTCTCAATAAACTGAATCAGGAAACTGGAAACACTATATAACCTAATTATTATATACTGTAATTAATCTTTTTTCATAAACTGAACTAGGAAACAGAAAACATTATATAGCAAATATTAAGTACAACAATTAATAATAAGTGACCTTTCTCTGACCTTTGACCACTAGATCGTGACCCAACTCCACTCTTCTTTGACCCGAAGGTTCAGGATATCCTCAAGCGGGTCACTGGGAGGAACTATGACAAAATATTCAGACAGAAATATGACGAGAAAAAACTCAAGCCTCCCAAGTATGAATTCCTGACTGAGGAGGAACTCAATGAGGTAATTATTTTTCATTTCTATTTATTGTTGTTGTTTAATTTATGTAGATTTATTTATTTTCACAGTCATTCCATAATATTCACAATTTTTATTTTTTTATTTTTAATATATCGTGTTCATTTTTATTTATTTATTTTTTTTATATGCTGATGTTCAAATTTTATATATATATATATATATATATATATATATATATATATATATATATATATATAACCAAACATAACCTAACATAACTTAAGATAACTTAACATAACCTAACATAACCTCACTTCACCTCACCTCACCTCACCTCACCTCCCCAGAAAATGGAGGAGACGAGACAGAGAGCCGACACCCTCCTCCAGATGCCTCCAGTAGTGAAGGTTCGGCAGCCTATCGAGAAGGTGCTTTCAAGGGACCCGGCTCTATCAGGCCATGAAGACTGCAAATACATCTTCACAGACATCAGCTATGGACTCTCAGACAGAGTGAGTGTGTGTGTGTGTGTGTGTGTGTGTGAGAGGGAGGGAGTGTGTGTGTATGTATGTATGTGGGAGGGAGGGTGTGTGTGTGAGAGAAGGAGGAAGGGAGTAAGTGTGTGTGTGTGAGTTGGTGGGTGGGTGTGTTTCATGCTGTAGTAATATCTATGTAGTTAGTGATAGAGGCAAGATGTCATGTTAGGTTAGGTTAGGTTATATATACTTTTGATGTTATACAAGCCCCTCCTCTGTATTCTCTCATGAAAATACAAGACAAAGAGGAGGAAGAGGAAGATTAAGAAAGAAAGTACAGTCTTCTTGAACCCTAAATGCTATGTCTTCTTGGCTACCTCTTTTTAATGGGGATATTAGATAGATAGATAGTTAGACATAGATAGAATTATTCTCTATCTCTCTCTCTCTCTCTCTCTCTCTCTCTCTCTCTCTCTCTCTCTCTCTCTCTCTCTCTCTCTCTCTCTCTCTCTCATCTATCTACCTATATCTTTAATGGAAAATTAGATAGATAGACAGATTACTTTTTTTTTTTTTTTTTCCCTTTCTCTCTCTTTCTCACTCACTCATTCTCTCTCATCCATCTCCCAACCATCAGCAAAGGTTCATAGTGGTGAGGGACCCGGATGGCACCCTTCGGAAGGCGTCTTGGGAGGAGAGAGACCGGATGAACCAGATCTATAACCCAACACCCGGCCGGAAGCTTATCCCACCCAAGGTGTTCGAGGAGGAGAATCTCAAGGTAAGGAAGGAAGAGGAGAGGTAGTGTTAGGTTTAGTGTTGGTTGCAAGTTTCTAGATACTCTCTAAGATAAGGAAAAGAAGAAGTAATGTTAGGTTAGAATTATTAGTGAAAAGATTAATACTTTTTAAAATTAGTGTTGTAAGCGTGTTTTGATATTTCTAAGATAAGGAAGGAAGGAAGGACGAGAAGTGTTAGGTTAGAGACGAGTGTTGAATTATTAGTAAAAGATGAACAATAGTAATAAAATAGTGAAAGAAAGTAGTGATTGATAATATGAATACTTGTTGAAATTAGTGCGAGTTGAAAGTGTGTTCTGACATTTCTTAAGGTAAGGAAAAGGTGGACGAGAGATGTTAGGTTAGAGACGAGTGTTGAATTATTAGTTCCACAGAATAGTAATTTATAAATATAACAAAATTTTTTAACCTAACCTAACCCTTCAATAACTCTTCCCTCAGAGTATCTTGGAGAGAGAGGAGTATGAGTTCGTTCTTGACTTGGCCTGCGCCCAGTTTGAACCGGATGACATAGAGTACCAGCGGGTGACAGGCCGGGTGTACGAAGCGGTGGAGGCCAGGCGGAGATACGCTGTTCTCCATTCCACCCGACACTACGGTCCCATGTGCTTCTATCTCACGTGGAACAGGAAGGTGGATAATATGCTGTCAGCGCTGGTACAGGAGGAAATGTGAGTATGGGGTGTGTGTTGATATAGTAATAACAGGTTTTTTAAGTGTTTTTCTTATGTTTTTTTAAGTTTTGTTAAGGTTTTTGAAGTTATATCAAGGTTTTTCTGCTAAGAAGGGTGAAGATTGTGAAAATAAATATATATTCTATTTTTCTCTTCACAAAGCTAGTCCTCCTTCCATTCTCTCTCTCTCTCTCTCTCTCTCTCTCTCTCTCTCTCTCTCTCTCTCTCTCTCTCTCTCATATATATATTTCTTCATCTCTCACATCATATCCTATTAATCTCTTTACAAAGCCAGTCCTTCTTTAAATACTTTTTTTCACACCATCCATCCTTGCCTTCCTTCCTTTCAACCTCACATCTAGTACATTATTTTCATTATTCTTACATTATATCCTATTAATCTCTTCACAAAACCTAGTCCTCCTTCCATTCTCTCTGCCTTGTGTAGGTCAACTGGCCTTTTGCAGCCTCCTTATTTTCTTATGTTCGTATATATAAAAACACTACAATATATATACTCTTCTTTTAATACTATTTTCACACACCATCCATCGATTCATCTATCCTTGCCTTCCTTCCTTTCAACCTCACACCTCTTACATTATTTCCATTATTCTCCTCTTCCATTCTCTATTATCTCTCTCTCTCTATATAAAAACACTACAATATATATACTGTCTCACATATTATCCCATTATTCTCTTCATATATAATTCTCTATATATAAACACTACAATACATACTTTTTTCCTACATTTGTTCCTATATATTATCCTCACAAAGCCAGTTCTCTTCCTCTATCCTCTCTCTCTCTATATATAAAAACACCACAATATATATAACTTTTTCCTATATTTTCTCAGGATATCAGAAGGAGCCGATATAGTGAGCCTGTTTCACCTCCTCCACCCTGATTCCAAGTCCGCCCACCACACCCTCGACCCTAATGAACCCTTGAAGATAATTAAGGTGAGTCAGTGTCAGTGTATGAAATGTATAGATAGTGTATCAATAAGTGTATAAATCAAAAGAAGATTAAAAAAAAAAAAATCTTGGTGTCTGTATATGATTCTTAACCTTCTCTGTTCCCTGCCAGGCTTACATGGAACAAGACTCCCTCCAACGTGCTAAGCTGCAGCTGGCCATACAAGGTTACCAGGAAGTTGTGCAGCAGCGGCAACACCACCAGGAGGCCGTCAAGGCTTCCCACGGACTATAAGATGAAGGTGAAATGATTACAAGAACTAATTAGTGAAAGGTGAAATGATTGAGTGAAATAATTTAGGCTGAGGTACTAGGCATTGAGTGTAAGGGAAGGTGAGATTTTATTTATTCAACCGTAAATTTCAATGTGTAAAAAGATCAGAATATAAAGAAGCTACAAAAGGCCTGAGGATGTACACTAGGTAGTTCCTGTTACTCCAATACTCCCTTATTACCTACATCCACCTCTCATCCCCATCCATAAAGCCGTCAAGTCGTCTTTTAAAACTCCCTATCGCCTGTGCACTAACTACCTGGTGACTGAGTCTGTTCCAATCATCTACCACCCTATTTGTAAATCAATCTAGGCCTATCTCTTTTGTAATGTACATTGTTCCAGTTTGAATCCGTTATTTCTTGTTCTATCCTGACTCCTGATCGTAAGAACTTTTCCTACATCCCCCTTATTAAAACCCTTCAATCAGATCTCCCCTTACTCTACGTCGCTCCAGTGAGTGCAATTTCAAAAACTTTAGTCTCCTTTCATAACTAAAATTACGAATCTCTTCTATCATTTTGGTCATCCTTCTCTGCACTGACTCTAACAAAATTATATCCATTCATTGTGGGCCTGTTTGAAAGTTTTCCTACTTATCACGTACCATCAGTGTTTTTAGTTTATTAGTGTTAGTTAAAATGTTAATGTTTGCTGACTTACTGTCTTACTGACTGACTAAGGTTAAGTTAGGTTAAGGAAAACTGTTAACACTTTCATTTTATATAATGTTAGAAGTAAGAAAGAGCAGTGTGTGTGTGTGTGTAAATAAACTTATGATGATATAATTTGAGGTATTATATATGTAGATTACTTTATTAGTTGTATTCCCAACCAATAGATAACTTTAAACAGTATATTATAGAACGCAGCAGAAACCAGGCAAGCTTTAGAAAGATACAATTAAAATTACCAATAATTATACATCATTAATTTGTCTTTGGTGATAGAAATTCCAGGTTATTTTAATTGTCAACAAGTATTTATCTGTTGCATTAACCTTTAACTCGGTGGTTCCCAAACTGGGGTTGATATATCCCCTGGGGGTAATATAACAGTTTTTCTGAGGTAATGGAGGGCTGGGTGACAGAAAAGAAAATTTATCTAGTGTTTTAATATAGCCATAGACATCAATATTGACAACATTTTGTGAAAGGGGTAATGTTAGGACGCCTAATGTGGCATGTTAAATTGGGTAACAAGATGAACAAGTTTGAAAACCACTGACGTAAATGATAAAACGAATAAAACATATATGCATTAAGACGATTCAGTCCTTAAATTAAACAAACGCGCAGTGTTTGTTTGAGGGAACACGTACAAACAAGGCATCTCTCTATCGCTGTTTCCTTCCCCAGCACACACATACACATACACAAACACACACACACACATACACATGGCCAGAATCATGGATGGAGTGTGTTCTCAGTTCTGTCCAGATTCTTGGCTTAAATTAATTAATAAAACCAGTTGAGAGAGAGAATTAGAGAAAAAAAATTAAAGAAACAGACACACAGACATACATAAGGAGTCAAGAAATAACATGTAATTATTATCATTTTAGCCATATTAGTTTGTAGCAAAACTTTAAACTTGGCGATGCTGTTTAGCAGAAAATTTTACATAACAAAGGGAGAACAGGAAGAAAGAAAACTTTATTATTCCCATGAAAGTGTGTGTCGCTCCCACACACACACACACACACACTCCTTGTTTTGGCATACTGTTAACACCAGTAACGAAACAATAATATTAAACACCAGCTTATCATTTGAAAATAATGACAACCATATAGTCCAATCTAACAAGCTTTTAATCACTACTTCCTACCACTAATTGTAAAGAAACCCAGATGCTGGTTATTTATAGCCATGCATTTACTGAACACCGATCTGAAAAGGCAAATTGATGTCTTTGGTAATAAATGCCTTCGCAGTATCATAGGGTATCGTTGAAATGACTTTGTATCAAATCATTGACTGCTCCGTGAGACTGAATCAAAGCCTATTACCACCATAGTCAACCAACGTCAACTCCGGCTATATGGCACTGTGGCACATTACCCAGAAGGTGATCCTGCTTCCCGGGTTGTCTCTGAAAGGAATAACCCGGGGTGGAGGAGGCCAAGGGGGTGGACACAAAGTTCATGGCTGGGGCAAGTCAATGCTTCCTGTTGGGAGTTACTTGGTATGGGAAGGGGGCTGAAGGGGGCTTGCAGGGGGGTGGGGAGGTGACGCGCTCCTCTGCGTATGCCCCCAATGATTGATGGATTGATTCACACATTCAACCTATCGCTACTTAACCTTTCATATATAAACCTTCATTATTTACCATTAGTTCTGAGAGGACAACTTGCCAACTTAAGAACATAATTAGGCTGCAAAAGGCTAAAAAGTTGACCTACACAAGGCAGCTCCTGTGCACCTAACCTAACACTTACCTAATGTTTTCTTCATTCATTTGAAGATTAAATAATACTTTGAGAACACACAATACCTATCATGTAATGTTCCTCTGATAGGTACTTGGTCTCAGTCACACAGTTGGTTAAGACTTAGTCACTATCAATAACTAATGTAATATTTTTCCCACCTTGCATTTATATTCCTCCATCTACCTGCTTCAATTACTATGTAGATAAACCAAATTCAGGAACCCCTCTAGAACATATTATTTTGTTTATCTAAAATCAATCATTATTCTTTCCTCCACACCCACCATTCTTGTTTTATTTAATACTCTTTACACACACACATACACACATAGTTATATATGAACAGCTTATAACATACAGCTGTAAACACACTCACCACTACCCTACCTTGTCTTACCTCGGCTGTTTCTATCTTGTAGGTTATTCTGATATCCTGAGCACGTTGTTATAGCAATTATGAAACTTGTCGTGAAATTAGTGGATTCAAACAGTATGATGACCATTAATCAAGAAGCTTGAAACATACAAGATGATTGAAAGGTGATTAAATAATCCACCTGAATTTAATAACTATAGACCTTATAGTTTAGTTGTATGGTTAATGAGAGTGGTATCTCTCTCACCAAGAAGCTCGTGAGCCAGAATTCAACTCTCAACCTTTAGGTCACAAGCCGAGCACTGCACCACACAGCCTCCCGGGCCCTCTCATATAAGATGAAAGGAAAGGCCTCAATGGAAAGTTTTTTCTTCCGACAGACTGAACTTGTGACTGTCAGACATTACCCTTCCTGAAGGAGCTCAGAGCTCATAGATGGATCTATGGGTTAGGCTAAGACCCCTCACACATCACACACCCCCATCCCCTTGCTCAAGGGGGACAGTAACCACTCCCTGTCAGTCTTATGTGTAGTGGCGGGTGCCCAAAGCAGATGAAATTGCTTCTGTATTTGGTGATTAAATAATCTGCCTCAACTTGATAACAATAGATCATATAGTTTTAGCTTGGATTAACAAGTGATATCCCTCTCACACAGTTAGTTAAGACTTTGTCACTATCAATAACTAGTCCAACCTTTCTCCCACCTTGCATTTATTATCATCCATCACACACACACACACACACACACACACAGTTATATATGAACAGCTTATATCATACAGCTATAAACACACTCACCACTACCCTACCTTGGCTTACCTCGGCTGTTTTTATCTTGTATACTCTTGTAGGTTACTCTTGATATCCTGAGCACGTTGTTATAGCAATTATGAAACTTGTCCAGAAATTAGTGGATTCAAACAGTATGACCATTAATCAAGAAGCTTGAAACATACAAGATGATTGAAAGGTGATTGAATAATCCGCTTGAATTTAATAACTATAGACCTTATAGTATTACTTGTACTGTATTAACTTGAGTGATCTCTCTCACCAATAAGCTGCCGTGAGCCAGGATCAAACTCACAACCTTTAGGTCACAAGTCAAGCACTGCAGCAGAGCCTCCCGGACCCTCTCATATAAGATGAAAGAAAAGGCCTCAATGGAAAGTTTTCTTCTTCTGGCAGACTTTGATCTTTTAGTGAAAAATTGTGTTTTTCACCTTGTTAGTAAGATCACAAACCATTGAATAGAAGTTTTGCCGTAAGATACCTTTGGATCGCTGGTTTTATGTTGTCTCAAAATTATTTAATTTTGCTTTTATTTTAAGTGTCTCAATGGTGCAGTGGTTAGCACGTCTGACTATGAATCCGCTGGCCTGAGTTCAATCCCGGACAAGGGCAGTTGGCACACAGCTCACCTTAAACAGGTTGGTAGATAAATTGGTACTTAGGGAAACCTGGGGAAGGTAAACTGTGGTGTAATTCCCACCACATACTCAGAGGCCAATGTGACGGGAGATGAACACACGCACCTACAGTGTGTGAACCCACTTTACCTTATTTAGTCAGTGTCAGGAAGGTGTTTTGAGTGGTCGTAAAGTACAGGTTACAAGGAAATACAGTAAATAGTTAACCAAAATAAACTTTTAACACAGTAGAATGTACGTGTTTTTGCAGATTAATTGATGTACATAACTTACTTTCCCGTTGATCCGTTTTACTCGTTGAAATTATATATATATATATATATATATATATATATATATATATATATATATATATATATATATATATTTTTTGTGTTAGTAAAAATATGTCTCACCAGAAATACATTTAACTTTTATTAGATTTGACTTCCAAAAAAAAAAAATAATAATAATTGCAGCTGTAATACATTGTTTTTAGTTACATGGAATATAAATTTTAACTTTTCCATTGACTTAATATTTTTACTTTGTAGCATAAAAAACGGTGTCCATTGACATGGTGGAAATCAGCTTTATATAAGAAGAGACAACATTCTCAGCTTTATTAAGAGGAGAAATTTTTCACTCTCCTCAAAACAAGGTAAGAAGAAAACCATTCATTCATTCATTCACACTTTGTTCCCAAGACAATGTATGTGAATAAGGAAGAAGTAATTAAGGAAGTGATGCGTTTAAAAGGGTAATTATTTCTTTGAATGGAATGTTTTGTCTTGAACAAAAAATACCTCGCAATAATAATGATTTTTTAATGATGATGATGATGATGATAATGAAATGTTTTTGCCGAATATTAGATTGTGAAAAATTCATACAATTCCCCTTAATAATAATAATTAGACCAATTGTGTAATAATGGTAATTGCCGTAAGATCTGACTTAATAAATACATCGCGAACAAGGAACTTCTATTTTGTATTATAGTATATAAGTGTTATCAATACATCTTCCATATAATTAACTGTTTTTAATTTATCTTTAAGAGAATAATAATCATATATTTTGTTTAATCGTAACAGTGAAATGAGAAGAATAACAGGAGTGTGTGTGTGTGTTAGTTTGAATTTATAATGGCGAGGAATAACCTAACTTTTAATGCCGTACACGTGATAAATAGTAGAATTCATACAGATTTTCAGAGATAAAAACGAAAAGTGACTCAATAAATAATAGATCATTTTTATTTTAAAGAGTAAACATTATTCTCATTCATATGAAGAGAAGTTCTAGTAGTACAAAATAATATAGATAATAAGTTTTATTTCAAGGTAAACATTGATTTAAATCAATGTTCCAGTAAAAAATTCAATCACAATTCTCATCCATTGGAAGTCAACAATAATTATAATTCCCCCAACCTAACCTCACCACTACAACCCAACCCCAACCCCACCCCACCCTACCCCAGTGCCCCGCCCCGCCCCGCCCCGCCTAGGTGAGGTAGAGGCGGTGGTAGTCGTTGGCCCCGAACGCTGCATTACACTTGGGACACTTCCTCTGCCGGGTCTCATAGCGCGTCCGCAGACAGTCAAAACAGAACACGTGGAAGCACTTCACTAACACCGCATCCTTCCTTTTAACCTGAAAAGAAAGGGAAAGTATTATATATCATGTTAAAAAGCAATTTGCATTAATCTGACCTGATGAAGTGTCAGGAATAATTGTTATGTTAATGGACCTCCCATTAACGTATTTATTCGTTTGTCTGATTAACTTTTTCCTGCAGTTTTCAGTAGTTACGTGATCGTGTGTTTTAATGCCTCACCGCAGCTACTGATGGATAAAGGCACCTCTACATCTAGTCACTCTTCCCTTCCCTCCCTAAAGAACTAATTTAATCGTCTCGGCTATAATCGATACGAGTTTCAATTCCACACATCATCTTGCCATATGTTCGTCACCCCTTCAAAGAACACTACCTTGCTTCTCTCTCTGGATGAAGAAAACAGATGGTAGGTGCACAGGAGCTGCCTTGTGTAGGTCAACTGGCCTCTTGTAGCCTCCTTATTTTCTTATATCATGAACATCCATTCTACCACTGTTTCTCCTCCATAGTTCAACATTTTTATAGTTATAGTTCTTTGTCTATTGCTTTCTTTACTTGTATCTATCAATCTATCTAGAGTTTCTGATGGGAAGAAGAGCCTCCACCTCCCTCTCTCTATCCACACACTCCCTCCTTGTTAGCTAGTAAAATCCCTCCACCTCTATCTATAACTATTTCATGCATGTACTATTTCACCCTATCTTTCTAGCTTTTCGTCTCATCAACTCTCCTCCTCTAACTGACTGTCTTGATTCTTTAAGTCACCGGCACAATGTTGCATCTCTATTTTCTACTGCTATTTTCATGCTGACTGCTCTTCTGAACTTGCTAACTGCATGCCTCCACCTCTCCCACGGCCTCGCTGCACAAGACTTTCTACTCCTTCTCATCCCTATTCTGTCCATCTTTTTACTGGCCTTCCTCTTCTCCTAGGACTCTTAATTTCCTGCCAAAAACTGCCCTCCAACACCATATATTTTCTTAACATCACCAAAGAGCTTCCCTATTAACTATCATATGCATTTTCTTAAGTCCATAAACGCCGTATATAGTATTTCATCCTTCCCTAAGTACTAATCTGCCATTATTTTAACTGCAATGATCTCATCTACACATCCTTTACCTTTCCTAAATCCTCGCTAACCACCGTCAAGATTCTCCTTGTCGCCCCAAAAGTCAGTGTTAACTAAATAGACGTCAATTATTTCACATTGATTAATACCCAGCACACATGAGAGTGACTGTGTCTTTTGTATACAGTCGGGAACACAAAATAGGAAAGTCAGTTTATTACTTTTAAAGTCACAATCTATAGCCAGTGGTTCCCAAACTTTTTTCATCTTGTTACCTAATTTAACATGCCACATTAGGCAAAAATGTTGTCAATGTTGATGTATATGGCATTAAAACACTAGATATATATTACCTCCGTATTACCCACGAAAAACTGTTATATTACCCCCAGTTTGGGAACCACTGCTCTGATGCCTCTGTAAAAGGTGATGAACATAACATAACATGCTATAAAAATACTTATACCATCATTTTAAAAGTGGTGAAAAAAGTGGATGTAGTCAATCTCTCTTTCTTTAATGTAGCAAATAAAAATGGGTTTATCTTTTATGCTTTTTTTTTTTTCATCTTCATATTGTGATGAGAAGAGAATGATGGTGTAGTTAGTTGGTGTGTGTTTACTGAGACAGACATAATACTCCCATCCACACAAGGTTGAAAAGGAATATCTTGACCCTGACCCCCTTGACCTACCTTGCAAGATGGGCATGTGAGTGTGTCTTTATAATCCCGGATCTCCTCCATCAACACCTCATCGGCTCTGTCCACCATCTCAAACTTCTTGGCTCTCTCAACCTTCCGTCTCAAGCTCGCTACTTCCTCCTGGGACAGTGGAGAAAATATTTGTGGTCAGCTTTTGGGTGGAAGAATACTATTATTATTTATATTTTTACGTCAAAACAAAACAAAATCTTATAATTATATACATATATCCATAGCTTAAGTTTCCTCTATCACTATACTTTTCTTCCCATTCATTGCAAACACATATCTATCCTAAAAATCCATGTTACAGCCGAGGTTAAGTGAAGGAAGGAAGTGTAGCAATGAGTTAACATTACTACAACATTCTGTATACTGTTATGTTATGTATGTCTGTGTTGAGGTGTGTTTAAGTGTGTGTTTAGGTGTGTATAAGTGTGTGTGAAGTGTGTTTATACTTTTACCTGTATTCTTCTATACTTGAATGCTTCTTGCTCTAATGCCATAGTCTTCTCCGCCACAACCTGCTGTGCTTCCTTCATCTGGGCGTGATATTTCTCTGTCAAATAAAAAATAAAATACTTTAGAATGCTTTAATTAATTGTAAAGTATATAATTATAAGAAAAGGTTGTATATTTGAAAAGAATGGCAAGGAGAGGAGTGTTCCTAAGTAATTAGAATGAACAACAAGAATTATATTATATTATATTATATTTTAAATCATTGCCGTCCAAAGTGACCTGACAGTGACCTAACCCACCTAGATGCAGTTTGAGGTCGGCTGCAGACTGTGCTGATTCGATGGCCTTGCGTTTATGCATCTCCAAGGCTTGTTGACGGAGGCTGAGTTCCTTCTCCACTGTTGTGAGGTTGTTCTGAAGTAAACGTTCCTTCTCCTCAAGCTTCCTCACCACCTGATTCTGGGCTTCAACCTGGGTGGTGAGAGTGTTCGTCTGCCAGGGGAAGGAGGGAGAGATTAATAATAATAATAATAATAATAAAATAATAATTGTAATAAGTGATTTTATTTCACCCTAAGGTATTAGGATATAGAAACAGATAAAGTGAGTACAGAGAGGGAAAGACGGAAGGGATTAATGATGATAATAAAAATTAAAAAATAATAATAGTAATTGTAATTTTATTTCACCCGAAGGCATAACAGATAAAGTGAGTACAGAGAGAATGAAATAGTAATTATAATAAATGATATTAATAATGACAAAGGAGAAACAAGAATAATAATAAGGGGATTTTATGAATGGAGAAACATTAATGACAGTGCAACACATAGAAACATTAATAATCATAATTAAGGAAGGATTACTAATTATAAAAGGAAGAAGAGGAGGAGGAGGAAGCATTAATAATTAAAAAGAAGACATTAATTAAGGAGGAATAGCTGAGAGAGACACACACCAATATTTATATATACTATACAATTGTCCTAACATAAAAACAAACAAAAATAAATAAAATACAATAAATAAAAAATCAGAGGTTACGTAAATAGATACTCATGAATTTTAAAACCCCACGTATATGACTTAATAATACTCCTACACTACATATTTCCTTATATAACTAAAGAAAAACTCTTTGAATAGCTTTACAAAAAATATTAATTGGCACAAAAGGTGTTCAATAAATTGTTAAAACTAGCACAGTACAAGCAGGAAACTCACAGACAGAACCCAAGATGGTGCAAAAAAAACCGAAAATATCCAGAATAATTATGGTAAGTCCTTTTAAATAACTGAATCCATGAATGTTATAAGTTAAGACGCTGTTCTATACACAGTTTATATTCACCTTATAGTTAGGTAGCTCTCTCTCTCGTTTAATTTAATCTCCCATCCTCCTTCCACTTTGCTGTCCTTTTTGTCTATCACACACACACACATAACTCCCCTCCCGTAGAATACAACTAGGTAAATACATAATTATGTATGTACGTTTTTAATTAGACATTCTATCCATCTGGAATTCATACTATCTCCTCCTCCTCTTCCACTTTGGTGCCCTTTAGTCTCTATCAAGTAGATATTATAGTAGTAGTGTAGCTAAACGGACAGCCTCGTTAGGTCCAGTAGGACTGTTGCTGTCTGTTCTTCCTTTGTACTCTATGCCTGGTCTCATAGAAGGAAGTAATATACAGAGGAGAGGCTCCCCAGCCACCACCTCACTCTGTTACTGTTTATTGTCACCTTCTACGAAATACAGAGAATATTGTTGGCAGTATTCTTGCAACCAGACCACAGAAATGAAGTAATATAATATAAGTAAATGAAATGAATAAATAATCTTCTAGCCAAACACTTAGGCAGCTTGCACACCCACACAACCAGTTGCATGAAACTGATCACACACAACTGGTGCCATATGAACGGTCTCCTTGAGGTACTCTCACCAGATCTATTTTTTGTTTAGTTTCAACAATGTGGTGAGACGACGAGGACTTGGTTTTACTTTGGTGCATAAACAAGGAATAAAAAGATCATGGGTTCATTCATACTTTATAAAAAACGTTCAACTAGCCATTGCAGCAGCAGCGGCAGCAGCCATGACCCTAGCTCTCGGAGGCACACAACACCCTCTCCTCACCAAGTTCACAATGCAACTGATTGACACACCACCAGCATAGCCAGTTGCGCAGCGATCAGTTGTACGCAACCACAGTTTTAGTCGCCTTGATGTGAGGTGTCCTAAAGAAACCAATGTGTCAGTCGCAATGCAACTGGTTATGGCGTCGTAAGCAACTGGTTTCAGACAACTGGTTGCGTTGATGTGTGAGCTGCCTTACACTTACATTCAGTCTCAAAATAATCTGCATCTACATAACATAACTATCTAAAAATAATCTGCCTCAAGGTATCTTATAATCTAACGACCTTCTCACATTTGCAAACTTACATCCACAGAGAAGGAGGAGGAGGAAGAGAGAAAGAAATAAGTAGATAAATAACTAAAACCTCAACAAACCTTTATCTAAGAGTAGGAAAATAAATAAGTAATGTTCACCCTACACTCACATTCACACACACACTTCCCTCCCTTCCTACAGTCTTTTTACTCCATTTGAAAGGCTCTATACATACTTATTCACCTCATTTAACAACCTCAACCTAACCTACAAAACCCTAAGGTTACTTTAAATCACCTCAATTAATCATGTCTTTTTTTTGCTTGGCAACACATAACTTAACTGTTTAATATTCTTAAATCTCATCTTTTTCACCTAATTATCATTATTCTCGTGCATCTTTTTTTTTCTCTCTCTCTCTCTCGTCTGCTTCTCCTCTCCTCTTCTCAATTCACTAACTAAT